>CM056834.1:21182500-21535000 GCA_029853015.1 Chelidonichthys spinosus | reverse complement strand
TCTGGACCCATTGGATCTTTGGCCTTATTTCTGGATAAATTATTTATTGGCTATCAAAATATATATATATATATATATTTTTTTTTTCCTTTAAATGAATACAATCAATATTTATTTAAAAATATTCTGTTAATGATAAAACAAAAACAAGTAAGTCCTCAAACACAAGAAGCTGGAACTATGAAAGGTTTGATATTTTTGTTTGAAAAATGACAATATATTTTATTTGTATTGGCGTATTGTTCTCGCCCTTCAAGAAAACAGATGAATGTTACATGGTAGAATGCTCTGTTGCTTTGATCGTAGTGTCTCATTCTTATTCAGAACCACAGATGTCAAACTGTTGCCAGAGCCGTCTGCACGGAGGCTATTTCACTCTCTGGAAAGCTGAAAACAGGATCTCACTCAAGTGTTTCCTTTCAGTGGACATTCTGATAGACTTTCTGCACCACATCCAGTTATGAAATGATGGGGAAGGGATGCAGTATAGCATCATGCATGAATAATGAGTCTGCAAGAAATCACACGCTGATGGAAGTGTGTGTGACAGGCTACGCATGTGTGTGTGTGTGTGTGTGTGCATTAGATGACACATTTCCATCCACGACTGGTTGATGCACCACGCAGTGAGCTGCAGGCTTCACAGAAACATATCCTCTAAACGTGGGAATTCCTGTGATGTAACGTTTCTCTCAGTCGGGGACGGACTTCCGCTGCGCTGAGCTCGCGGGCGGCATCACTGTATGCGTGTTCACTTTCTGTTTGGGGGCTAAATGAGACAAACAAGCCCCTTAAAGAGCGGCCGGACACAAACACAGAAAGGGTTTCGAGAGAAGGATGAGTGATGTCCAGTGTACGGGGGTGAGGCAAAAAGAAAGTGAGAGAGGGAGGGAGAAAATAAGGGTCGCTGGTTTTCCATCAGCAGAGCTGTGATCAATATCAGTGTCTGACAGGGCAGGGCTCGGCAGGGCTCGGCAGGGCTCCGGCCTTTACTGTAAATCACTTCCTATTATGATGGAACCTCTAAATCATACACACACATACAATAACTGACCTGCTGCAAACTCACCCACACATACATACACGGCACATTCATTCACACAATAGCCCACTTCAGCACACACACAGGCATCCCATATTTATGACCGAGGGTGGCCTCGCAAAAACTGACACTAAGAGAGCAGGGAAATATGAATACTAAGAATCTGTCCAACATCTACCACCACAATGACCACCTTCAGCCAAAAACAACTTGAGCCATAATTCGATTAATATAATATGTGTTTGGGGATTGACACTAAACAAGAACAAGTGTTGCTTGCCCGTGGGAAGGACATACGACTCTTGCTGTGATCGTTTCAACATGCATATGAATGTTTCTCATCAAGGAAATAACAATTATTCATGCCTCTAATTGCATAACAAACATTATAAATTAATAAATAAATGGTATTGTGATAGTCATCCAGGCCACATAATTCAAAATAAATAAATAAATAAAGTGGCAAAATAAAGCTAGCAGCACAACAGATTTAATAATCATATACTCACTGGTTCAGTTCCACATCCAAGATGAATTTTCTGCCAAAAGCGTCGACTTGAAAGCTTGCTTGGGCCACATGGTTCAACTAAAAAAGGAAAAGACAAGGCATCCACTATTACATTCATAGATCATTTCATTACCATATGCAATGACCAATTTGTATCTGCATTGATGATTGATTGCATCGTCTTTATCAGAACCAATCATCAGTAAGAATTAGACTCTTTATTAAGCCAGCAAGGGCTTCTTCTGAATTTGAATTAAATTAAATCCCAAATACAGTCACACACTGAAGCAAACATGTACATATTTGTGTCTGCCAGCAGTGGTATGTTTACACAGAAACATACAAAGGCACTCCCTTTCTTTTCTGACTCACATGCTGTGTGTGATTGAATTGGCTGGTGGAGGGTTTGCTGCTTCACCCCCAGTTCTGGTCACATATGGTGCAGACCTCATTACAACACCCTCGGGTCAATAACAACTCCCCACAATCATTCCTGTGCAAGTCCAGGGGTGTCCCAGAGCTGGACTCAAACACAGCTCCCCCTCCCCCCCAGGCTCAGCCCGCAGGTTACCTTCATTACAGACCGGACACCGCATGACAGCCAGGGGAGGAGGGGTGGGGTGGGGGCTGACCATTTTCGTTTCCATTTCAGAAGGTGCCCTTATGCTCACCCAAGGATGACCTTAGCCTGTGAGGTCCCCGTTGGCCACATACTATTGTTTGTTGGCGTGTGTCAATGCATATAGGAGCGGGTAAGAGGGTGTGTGTGTGTGTGTGTGTGTGTGTGTGTGTGTGTGTGTGTGTGTGTGTGTGTGTGTGTGTGTGTGTGACAAAGGGCAATCCCTTTCCACAGCACCCTTGTGATGAAATCTAATCTGGCAGATTGGATCCATGATGGGAGGAGGTACCAGTAATTGTGTATAATGAAAGCACATCCCAGTTTCACTGAGCTGGGCCAATATTCCTGAAGCCACCGCTGACTCTTCTTACATTGATTTCTGAGTTATAGCGGGCTTGACTTTCCACTCACGACTGTTGGAGTATGACTGTAAGTGCTATCAATGCACTGCACACAGACGGAGAGGCGGGAAGGCAAACATGCAAACCAACAAACAGAGTTTCCACTTTTCTCACTCAGTGGCAAAGCTGCTCGTGTCAGAGACTGAAAATAGGCAACTGACGTCTATAAATAACACCCCGTGTGTCACACATTTTCAGAACTATTTGATGGATTTGTTTTTAGGCCGCTGATCTAAAAACAGCCAAATAACTGATCAAAAAGTGAAAGTGAAAGTGGGCTGACTGCAGACCAGATTCAACTCTCTCTGAAGAATAAGGAACATCAGAAATCCTATCAAAGATAGTCTTCTCTTCCTGCTGCCACAGATCTATTCCTAACTTACAATGTATATTTTACATCTTACCTTTGAGACAGTTACTCGTTATTTCTTTATTTCCATGAGCGGACTCGATATGTCTACCTCATCTCCTGAGCTGTAAAATCAGGAATTACGCACTTATTCTAAGTGGCTCCAGGAAAAGGAATTGTCTTGAAATATGAGGTTTTTTTGCAGGATATGACCCGATTTGATGGAAGTAAGCATCAGCTTGAAAAGGAACATTTTCTAATGACATCTGATGGCAGATTGTTCCTGTTAGCCTGTTTACCCGTCGGCTGCAGCTCTGTCTGGTGTGAGAGAGACAAAGGGTTAACACCTCCCTGCCTGCTGCCATCTGTAGCCCTCTCCACTCGGGGGCTTGAATAGGCTATCGGCTACACAAACCTAAGCTGCACAAATTAAAAAACGCATGAAAGGATCGCACAATGCTAATTGACTCATCTCTTGAAATGGACCCGCAGACACGTGGCTTCACTGGACTGAGTCAGTGAACACAGTGATTTTGATTATTACTGCACTCTATCGGCTCTTACAAACGGCTCTGATAGGCTGTGCCAATCGGGTTTAGAGAATCACCAACAGCTTTCTGCATAATTTAGTTACATGTTAGTCGATTTAGTGGTTTGGATTGTCCAAACTTACTGCATGGATACTTTGCCTACAAGACTACAGTGTGTTGCTTCTTCCAAACCACAATGCAATATAATGTTAACATATGTTTACATAGCCTGCATATTAATTAACTACCTTGGGAATCGACCCCCCCTTTAGAACAGATTTCTTTAGGGTCTTCAGAGTAAATGTTCAGATATTCAGAAAAGAAACTAGAATTTTGAGACGATATTTACATTTATATTATATTATTTGAAGAATAAAAGTATCCGCTAAAAAAATATCAGCCAAATTTTTCAACATAAAGAAATACAGCAAACAACATTATAAAAAAGGATTCCGCAGATTTTTTTATGAAAAAAAATTGTGACCAGATGGACCAAAGCGGGAGAACAAACTTTTATGTCAGTGCCCACTGGTGGATAGATTTTGTAATAAAATGACCTTAAAAGCAGTTTAAATTGAGCATTTCTCTAATGCAACTTCTTCATGTCATTTTGATGCCGATATATGCCGATATATATTTGTGACAAACCGTGATGAAGATTGCGTGATCTGCTCATCGTGCACTCAGATATATCAGTCAAACTCTTACAGTTCATTTCTGATGACTTTCATTTACGACTTGAGTGAAAAATGCTGCTTAATGGGACATGAGCCGATACAGGTGAGGCAGCTGCTGGGACAGCAACCCACACAAGATGCAAGTAATCCCTAAATTATTAATCATCCTGGATGGCCAGAGGACTACAGCTGATTTGCTACAGTAAATGTGCAGCGTGGACAGTAACAACAGAGGACTGAGCTGAATATTTTAGATCAGTTTATAGATAGGAGCTCTGCTTTCCCTTTTGTTGCAATTATGACCCATATAGCCCCAGCAGACAGTTTAATTGGCATAGCCTGTTCCTGCCTAAATGATTCAAGCTTCTTCTGTTTTGCTTGCAATTAAGCAATTATTCATTTCCCCTTAGAGGACAAGGGCAGGGGAGGAGATGGATCAATGCAAAACATAAACACACAACCAGAGAGCAGCCTCCATGCAGACTCTGCTCACCCTGACAACAACACCGTACCTGCGTGGAGCCGGAGCTGGCTTTCACCCTGGTGCTGAGCTCATCCCCTGTGATCTGGCTGTGGTTGTGTCTGCTGTAGAGCAGGCGGAGCGGCACCGTGTCCTCCTTCCCGGCGAACCTGCCTGCATCACGAAGACTCTTCCAGCTCGACGAGGCGTCTCCTGCACACAGAGGGAAACACCGATTTCATTACCCGCCTGTCGCTCCGTGCGGGAAACAAACAGACAGACGGGCAACATTCAGCACAAACACCGCCATCTGAAACGTCGATTGGTGCTTTTTTCCCCTCCCTTTGATAACGTGAATCATCTACATGCACATTTTAGATGGATACCATGAAGTAAGCGACGCTGTGGTGCACAAACAAACAAACAAACAAACACAGGCCTGTTAATGGCGATGTAACGCTTTGTGTGCGCTCCAATCACTAATGTCATATCTAAATAGCATCGGTTACCATTTTGGGCATACGGGCTGCTCTGGCGACCGACGTGCATCAATCCACAGACGCACAAAAGGGAAATCCACCATCGCGGGCGCATCACCAGCATCATCACCTCTCTCTCTGGGTGGGAATTATAAAACAATGCGGTATTCCAGGATCGGGCTCTCGGGTCCTGCCTTCGCTAGGGGAGCGTGAAGTCCGGGCTGGTCGTCTGGTTAGCGCAGTCCCTGTGTTTGGGGGCCATCGGGGTCCTTACGAGTCTGAACGCCGAGCGCGTCTGAGCGCACCGACACCCCGCGGATCAGCAGCACGGAGGAGGCGTGGAGGAGAGAGAGCGGGAGGGAGGGGGAGGGAGGGAGGTAGGGGAGGAGAGGACTGGGAACACCTCCTTAAAATACATCAATGTCCAACAGCTCACTGCAGAAACGCCTAATGCATAAATATGAGCGAGCAGTGGAGACGGGCCCGGCCATCCGCCTCCAGGCCCGACGGGACTGAACACCCGCCTCCTCCTCCTCCACCACCACCACACCACCACCACCACCTTCCTCCATGTTAAATTGCTGCAGGAGCGCCGTTCCTGTCCAATGTGCCTGCCAGGTGTGACTCACGATGATAACAACAACTCAATCATTATGTTATGACATTAAAATGAATAGAAATTAAACGAATGGATTCCTGTGTGTTGATGAGGATATTTTGGGGATGTTTTAGGCCCAATTGTTTTCCCTGCTGATCTTTCTATTCCTGTCATATTCAGAAAATCATGAAAATCATCTACACCTTCTTAAAACTGTGACACATGCAGCATCAACCCAGTCATTTTGGTCACTTTCACACTAGAAACAACAGTGTTGATGTCACTGCGTCAGATGCTTAAACCTGGTGTGGACTTGCCCCAGAACCACACAGCAAGTCTTGCAGAGTTAATGAGCTGATGATGACAATGTTTCCCCCCTTTATCCCTCTGATAAACACTTAAATATGTGTAGAAGAAATCACTCGTTATTGGTCAAATATACTGGAAGCTAAGCATTAAAATGTGTGCACATTTAAAGGCTCCCATTTCAGTTTGAAGAGCACAATGATGCCAGTAACAAACAAGCGTTTCATCAAAGTTCAAAATAGAAATATAAAGTCAAGCGAGGGTGAGCACTGATGGAGCTGTATCAAATGAACATATCCATCTAAACATATAACATAACCACTGAGTTGACTGCAGAGGGCTTCAAGAAAAACAGATTCCCCAAACAATTGCACACTCTCCCAATTGCACCATGATGTGGTTCAATAATGATCCGGGGTCAATAATGCTATTCTGGACTGGAAAGCAAATGAAATATCCCCGTCGTGAAACACTATCAGGACACCAACTAAATTAGAAGTTTTTAATCATTCTTCTATGGGCCAAATTTCTAAATTTCAATAAATCACTTTGTGTCTGAATTATGTTCTTATCCATCTTGAAATAGACATGAAAATGAAAGAAGGAAAACTTCAACACAACAGATGATTCTAAACTTCGGTACAATCAAAGCAGTCCAGCCAGGTTTTAAGTTTGCGTGTTTTCAGTCTGTGTAAACGGGTGAGAAACAGACATGAGGACTACAGTTGAAAACATTTGACTCTGAATGGTTTCTGAGAGTCGTTGCAGGAACACAGGAACAGTCTGTGCACCATGATCATAAACGCAGTGGCGTCAGGTTAATCTGTATGACTGAAGAAATATGATAACGTGCATTCAGCGTTGCCTTTGCCAGTTTATTTGCAGCTTAGCTTCAGCCTCAGAACACATTGTTGCAAAGTGTTTTTCTTGATGCCAGCGACCCAGAGACTCCCATTTGACCCAGTGCATCCATTTGAGAGCAGCGGGGGAGAACAAGGCCACTATGCTAATGCACCAAATGCAGGGAAAAGAAGCTGCTGAGCTAATGCTTCAGAAGGCAGGTCACGAAAAGTGCACTTAGGAAGAATCCTAAAATGTCATAAGTACCACACAAACAATGCATATGCAACCAACTATGTACATAGTCAATTGTGAAGCCACTTTTTTCCAGATGAGGAAAAAAAGCTGCCTTTTTAAATATAATCCTGTTCCCTGAACAGATTTCTGTGGAAATGAATGCATGCAGACATGAAAAAAAAAACACATCTGTAAAAATGTTTTCAGAAAGGAATATTTCATGCTTTCAAGTGGCAGTAAAATGTATCAAATTCTTGATTTTCTTTTAAAATGGCATTTCTTGTCTAAAAGGGCCTCTTCAATATTTTGTAGTGAGACTATAGTGTTAAGGGTTTTTTATGCTGGTGGTTTTTTATTCAAATTCATGCTCGTTCAAGAAATTTCTGTAAATGTATAAATGACCATGTTAAAGTCTAGTGGGTGAAATTGCTGTGCATTTATTCTCATTTCTAGTGTAAATTACAGCAGTTTTGGAAAATAATGTATTCACACATCATCCGACTACTAAAACCGGAGAATGGACAATATGTTGTGGATATATTCCAGGAGTTACACCATTTCAGCAAATAGTGGCTGCATCAGTCTACAGTTAATTCATACCATCATGAAAACCTTCAGAAACACTCTCCCAATTAATAAATATAGTGTATATTTCCTTCACAGAAGAGATTAAGATTGGGCTAAAATGACTTAGAGAAATATTTTTAGACATTTTTGTGTCATGGGAAATCATAGTTTGAAATACATTTCTTCAATTGCCAATAAACTTACAATTCATTGTGTTTAGAATTTAAAAGATTTTTAGCACAAATGTGCAAAGGTTATTTTAAAGCCACTGTAAAGAGAATTATTCTGGTTCAAGTTGTATATACAATGTTGTAAACAGAAATGCTACAGTACATCAGCAGCTGCCCTTCCTCTGATCAAACAGAGAGATTACTTCACCATCTTTAAACTGATAAGAAACATCTAGTGGTCGGTGTAGTCCTCAAAATGTGGTATGTTTCAAGTATTGGAAAGGGCAATAACAGTCCAGTTTATTCCTTCAGTTCATTTCTCCCATCTTAGTCCTCAAACCCCAGAAATTCAACATCCATGTCATCAGTTGACTGAAAAAGTTCCCAAAGTTTCAACATGGAATTGTTGGGACTTTGCTTTCCACGTTCAACCCACGTGTCCACTTTCCGTCTTTTGCGTTTATAAACTCTCACCCTCCTCTGGATTTTGCGGGCCGGAGAGAAGCTTTGTGAAGGAAAGCTTGCTTCCTCTCTCTCAGAGAGGTTTCCAGTCTTTTTGTCGTGCAAAATATTTCTGTTCTGATCTTCATGTACGGATGAATTCTGGTTTGCATCCTCTTGTTGATTTTTTATGACATTAAGGCATTTTAAGGAAGCGTCATTCTGTACGTTCATATTATGGAAGTGAGAGGTTGAGTCGTTCATGTCTTGATTTACTGTTTGGTCCACCTTGTTGACCCGAGTAACTCTGGAGGGAAGGCATTCACCTCTACAGGAGGCTGTTTCCATCTTCGACTGAGGAATTTGAGCTTGCTCAGCTTTTTGAGAGCAAGAAGTCAAAGAATTCTGTCTGCACTGCCGTTTACGTGCAAGAGATTTGTGCTTGGATCTGTCCGAGTGACTGGAATAGCTCCTCCTCGTTCCCTCCCCATGAATCAGAGGAGCAGATCCAGTAACTGATGGGGTTGTTAAAGTGTGTCCTGAATAAGATCCTTCGTGCCCATCAACAGTCGGGCGTTGCTCTTCTTTTTCCACCTCATCTTTGATCATCTCCGTGGTACAGAGAGTTTTCCCACATGGTCCAGGAGCAATCAGAACAGAGGAAACGCTGCATTTCAGCCTGACAGGAATCAAAGAAATCATTATGAGTGCAGTGGATTAGAAAAATAAAAGATATGGATATATATATATATTTAAAAAAAACAATCATTTACATTGGTTGACCACTTTACAAAGGAATGTGGACATGTTACCTTTTAACTTGAGTTTTGATGTGGAGAAAGTTGCACTGTAGAGTTGAAACCAGTTTGTCCACCACCAAGTATTCATCACTCTTGGAGAAAGCCATGTGACGTTCACTCTTCAGATGCTGAACGAAGCAACAACAACAAAAGTCACCCAGTTAAATACTTGATAGTAACAGTAAAGTAAGGTTAAAGTGAAACTACACACAGGACAGCAGTGTCAACATCGTTGTACATGAATATATATCTGGGAGTTTTTAAACTCAGCCACTTTCCATACACTTGCATATCACTGTTCTAGTGTTAAATTACATTCTAACTAGCATCAACACTGCTTGCAAGTTTAATAATTAATATTTAACCTTTAGTTTAACATTTAATATTATTTCATAACACAATGTCTTAACACATCTATACCTCAATTAATAGGTTTTCAAACGTACGTAGATGGCTCACTACTGATTCACACCTTAGATATAGGGTACAACTCTCGGTTAAGTCTGATTTAATTATGCTGTGATCCCAATGAAAATTTAAATAGTATCAAAATAAGTAATAGATTAAGAATGCCTTCTCCATATAGTCTTACAAAATAAAGATGTATTAATAAAGACATCAAGACAGTTCTGCAACTAGAATGTTCATTTTTAAAGCCCAGCAGTATAAATCGTGGTATGACAGTCTTGGTATAGCACATAGTTTCCACTTTAACATGCGATAACTTGCCGTTGTGATGTTCTCATATTTGATCATACAGCACTCGCAGTAGCCGCCTCGTTTCTTGTCTCTGTTCTTCTTTCGGCCGGGCACTTGCTCTTCACTGGCGGAGGCTTTCCCACCTCTGATCCCAAAGATCACACAAAGAAAATTAAGATGAACACAGTTTGGAAAATATGCATTCTGATACGTTTCATTCAGTCTTGATAGCGGGCTGCAGCAGTATCGACTCAAATTGTGCAGACCAGCAGCTTTATAAAAAAAATTAATTAATTAATTAAAAAAAATTCTAATCAAGATCTCAAAGTTTCAAAAAGGACAATAAATGGTCAGACTGATTTACAGATAAATGTGTAGAAAGACCTCAAACATAGTGCAGTACTGAGAAATACATTATTTTTAAACCGTGTGGAGAAATGTGCTTAGGTATATTTTGCAAATTCCATATTATAGACAGAGCAACAGAATTAGCTGAGAACATATCATCATCATCATCATCATCAAGTAAGATATAGATCACTGGGAAATAAAAAAGAGCAGGGTGCAAAAGTTAGTTAAACTAACTTCACTCCTGTGGATGCATCTTAGGTGGGATTTGGTCATTCCAGTGGTTACAATATGTTAACTGATAAATCAGACCCTAAAGATTTGTTGTTGTTGAATGTAGTCTTGAAATCATACTGTGCTCTCCACGCATAGAAGAACCACCATACCTGCGTCCCGGCTGTTTGTTCCCAGGAGGAGGCTTGTCGTCGACACAGAAGGGACTACAGGGAGGAGCCGTCTTCAGGTTGAACTCGGGCATTTTCGGTATAGTGAGGTAGATTGGACGGTAGTGCCTGAGGAGGGGAGAACAACATTTCAGTCAATAGATGTAAACAACTCAAAAGCAGCAGGTGGATGATAACATCTTTTGATCTACGGTCTCCGTTACCTGCTTGAATCCTCGACCTTGATGAACGGTTTCCCGATGCGCCCCCCTGGAACAGACATCATTTATAGTCAGTTTACGTTGGAGCATGCATTTACAAAGCATCAAAAACAATGGATAACATTTCTGCCAACTGAAACAAGAGATTAGATGATAATACATTTACCTTTGCATTTCTGAAAGCTTTGCTTTGCTGGCGACTCTGCTTTGCCCTATGAAGAATGACAGAAAAAGCATTTAAAAACAAAAATGTACTTTGGTTAAACCAATCATTTTTAAGATAACTAACCCAAAATGGCATTTTTTTTCCTTCTTCATTAAAATGCATTTAAGAATTTTAACCTGTAAATTTGCAGGTGTTTTGACAGCGGTGGCAGCAGGACACTGGCTGCTGATGATCGTTTTTTTCTTCTGAACATATGCCATTATATCTGTGCCATGAAAGAAATAGAATAATAGCAAGTCAGGATTTACATTTACACATTCAAATGCACAGATGATCAGTTTTTGTTACAATACAACAACCATTATTTGCAACACACCATCTATGTAGATGATTTTCACACCCCACTCCAGAGCATTTGACAGCATCTTGTTCATTTTCACTCTCTCCTAAAAGCAAACAAATGTGTATTAGCACAGAGAAGAAACAACGTAGTTGAATTCCCTTATTAATACACATTAGTGGTGACCAAACAAACCTGCTCTTTCACCACTTTCTCCACCAATGACTTCCCACGACTTGGAACAAACTGCAAGAATAAAATGATAATATATGACATTACTAAGTAGTAAAACATTACCTATAAGAGGATTGCATAAATAAAACATGAGATAGACATAAAAACATATCTGCACAAGGATTGATTATACAATGAAAGTGAACTCACTGCGTCTGTTTGGCACTGAGACTTGTTTCTGGTGTTGTCCCTGCAGCTGCCAGGCCGGTGCTGCTTTGATTGAGGGTGAGGTGAACTTGGCCCGGAGTCGGGACTAGGGACAGGAGAGTCCTGCCTGATGCATTGCACATATCTGGCCTCCCTCTTGTTGGATACCAGATACTTAATTTCCTTACTGAAGAACTTCTCAACAGTCTGAGTGACAAATGAGAGAAAACAGGATTTGGGGGAGAGCTTAAAGAGCGTTATAAAAATTGATTGCACAGTGACAACAGAGTATGTTAACAGTGTCTTCAAGGTCAACATATATACATTTCTGGAAGTAACCGAAGTGTGTCCATGGTACAGATTATTAAAAACTCTACCAAAAGCTGGTATTGAATATCTTGAGTTTGATGTGTGATTTAATTTACCATTTCCTTAATTCAGGTATTTGTAATCATTATTACAGTACAACATAGGGAAAATGTGTTTTTGTCTCACCCCTCCCAGGTCTTTGATGTCACTCTCCAATGTCTCCGCTATTCTGTTTGATGGCAGATCCAGGTAAAACACTCTCCCAGCAAAAGGTTTCACTTGAGCAGGAGAGGACACTCCAGTTGGCTTAGCTTGGCTCAGTGATGCCTTGTCACCAGTGCTCACACCTTTCCCTACAAAGGCAACCAGTTAAAATCACAGGATGAGAGAGGGAGCTCAACAAGTCCACCGGTAAATCTGCTTCAGTAAGTGGTCACTACTCAAATGATCAATCACCAATTACATCATTCGGTTGAACAACTGATTGATCATTTATTGAGTCATTAATCTGGTCATATATCAAACCTTTATGGTGAAAGCTTCAGAAACACAAAGAGCAGATTATTTTAATCGTCATCAACTGGGTGACTTTTTCTTGCCAGGTTAAAGCAACATCTTAAGTCTTTAAGTCAAGACAGTTGACACTTCAATATTTAGAATAAAAGTGAGATTTAGGTTTCATGACCCAGATTTAGTCATTACATCGCTCTGCTTTGGTGGTAATAGACAGTTAAAGTCGCTTAACCCAACGATTCAATGTTAACTAGAAAACACGAAGTCGAGCCAAGTTTACAATTACAACAAATATAAATAACCTTTAATATGACAAGGTAACGTTAGGAAATAAAATCATTACCTTGCCATTTGGGTCCTGTATTTCTCTGAATGCGTTTCGGCTTCATTTTATTCTCTTGCATTGAGAAAGAAAAGTTGTTATTGTCCTTTTCAGCATCCCCAGGAAGTCCTTGTTTGTCCCCTGGTAGTAAACAAAGAGTTATTCACGACGATACACAGAAAGAAAAAAATGAATAGTACTACGGTTAGCCCGACGTAAGTGCGTACCGCTTCTTTGTTTTTTAAATGTAACTGACGGTGACGTAACTTTTAAACAATCTTACCGTGTCGGCGTAAACGTTAGTGTCTCCTTTCCCGACAGACAGACAGCTTTGTAGGTTAGCTCAGCTTACGTTACATTATTTCGTAAGTTAACATTAGTAAAACAGAAGAGCCGTGTGAGCGGGTTTGCTACCACGTATTCATTGGCAGGATGTTTCACAAATGTTTAGACAGCTGCAGTAAACCACCTTTTAGATTACTGCTCGGCAAATACGTTTCTTTCCCGCTTTAAATCCAACGGTGGAGGAAGTCTATGTTGCCATGTTTGACAGTTTCCGGTCACGTAAACACTGTCACATTTAAAATTTTGAGTTGCCAACTAAAACGCACAACAAGTTTAGTAGTTACATAAAGTTCAGATTATATTTATTTGTTTTTATTACAGTCGTCCTTGCCGTACCCTTGATAAACTGAGTTGTGGGGTTTTACGGAAACTTTTCAACCCTGGCAACACCGGAAATACGTAAATGCTGTCTTTGAGTTTGAATCTGATGTTTCCACACTCTTGTAATACAAAATAAATATATGCATTACAAATCTACATCTAGAACTTGTTTCATTTACAAAGACACTTCATACACTACACGTGTAATGTATAATTTATTGTACTCAAGGAAACATAAAATAGGGAAAAGTCCAAGAATGTGCTCTGCTGAAATTAGTATTGCGTAGGATATGTCACCTAACGTTATTGTTTGGTCAGGGGATTGTTGTGTAACTTAAACAGATAGCTGGACACACACGCGTCCTTCCAGTTGGAGCCTGGAGGAGAGGAGTTACTGTCGTGCTGTCGGGATGTTCACGGACGTTGATGCTGAGGTGCTTTAGCAGGTAGGAAGTTAGCATTAAAGCAATTAGCATAGTCGGTTAGCCGAGAGAGCTGTCGACTTCAGGTAATGTTACGACACATGGAATGGTATGTTCACAACGTGCTGACATTTCCGTGACCGCCAATACACACATTTTGCAAAAACTTTCTGTGATGATTGTATCCTTGATGAGTAAAGTACAGATGATAAAACTGTATCTTTGTTGTTGTTTCAAAGAAGACAGTATGAGTGGTCAAAGTCCTGCTCCTCCAGCCTGTAATGGCATTACTCCCCTGCAACAGATGGCGGCGTCCTGCTCCGGAGCCATCCTCACATCGCTGTTTGGTGAGCATAATCTCCTTCTAAAGAACCAGACTAGTATTAAAAACGCTTAGTTCACATAAAACAACGTTTAAATCATTTCTAATATGTCATCTATGTCCTTTCCCTCCTGCCAGTCAGTTTTCTACTCAATTCAGTAACATTGTGCGTTAAATATTAACTAAAAAAGGTGCACATAGCTATGATTAATGCAGTTTAATGCAATAATATACAATATTTTATTTGAGCCGTGTTGACTTAAGTTTATGGTCATTTTGGAGGTTATATTGTGGTGTAATGTTAGTCGTTATAACGAGATTATTTGACTAAGCAAACACCTCTACATAGTGAAACAGCATCACAAACTACAACATGACCACACAGTTGAATGAGTTGAATTTATATTTACCTGATAAACGGTCAAACAAGCGTGGCTCGGTAATCCACAGTAAACATCCTGTTTTATTTTCTGTTAAAAGTGCAGTATAGTTTTTATGGTTATGAAGCTGTTAGCCAAAACGATTTCTGATGTCCGTTCAAGCGGTGACGAGAAGCTCCAAATATTAAGCCCTGGAGGACGACTAAATAGTATAATTACTAACAGTTAATAACACAGTGACAGATTACTAACCTGGATCATATTCAAAGTGAAATACCAGTGTTTATGTGGTTTGTTTTAAGGGGCTGCAGCACACAGAAACACTCATGCCATGTTGTATTCTACCTCACCTGGCAAACTTACATAAACAGCCCAAAAACACATACAAGCATTAGTATTAGAAGTACAGGACATCTACCGTTTGCATCGAAAGACATCACATTTGGCAAAATGTGTACAGTGTACATAATTTCATACATGCAGACTCCTGTTTTCCTTTTTTCAGTTACACCATTGGATGTTGTGAAGATCAGACTGCAAGCGCAGAAAAATCCCTTCCGCAAAGGTGCGATGAATATGAACTTTGTTGGTCTAGTTTAGTAATACAGTACGTATGAAATGACCACATCTCGGTTTTTTTAATATACTTCAGGGAAATGTTTTCTCTACTGCAATGGACTTATGGACCATTTATGTGTGTGTGAAAACGGCAACTCCAAGGCCTGGTACAAAGCACCCGGCCACTTCAGTGGCACACTGGTAACTATTTCACCTATAACCCTTTACCAACATCAATATAAAATATAAAACAGCAAGTCTTCCTGCATTGACACTCTGCATCTCTGCAGGATGCCTTCGTCAAGATTGTCCGCCACGAAGGGATAAAAGCATTATGGAGCGGTCTACCACCAACCCTGTGAGTCTGAAGGCTTCTGTGTCTCTTTCATTTCCTTGCTCCACTTCGTCCTGCCTGCTCTCCTCCTAGACCCGTGTTATTGAGCAAATGTGGTTTGTTTGTCATTTAGCCTGAAGCTGAGAACACTTTAAAGGTGCTTTTGTCTGAAGTGTACTAATTAGTGGCAAACCACCAAAGGTTTTCTTGAGGGCCGATGACCAAATATTTACTAAGTTAACTTATTTTCATAATGGAATTTTCTTTCATACATCCAATCGTTAATTTGTTTATTGGTGTAATTTTGCCCCTTACCTCCAGTGTTATGGCAGTGCCCGCTACGGTGATCTACTTCACTTGCTACGACCAGCTGTGTGCAGTGCTGAGGGTCAAGATGGGAAACTGTGCTCAGGAGGCCCCTCTTCTGGCAGGAGCTATCGCTAGAGGTGAGAGAACATGGCTGATTCCAGCTATCTGCTACAAGCTTTCACTCTCAAAGAGAGAATATGTCCATTTATAAAAACATACAAGGTGAAGTTCATGAGAGTTCCTTTTAGCAGTTCAATGTAATTTCATCGCACACTAGATTTAATTTGGAAAACGTAGTCTGACACATTGTGACCCTGACCTGGTTTGACTCTGATTTTAATAGACATAGTTGATGAGGATGACTAGATTTAGATTGATTATTATTCATAAAGAGATACACTGCTCCTTTCAATTGAAGTGCCACACTAAACTGAAAAATGCATGATTTTTGAGAATGTCTGTTTTTAACTGTGTGTGTGTGTGCGTGTGTGTGTGGTGTGTGTGTGGTGTGTGTGTGTGTGTGTGCGTGTGTGTGTGTGTGCGTGTGTGTGTGTGTGTGTGTGTGTTTGTGTCAGTGGGTTCAGCAACAGTGATCAGCCCTCTGGAGCTGATCCGCACAAAGCTGCAGTCTCAGAAACAGTCGTACAGGGAGCTGACTGACTGCATCCGCTCTGCAGTGCAGACTGAGGGCTGGCTGTCCCTGTGGCGAGGCCTGGGGCCCACGCTCTTACGGGACGTGCCCTTCTCTGCCATGTACTGGTACAACTACGAGAAGAGCAAGAGCTGGCTGTGTGAGCGGCATAACACCAGAGAACCCACATTTACCATCACCTTCATATCCGGAGCGGCGTCTGGCTCTGTAAGTGCATCAGCCCCAGCTCAGCATTCAGCTTTCAGCCTGTAGAAGCAGCAAACGGCAGAGAATATCACAATTCATGAGTAAAACGTGATCTAATAAATAATACATATTTTCTTTCAGATCGCGTCCATTGTTACGTTACCTTTTGATGTCGTCAAAACAAGGAGGCAGGTGGAGCTGGGAGAGCTGCAAGCAAAGAATTGTAATTATGGCATTTTGCTTTATTATTATGTCAATTAGTAAAAGATTGCAAAAGTGATCAAAACATCAGTTGATACCCAAAGAAGGGACGGTTTGTCCCCGGCCGGGTGGTACTTGAAGTTGTTGGGGCATACGTGAAAAGATTGAGATTTGGGCTAAAATGCATCACTGTGTCAACATCATGAAGCATCAATGAAGAGCTGGAACCTACAGATACACAATATACTGAATGAGATTGTTTTTTCTACATTAAACTTACTTAAGAGGGAAAAAAGAAACTTCATGAAGGGGTTAAACAAACACTTATAGAACATGAGTGGTGTTGAGGAAGAGATACTTGGGGTCATCTAAAGGCTGTCAGAAAGACACCACTTTGCTGACACTACCTTTGCTGTGGTCCATGTTTGAGTAGAGTTAATGAGTCCTGTTTGTGTCCTCAGTGTCGTCATGTCAAGTCTCCTCCTCGACCTTCAGCGTGATGAGCAGGATTGTGGCACAGGATGGCTTTGGTGGACTGTTTGCAGGTAGAGACGCGAGTGATCTTTTCTGAATCATATTTGTACCAAACAACATGGCATGTACTCACTATATGTTGTCTCTCTGCTAGGTTTCATTCCCAGGTTGATCAAAGTGGCCCCGGCTTGTGCCATCATGATCAGCACTTACGAGTACGGAAAAGCCTTTTTCCGCAAACACAACCAGGAGCGGTTACTCGGGCCACTGCACACCTGATTTTCCAGTTTTTGCTCTTCAAACCAAACTACCGCTTCACCTGGAGGAAAAAGGCTCCACGTTGCCAAATTCATGGAAGTGAAAACATAATTAACTACTTGGCCTACTTCTGCATTACACAATTTATATGAAATTGTTTTTTGTTCAAATTTAATAATTAATATATATGATTTTATGCTCACTTCTACAGATCTTTTGCACACAACTGAAAAGAACTAATGTTTAGTCTCACCAGTGTTGAAATCACCCATCAGCCAGCAGATGGCAACTACAGATCATTACATGTCATTTTCCAGGTCCCAACTGAGGCTGTCTCACTGGGATTGTGTGCACTGAAGTCCTTACATTAGAGATGTGAGATTGATTATATTCATCTGTGTGTCACTCTGACTTTATGAAACAGGTCTGTGTCACCTGGAACATTTTGAAAATGTGAATTATGTATGTATCTGATTTTGTTTGGAAATAATTTTCATTCGTTGACTTCATACAAGCTGTTTGACCACGTCTGTTCATTGTCCATAAGAAACTCAAATGTCACAATCAAATTCTTACTGTTTAGGTAAGTGAGGTTTATTCAAATGAAGGATAATATGGCAAACAAATCCAATAAAACATCTGCTGCATGTCTGCAAATGACTGCTGGAACGAGCTCAAGGCAAAGTCATGATTCAGTGTTGAGGTCAACGGCTAATCACCAATAATACAAACTACGTTTACTGATATGATACAAGATATGCTTTACTGAGTTTGAGGAATTATCTATTTGTGGTAACTAGCCATTAAGGTACTGCATTTCAATAATTAAAGGGATATAACAGGAGTCTGTCTGACAACGCTGCACTTTAAAGTAAACCCAAAAGTGAGTGAATATTAATAGCAGGGATCGTTACCTGAGAACAAAACCATGTGACACTGATCAAAAAAAAGATTTACACCTTACAGAAAATGTGAGACAGCATTGTGTTAAATCAAGTGGAGATACATTCATCCCAAATCAAAGTGATTCAAAAATATTTCTATAAATTCAGTGACGGCACAGAAAATAAAAGACAATTTGCTCTGCAGAAAGTGATTGGTGACGAGAGACTAAACATTGGCCGAGGCTGTCAGTGTTTTTGTTTTCCAGTCAGTATTTTCAGCATGCTATGATCGCTTGGGAAACATTTTAACTCCTATATTCTCTGTATATTATTTGATTTCCTATAAAGTAAAAGTATGCTCTGCAGATAAATAAAAAGAATAATATAAACACTGAGGGCTGCACGGTGGTGTAGTGGGTAGCACTCTCGCCTCACAGCAAGAGGGTCCTGGGTTCGATTCCCGGGTCGGCCCGGGTTCCTTCTGTGTGGAGTTTGCATGTTCTCCCCGTGTAAGCGTGGGTTCTCTCCGGGTTCTCCGGCTTCCTCCCACAGTCCAAAGACATGCAGGATGGGGATAGGTTAATTGGTGACTCTAAATTGCCCGTAGGTGTGAATGTGAGTGTGAATGGTTGTCTGTCTCTACATGTCAGCCCTGTGATAGACTGGCGTCCTGTCCAGGGTGTACCCTGCCTTCGCCCAATGACAGCTGGGATCGGCTCCAGCCCCCCCGTGACCCTAAATACAGGATAAGCGGTAGAAAATGGATGGATGGATAAACACTTGTTGATGAAGAGCCCCAGTATGTTTCAGTACCTTAATAAGACACAATTCAAAGAACGTGTCCCACCAGATTCTCCGAGTTGCAAACCCGACTTCCATCTGTTAAAGCTCGAACATAAATGTCTACAAATCACGATCACACACATTTAGAAAGTTCCTGGATTGTCTGGTCCTGGTGGACATCGGTGTATTCAGCTCTCCATTCATTATGAAGGAGTGAAGCCCGGGCTGCTGATCTCTGTTGCTGGACTTGCCAAACACTCGCTGGACTTGAGGCTGGCCAGAGACTTGTAGCTGGCGACCGAGGTCAGGGAGCCACACAGACCTCTCAGAGATGAAGTTTCCTCTTTAGCTGAGGGACAACACACATGATCAATGCTGGCATCAAGAGCGGCGCTTACTTGCAGAAGTGGACGTACCTTGGTGGGGCCAGAGTGTGGCGGTCGGCCTGGCCTCCAGACTCGGTGTGTGTGACGGCTCCAGAGACGCCTGGGAGAGACTCATGTCTGCAGACAGCTGCTCCAGACTCTGGAAACTCTTCCTGCAAAGAGAGGACGGAGGATCTGTAGAGATCACGCCTAACCAGGGCTGAAGCAATTAGTCAGTGAAGGGGAAATTAATATTATTAACATTCTTATCACCTATTAAGGAACAAAATAGCAAACATTTACTGGCTGATCATTGTACATTTAATACCTTAGGGTTTTAGACAAAAAAAAATCATGAATTATAAAGGGCATTTTCCACAATATATTTGAAGTAATCAAACCCCGTTCCATACTGTATCAAAAAAATGTCCAATAACAGTACAGATGATATGCTAAGATGAGAACATCATCAGCTTGCTTGGAATCTGTTATAAAAGTAAATATTTTGTTGTTTCAAGGCCATTTTCTTCTAGGTACATGAGCAATATCTGTATTCCATGTCTGTATGATTGCATACTCCTCCCACTGTCCTGTGCTCTTCCTGTACAGCAGCGTGTCCAAGGCAACGGCATTCGCATCCAAGGCCACAGGGGACGGCCACTGATTGGTCAGATGGGCTGTCAATTCTTGTCTGGACCGCAAGTCATTGTTTTTCAGCACCGTCCTGAAGACAATAGACGTCCAGAGTTAGAGACCAAATAAACTCTTCAAATAAAGGAAAAGGAGGGGAGTCACGCATAACAACACGGCTTCGACTGGACGCTAGTCCGAATCCTTTTTTCTGTTCGTCTAGATGTGTTTTTGGGCATTTTATTTCCTTTATTAATGCAGCTGCAGAATAACAAGAAAAGGGGGGGGAGAGAGGGTTGACTCAAGGGCGCGGCTCGGACTTTTATCATTTATAATTTCAGTTTAGTTTAGTTTAGTTTTACATTGATGGAGAGCTGTGTAAGAAAGGAATGGCCATAATGTTTAATGTTTTCATTTGGGAATCAAGTTGAGTCACCTACAACTTTAGACCTGAGCAGAATAGGTAAAATGGCATTTGATCTACTAGAATATTTAAGTAATATTGTTGTAATTTAGTTGTACAAGACTTGACTGGATGAGAAAAACAATAGGGATATGAAGCAATTCTGCCATCTCCTGTCATTTCTATGGTTCAGTATCACAAGTCTTGATGGAAATTCATGATGTTTGATGATCTTTTTCTCCCCGTAGTGTTATATTACAGCTGAAAACTAACTGAAATTAGTGGTCGACCGATTAATCAGAAATGAGTCTGAAGTGGGTCCAAACCAGCGGAGCGCTCGGCTCTTGAGGCGCACCGTGCACCCTTAAAAGGACCGGTCCAGTTCCACTCACACCCCGTCTGAAGTGAGGTCCCACCACTGATCTGTAATAAGTCTGTAGCGTCAATGAGTCCCCCTGTAGCAATTTTGTGTCTCATTTGTTATTATTATTAATTAATTATTATTTCAAGGTTCTTTATTTTTCACATGCAACGTAAAACATGACAACAAAAACATGATATTATTTATAGTTCTTTCTATCTTTTAACCAGGCACTACCGTTTCAGTTTAGTTTAAGCTAAAAGATATTGTTTTTATTTATTTTTCTTTTCATTTTATTTATAGTTTATGATAATAACCCTGCTGCAAACTGCCTTACAAGCCCACGGTTTTACCTGCATACCTTTGTTATCTAAATACTCTCTTACTGACATGTAGAGTCAAACTGTAGACTAGTCCCTGACTCTGACGCTGCATGTCACATGAGACTGCAGCTTCATTTCCAGGGATGTTCATACGAATCCTCTTAATTTAAATCAGGAAAAAAAAAAGTCGCAAATAAATTAGTGATCGAATAGAGAAAGGGGGTTTTCTCCACCTCGGCGTCAGCTATCATCCACTGACACACACACACACACACACACACACACACAGAGCAGCATGAACTCACAGTTGGTCCTGTAGCTCCAGAACGATGTACTCCAGCTGTTCTTTCTCCAGAGTGTGGGAGACGTGTGTGTCAGCGAGGCTCTGCTGAAGAGCTTTGTTATGAGTCACAGCCTCCGACAGCTGGGCTTCTCGTAGACGCACCAGCTCTTCCAGGTAACCCTGAAACACACACACACACACGCACACACAATGTTTCCATTTGTTTGTCTAATGGCGTGAAATAACCAAAGAGGAGAACCGTGGCTGCTCCATCATCCTGATCAACAGCAGATGTCACAGAGGGAAGCAACGTCATGGATGTTGGTCAATCAAGAAGAAACTTCAAGCTGATTATGTGTTTGATCATGTTATAACACACGTCTTCACAGGACACGCCTCCTCCTGGCGTTTCACAACTCAAACCTCTAATGGTGTCACTTGCATATGATCCCGTCCCATGTGTTTATCCCTAAATAACGGTAATATTAAATATTAAACACACACTACCTTCTGCTCCAACGCCACGCGGTACTTCTGCTCGAAGCGTTTGCACTTGCTGACCAAGTTGCTCTGCTCGGTGAAGATGGAGGCGGCGGTTGCAGTTTTGTCGGGGGTGCTGCTCTCACTGCCGCTGCTCCCCAGAGTCCTCATCTCCTCCTCGTCGCTGCTGATGCTGTCTGCACTGCACGGGGAACCAGCACGGGCCTCATATTAGTACACATCCAGCACTGCAGTGACCCGTCAACCAAAACTGACCCTGACAAAAATCTTTCACAAAATCTACAACATAAATACAAGGGTTATATAAATCCCAATAAAAAACACAGTGACCCGGTGATGTATTATGTGATGGTGTTATTTCTACTTCTGACATACCTCTGAGTGAACTTCAGGTACGGAGTGTAGTCGATGACGGCGGGGCAGCTTCCATCGAGGCCCTCTCCTTTCAGACAGAAGCTAAAACACAGGACAGACAATCACAGTCTCATTTACCAGTTTTAAAGTATAAAATACACATACGCGTAGTATATAGCATATTTATTATATTTATGCCTAGATTTGAACTTTTGCACAATCATGTCTTTGATTCTCATATTTATATAGATTTTACAGATTATTTACAAATTTACAAATGAGCATCGTTGAACTGAGCCTGAGATCCAACAACTGCTGTCATTACTGCGCATGTGACAATAACAAATGTGAAACTTGTTATGAAACAATAAACCATGAAGACGTCCAGTCTCATTTTCAGCTCTCCTGATGACACCAAAAAATGCACTTCATGCAGAGAAATCTGCAGAAACAGGAAGTCTCACAGTAAGAAGCAGCGGAACGTGACTCGCACCTGAAGTCGATGGTGTTCAGTCCGATGAGTGTGTCTGCCAACAGACCCGCCTCCTCTCCCAGCATGACCGCTCCTTCCTCGTAACACCTTCTACAAGCAACACATGCACACATTCATGCCATGAATTCAACTTCACCAGCTCCCGTCAACCCACGCGATGACTGACTTCCTGCGGTCAGGTGGAAGGAGATCTAAATGACAGTGTAACATGCTGATTTATATTTCATTCATAACTGTGTTGAAGGGAGAAACAGTGTGTTCAGTAGATGAGCACCACATTAAGACCTCATGGTTTTGGAGTCCCTCAGTGCAGATGAGATGTATTCTGATAATCTTTTCTCCATCAGCACCGCTCTGATCCAGGCTCGGCCCTGCAGACAGAACAAGCAACAGTTAGTGGAAGCTTATAGAGGTCACAGAGAGAGAGAGAGAGAGAGAGAGAGAGAGAGATTGTTAGCTGAAATTGTTTGTTGTCTTACCCTCCAGCTAAGACTCATGTTTTATGTCCACGAGTGTTCTTAGCGTTTGTATTTTGTTCCCGAGGGGATAATGCAAATCTAATATAACTAACGCCTGTTTGTGTAATTTGTGTGTGTCATAGGTCAGGATAGTCACAGTAGAAAATGTAGTGCTGTACTGGCACTGATACTAATAATATCTTTTCTATTTTGGCTGAATAACAGGGTTTTTTTTTTCACGCTCTTGTTGTATTCAACTTTCTGACATTTTGGAGATCATGTTATTTCCTTCTCTGCTGCATCTGTTAATTAAATCTGATCCCAAGACAGCTTTATCCTCACTTTAGCTCTCGATGACCGCACATTCTCCATGCTCTCGATGCTTCGTATGCAATTATGAGGAACTTTGCTGCAGGCGGCTCTTATGAAATCCCAGAAGCTGCGAGGAGTCTCATAGCCAAACCAAGTTGTCTGTCCTGAGAGAATAGAGACAGAAACAGAGGTTTTAAGAGCTTGTTTATATATTCACAATGCTCTGAATTTAAAAGACACAGACATCAACTTCCTACTTGTTATGCAAATGGAATAGGAACACAGTATTTGAGCTTTTTCACCCAGAAATGACACTGAAGTGGCATAAAATGTGCACTCATTGGACTTGAATTTAGTTTAGTGGCTGTTAGTGGGCGAGAAAACGGACCCACTTTCTGGAAGTGGAGATCTGAAATATTAGTCTTTAGCAGGCCAGTGTTTATACTCTAGTTAAGAATAATAAGAATATATATATATAATATAAATTATATATATATATATATATATATATATATATATATATATATATATATATGCTCAGGCCAATATGCTGGCCTGAAGATTCCATATGTGCACGGATGACGTTAAAGTTAGTCTCTTCAGAGCCTACTGTACTCCTCTTTACACAGCTCATCTCTGGTGTACATACTGTATACCACAGCAATGCTAAAGAAGCTACAGGTAGCATATAATGATGTGTTCAGGATCCTCCTTAAGCTGCCAAGATGGACAAGTGCAAGCACTTTATTTGTTAATAGTAATGTCCCCACCTTCCATGCTGTGTTGAGGAATTTTATATACATTTATGCGTCGACTTCTAGAGTCAAAAAATAGCCTAATAACTGCACTCACTAACACTAAACAGAGTGATACAAGGTACACATCTGGACTGTGGAAACACTGGAACAGGTGCTTGCATGTATATTAATGTGTTGACCTGTAGTTGTATTGTAATGTTTTTTATATGGAACCTCTGAGTCTGTAATAAAGTATTCATATGCTGCCTGATACTGATAATCTTTTCATTCTAATCTCAAAAAAGAGAAACAAGATGTCATGAACTTAACTTGGGGATGAGAGGAGGGTTGCTTACGTGTTTTACCTTTGAGTCGATGACTAAGGATGTGCTCCAGGATGGAAACGAAGTTAACGAACTCCGGAGAGGCATCGTCTATTGTCTCGAAACAGGAGCGGTCCAGCAGAGTCTTCACTGAAAACCTGAAGACAAAAGATGCACGCCCTTCATTAAATATCAATGGTCACCACAGCATGGACCTTCATAGGTGTCTACCAGATCAGACTCCTGGTAATGCACATTTCACCCTTTGCACATAAGGACAAACAAACGAAAAATAGGAGAAGAATCTCAACTGCTACAAAGAAACACTGTAACGTTTATGTTTTTACCATTACTTCACATTTCTGTCAGTAATTACAAGGCATGGAAAATGAGCACACCGGGCCTCCATATAGGTAAATGAGACTTTGATTAATATCCGGAGACAGAACCAGTCATGTGCTGCCTAGTGTTGCTTTCGTTAACGAAAATTATGACGAAATATCGTCGTCAACGAACCTTTATCACGTGAGGAAAACGAGACGCAACGAAAATGCTGGTCATGTGACGATAATTAAATGCATAATGCAATATTGTAGATGAATAAAAACGAGACTAAATGTGGTTTACAAAATAAAAACTATGCTAAAATGTGTCTTCATTTTCGTTATTATTAGTAGGCGCGTTCCAGATGAACTGCGCCTCGCCTGGAAAGCAGACAGAGCAGCAGGAGGCGGCGCCTAAACGCTGCGCTCCAGTCAGACAGTTTCCATCGTCCTTCGAAGATTTGACAGGAAGTCATAGAAAAACTGACGATCTCTAGGCTATTTGTAGTTTGCGACCTCATTCGCACTGATCTGTATTTGTTCATAAATATCTGTGGAAATCAGAATCGGAATACTTTAGTAATCCCACGGGAAGTTATACAGCTGCAGTTATAAGAGAAAGAAAAAGAGTCAAATAAGAATAAAAATAAATATTAGTAATATTTATTGCCATTTTTTGACAGTTATACTGTATTAAATGTAAGAAGCTGGTTCAGACTGCTGTTATGGTTGGTAGAATAGCCAAATATTTACCCACAAAAATATTAAGACAAGTGACCCACGCTTTAATTGTCAGTCAGGTGAATTATTGTGCTGCCGTTTGGGGTAATGCTGGAGTGGCAGAAATAAGTAGACTCCAGGCTGCACAAAATAAGGCTGCAAGAATTATTCTTAGATGTCCAAATGATACCCCTATTGAAGAGCGATACAAAAAACTAGAGTGGTCATATATCAGGGATATAATAGCTAGAAATGTTCTTAAATTATTTTATAACTTACATGTTAAAAAGAAGCCAAAACTGTTGATAAGCAGATTCCAGCAGGTAAAAGACAGACATTTAGTTAGCACGAGAGCAGCTATCACAAGTGATTATGTTTCACCCAGGACTAGGCTTGTAACTGGTAAAAGGATGTTTTGTTTTCGGGCTGTAAAGCTATGGAATTGTTTACCTGATCTCATGAATTTACCAGAAAAACATTTTAAACAAAACATTAGGGGTATTTTCTAAGAAGTATTTGAACTCTTTTATTGTAATTGCATGACTGTGATTGAGGGTATAGTTTTTATGTAATATTATCTGTATAAGTTTTGTTCTGTGTGTATAATGCCATTCATGTGTTGTAATGTATGTTTTTTTGGTTTGTGTCTGTTCTATATTGTGTTTCAGTTATATTGTATTGTGTTTGTATTGTATTCTGTAATGTTTTTATGCTATGGACTTTTAGCCCAATTGGGCTAAAAGAGATCCAAATAAATAAACAAAACAAACAAAATTAAATCTTTATCTGGGTAGTGTTGCTTTCGTTAATGAAAATTATGACTAAATATCGTCGTCAATGAACCTTTATCCTTTAATGAGGAAAACTAGACGAGACATGAAAAATGCTGGTCATGTAATAACATATTTGGTTGGTAAAATAATATGTTGTTAATTCAAATCAGAGCGTCTTCTGTGTCTGGAATACATGTATTCTTGAGTGTATAAGGTAGGTAACAATAATATAATAATAAGATAACCTTGTTTGAATTGTGTAGCAAGAGGGTCCTGGGTTCGATTCCCGGGTCGGCCCGGGTTCCTTCTGTGTGGAGTTTGCATGTTCTCCCCGTGTAAGCGTGGGTTCTCTCCGGGTTCTCCGGCTTCCTCCCACAGTCCAAAGACATGCAGGATGGGGATAGTTTAATGAATGTGGGTGTGAATGTGGGTGTGAATGGTTGTTTGTCTCTACATGTCGGCCCTGTGATAGACTGGCGTCCTGTCCAGGGTGTACCCTGCCTTCACCCAATGACAGCTGGGATCGGCTCCAGCCCCCCTGTGACCCTGAATACAGGATACGCGGTAGACAATGGATGGATGGATGGATGGATGGATGGATGGATGTTTGAATTGTCAAATGGGTTTGGCTAAATATAATCTTTGACTAAAACTAGACTAAAATAGTCATGCACAATTCCGACTAAAATAAGACTAAAATGCTCAGACTTTTAGTCGACTGAAACTTGACTATAGACTAAAAATAGGATGAACATGACTTAAACTAATAAAAACTAAAATGATAGCTTCAGACAAAGACTAGACTAAACGTCAAAGTAAAACAGGCCGCCAAAAAACACACTAGTGCTGCCCAACAACAGTCATGTGCACGGACGACTCCGTCTAATCTGCTTTCAACTAATTAGACAGGAAGGAGAGCCTTAGTGGAGGCTGCGGTGTGTGTGTGTGTGTGTGTGTGTGTGAGTGTGTGAGTGTGTTTGTATCATGTAAATCCAAATTGTGTGCAGCCTTCAACATCAACAGAAATAATCTGGCTTCATCTCTGTGGTTGCTTAGCAGCAGGCTGACCACAGAGTGTGTAGGCTACTTATGACAGGACACAAAAGCAGATAGATTTCATCTCATTTCCAGGAATAAGGGCAGGCTTTAATCACACATCATGCACATTGACTTTCCAACACTTTGAAAAGCAAACCTGCTCTTCACAGCAGTTTGGATGAATCCATTTCCCTCTCCGTAAGAACTATATTACACTTATCCTCTCAGTTATTTTCGACGTTCACACAGTTAAAAAATCTTGGACTTGTGTGAAATTCTGACATAATTAAGTAAAGTACAAAATTCTGCTGTGGCGATTAACTGATTGAGCTCTTCATTGCATCAACTGAAGTCCATTTAGGGTCCCACAGTCTGTGATCATGAAGTCATGCTTTCTACTAATAGATCCCCATAAAGGCTACACATGTTCCTGGTTATGTTGTGTCACATGACCTCTTAGAAAGCACCGCTGCTCTTCCCTTTAGCCTTCAGTCTGTAAGAAACATTTCCTCCACTGTGGAGGACACAAGACTTGAAAACAACTGGCAGCTTTTTAATAGCAGGCGTGTAGCTACAGCAGAGTCTCTGTTTTCCTCTCAGGCTCACTCAATCCACACTTCTCTTAAAGCTGAAACCCCTGAGAAAGCGGTCCATGTAGACTCCCGCCATGCTGAACTTTAAATCATGGAGAAGAGCCACAAGTTTCCCAAGATAACTAATACCGAAGCAGGCTAAAGTGATGCACAAGGCTGGAACCAGTGAATATTTTTATATATTTTTGTTTTAAAAAATGACTGAAATTATTCATCAACATGTCAGTGAACTTATCTGAATAATTTCAGCTCCATGAGATTCAGTCTCAGCGTGGAAGAGGATGAGTTCAAAAACATTCAAGCTCCATAAGAGGAACCAAAATATGGAAATGTTTTCAAGATGTTAAATCATCCTCTTGTTGTTGTTCAGACGGTCTATAACTCCACTATTTGATATTTGGTTAATTGCTTTTGCCAATCTGCTGTCACTTCTCTCAGCCTTCTCCCTCCTCCGCTTGTGCCAGTCAGCAAGTTGATGGCTGCTGCGGAGGCAGAAAGGAACACCTGCCTCTAATTCATCTCCCTGTGTTTAAAGTGAAGTTGGTGGAGGAAGGTGAGCCAGTCATGATGCCCTGAATCCTAAAAATGATTACAGACACCTTGGTTTTCGGAGCACTTTCTTGGTGCCAAAAATAAAATAAAAGTATGAATCTTCCCTTTGTTCCTCTGACCTTTCCTGCTCTACTGTCTCGAATGCACCACGGAGGCCGTCAGTCAGTAACTGACATTTGCCAGCAACTCTGAGGACCATAGTCAATCCTCAGAGGCTCTTTGCTTCAACTGACAGAGGGAGGGAAACAGGCAAGCGTGCACACCACAGCATCCGTGAAGAGATCATTCATGAATGCATTGAGGAATTCATTCATATATTAACTGGAATATTTACTCTATAGTCTATAAAAACAGACTTTCAGCATTGTTTTCTGGAATCAATATATTTGTTATTTGTATTTGTTTTAAATATGGGAAAAACATAAAGAAACAAATATTTTAATCCGACATTTATAACGGGGTGGGGTTGTGATGGAGGAATTTGGACTAATGACCCGAGTATTATTCTAAAAAGAAAAGCTGGGCTTAATCCAACACCACTGATTGTGCTGCTGCTGGGGCCGTGAAGGCGTATTTGTGCGTGTTTGAATGAATGAATGAAAGAGACGCATGTAACGTAGCCTACAAAACATACATGATACAAGCATTTACCCTGAGATCAACCAGCAGACATTTGAATCTATTTTTCCAATAATACTTGAATGCATCTCTTCCGGATCAGACACTGATTGTCTTCATGTGTGTGCATATGAATGCTTTTAAACACGGACGGACGCTGCAGCCCTGCTGCTATAGCTAACCTCAAAACAAACGCAGGCTCAGAAATGATTCATAAACAAGCAGCGAAGAGGAAAGATGAGTGAGGAATTCCCACCTGCACACCGTGAGCAGGTTCCACCTCTCCACCGCGGCGCTCCTGCCTGCTCCCCGCTTTCGGATGACATGCTGCCCCGCGCCGAGAGACGCCATCCCCGGCCCGCGTCCGTGGCTGCGGGCGGAGGCGGAGCGTAGTCCCGGCGCTGCTCGCTCTGCACCACGGCAGCACAGGACCAGCAGTCTCCGTCAGCCCGGACGAGCCCACACACACACACACACACACACACACACACACACACACACGCTGCTCAGCCGAAGAGGGACTGAAAACAAACCGAAGCTGCGGTGGTACAGGACTTCCGGTGGGGGTTTTCAAAATGAAAGCTTTACATCTCCACGAAAACCATCACTCCTGCCATTCTCTCAGCCTGCCTCACTGACACCTAGATGAACCACAACTTCCTCAAACTATACCGTAATAACCAGAAATGATTATCATTGGCCCCAAATCTATCCACCCTTCCTCCCAGGCCTTCTCACTCAGCATGATGGCCACAGAGTTTGTTTCCTCCACGGACCTCAACCTGGACAAAGGTCTCCTCTTCCTACCTGAGCACAGGTCTCACCTCCTCCTGCTCGTTCTCCCAGGATTTGGACCTGTAAATCATTTCATTGATATTAATAATGATCTATTAATAACCAAATCTGCCCCATTTGATTGGACCACTTACAAGTGCAATGCCTGCTATCGTTTTGCTCAATACGAAAGACTTTTGGCTCCACACACACACACACACACACACACACACAAACAGTAGTACTGTTTGCTATGAATACCAATGAGTTAGCACACAGCTTCAAGCAAAACTGAAGACTTATCTAATCTTCCATCAGGGCATTTAAGTCATTTCATGGTCCCGGGTTCAATTCCAGGTTTGGGTTCCTCCTAGAGTCTGATGTTCTCCCCGTGTGAGCGTAGGTGTCCTCCAGGCTCTCAGGCTTCACTGATGACTCTAAATGTCCCGTAGGTGTGAATGGTTGCCAACATGTCTCTACTGTGATAGACTGGTTACCTGTCTGTCTCTACATGTCAGCCCTGTGATAGACTGGTTACCTGTCTGTCTCTACATGTCAGCCCTGTGATAGACTGGTTACCCGTCTGTCTATACATGTCAGCCCTGTGATAGACTGGTTACCTGTCTGTCTCTACTGTGATAGACTGGTTACCCGTCTGTCTATACATGTCAGCCCTGTGATAGACTGGTTACCTGTCTGTCTCTACTGTGATAGACTGGTTACCCGTCTGTCTCTACATGTCAGCCCTGTGTAACTGTGTTGTGTGTTGGAGGGCGTGAACAGCTGCTCTATGAGCGGGTCAGATTCATGACGTGGTTGCACTGTTTTACCGCTCTTTGCATTTACTAGCTTTCTAGAGCTCACAGTGCAGAAGCAAGCACCTGTTTCTCTTAACTTCTTGCACCAAACGGCTTACCGTCTTTCCAGCTATTATCCACGCCCAGCATGATTTAATGTTAATCCTTTATCAATTAGGAGCTGACACTATAAATAAAATTTAATTTAATTTAATTCTGACCATAGACAGTAGGTTCAAACCAAAGAGTAGGCTAAATGGGGTGAGATCCAAACTCCACCCCATCACTGGCTCTAAAAGCTTAACTCTCAACACCTAGATAACTATGAACTATGAAATCCGTTTTTATTTTTTCCAGATTCTGTGTTGATTTTTTCCCAAGTTCCGTGTTTTCTGTTTTATTTTTTCTTAATTCTGTGTGTTAAAATTAGCATTCTTTCCATAAAATGATGTGTAATCATGTGGTTGATGACTAAAAATTCAATAAATCAATGAGAAAATATGAGAAATGTTTTGTAGAAACATTATAGTAGTTCTAATCCCTTGTGATTCACAGACAAATGTGCATAAAATATGTAAGTGTATGTTCCTGATAAGAGATCAACAGGGAGAAAAGAAAAGCACCACCTAGTGACCAATCAGCTCTCTTGGAAAATGGCATCAGCTTTGTAAAAGATCCGTGGAGTGTTCAGAGACTGATGTTTTATAAGAGAGATCCAGATTCTCATCGGAGGGAATTACTTTTCTGTGTCAGCGTAAAGACTATTTACCACTTTGAATTATGTTATTATATTTATTTTATTTGCTCCCCCATTACGACTGAAAGAACCGCTGCAGGAAGCCTCGGTACATGGGGTGGTAACTCTAACACTGAGCTATCAGCACACTCATGACATTCATTTAATCAATCAGATCTACTAGTGCCATTTTGATGTGGCAGTCACATTATACAACTATTAACTTCAGCTTTCGCACAGTCGGCGAGTTTTTGTGACTGGAGCAGATGTTCATCACATGATGTCCTTGATGTGAAATATTAATAACTGAAAACAAAAAAAATGTTGAAAGGAAAAAAAGGTGGTGGAGATGAAGAGAGAAATGTGTGGTGCATTTCAGTAGCTGAGAAAAAAACCTTGTGCAAATTAACATTGCACTCTCAGATCAATATTTAGGCTATCATAAGTGTATACACTGTGCAAAAGCTTGTTTTGATTCTGTCGTCAGTTGTATAACTACTATTGCAAAGGCATTATACAAAATGTGAGTATAACAATGATAGGCCTATTTAATTCTCATTTTCATTTCTAGGAACAAGAGACATACGGAAGAGACATCTTCTAAAAACATGAATGCACCAGAATGTGGGAAATTGCATCTACTTAATTAAAAATGTTCGGAAAATTAAACTTATTGAAGCCGATTTAAGTAAAACAAGTGAATAAATGATTTGAAAATGACGTCAAACCAACACTTTTAGATCATATATTTTGTGTCATCAAAGTAAAGTGACATGCCGGGTGCTGTCCCATTTGTTTTTACCATTTCTAGCCCTCACAGCCTCTCACACTCGACCATTTACCAGGTGAGGTGGTCCCTGAGGGTTCAGGGTTTAGACTTTAGGGGGGACATTGGGATTTGGCCTCAAGCTTGGATACGTGCTTCAAACCCTGAACTACAATCCCATAGTGCACTGCTGCATTGTCCGAACTGCTTCGTTGCTGAAGAATCACCGTCCATATATTCAGCACTCTCTCCTCCTCAATAACACAAAACACACATTTATGAATCTTTATTGTATACAACATGATAGCGTGTGTGTGTTTGTGCGGGCGTGCGCAAAGCAAAGCTTTAAATCCACTGCAGCCTTACACTTCACCAGGAGAGGTCACTGTAACTGAAGCTTGGGGTAGGCTAATTAACCCATTTTCAACCCATTTTTTTTCCCATGTTAACAATTGGCTCAGTCCTTCAATGCTTCACAAAAGCTTCATTTGCTACACCAGTAACAGGTTCCTCTTACACTGAGACTACAGTCACCTGTTTGTCACCAGCCCTCTTGACTCATTAAAAACCTGGCCTTAAATATTACATGAATTAATCACTAAATGCACATTTGATGGGGTGTTTCAGGACTAGGATATGAGAAAGCAAAATAACTAATATATATATATATATATCGGTATATATCCTAGAAACTACTTGATAAATAATATTTTATTTTATGCTACAATGACAGAGTCAGAGTTAAAAATAACAGCCTTACTAACATTTACACATTTTCAGGTGAAGCCGTTAACCCGGTAGCGTTATTAAAACAGGACGGACAACCAATTGAGAGACGCGGCAGCGGACACTGTTTAGACAGACTGTAAGTATCACTAGTTACAGTAGCCTACCTTGTATTTCCGGTCCCCGCGTCAGAAGAGAGAGAGAGAGAGAGAGAGAGAGAGAGAGAGAGAGAGAGAGAGAGAGAGAGAGAGAGAGAGAGAGAGAGAGAGCGCAGAAAACCGGTGCCTGTTTTAAAACTAGTCCTGGTTTATTCTACTTCTATACGACAGGCAGCCTGTGCGGTTTTGTGACTGAGCCAATAAGCGAAGTGGAAGCGCGAGGCCGTTCTGTTTGATCTCATAGTGGATCATATCATAAGTAGTTCAGACTGAGACGTGAGACCTTCTGACGGGATCCAGGCATGGAGGTGAAGGACGAAACAGAAATGTTGGCCAAAGCCAAGCATGAACAAAACCCATATTTAAGGTAAGCAAACGTTAAATTATCTAATCTCTTTCTGACTATATTAGCTCTTAGGACTTCATCTTGATTATCTGGGGGATATGTATATATGCATTATAATTGATAACGTATCCTCCAGTGAAAGCGAGGAGAACGGAGAGGGGAAAAAAGAGCCAAAGCAGCCCATGGTTGGCCCCATTGATGTGGTAAGCTGTGATCTCTTTCTGTCAGAATCAGGTGTTTGTGCAATATAATTATTCTTTAGAAGAAGTTCGTGTCTTAATGTTTTTAACTTTCAGTCTAATTTTATTTTTCACCAAAAAGGTCCCATTGTGATTCAATATCACTTCTGCAAAATGAAAAGTTTAATGTACAAGTAACATCCCAAAGAAGAAGTCCAAAGACAGACACGGGAATCTGCTCTGTTTGGCCGATAGTGTAACAGCTGGAGTAATATGGCAGTCAACTGGATATGTGCTGTGGTCAAAGGCAGTTGAAATGATGACATCATGTTTATTTATGTGATTGAAAAACAAAACAAAGCTCTATTAATGAGAGTTGATCCTGTTGAATTACCATTAATGGGATCATTGTAAATGTTGCCACTAGTGACTTGACGACCTCTCTAACATGGCAGAAGAGCAAAATATCTGATTTAAAAAAAATACAAGATACAAAATTATATATTTTTAAATATATATCTTTATCCATGCAGGATTTAAATGTATTCCAGTATGTTTTAGATCCATTTCAATATTTTTATGATTATCGGGAAAATATTGTCACTCCCAATTGCAACATGTGATTTTCATATCGTCCCGTCCCTAGCTGGAAGTGGTACGATCTTTCAAGCCTCAAGGCAAGGTCTGTGTGAGTGTGTAAAATAAAGGGGGGGTAAGAAGGGGGTGCAACATCCCCTGTTATTCTTTGACTCCACCCGTCCCCTGCTGTGAGAATACAATAGCTGCTTGGAGTTTAAAGCCTTTCCCTGGCCCTGATTGCATAATTCCAATTGTTTTGTCTTTGGTCTATCCGCACGCTGTCCTTTTTTTCTGTGAGGGCAGTTAAGGTTTGCGAAAGGCTTAGACATTTTGATGATCGTGGTCGGGACGGTCTGCGGCGTGATCCACGGTTTGGTGCTTCCTCTCATGTGCGTCGTGTTCGGGGACATGACAGACAGCTTCGTATCCAACGGCAAACAGATCCACATCGCCAACTCCAACAGTGAGTTTACCAGTCACAGACATGGGGATTGTAAGATGTGATGTGCGTGGCATCGTTTATCAATGTTGTTTATTGCCTTGTGTCTTCAGATGTCACCCACTTCAGTGAGAAACAACACCTTGCAGCAAGAGATGACGAGGTAGGGACAGGGCAAGCTGCTGTTGTTGGGGGGATGTCTCCAAAATGTTGAATTTGATGTTTTGCTAGAAACTTTCTCTAGATGTAAAATTACACCAATTGTGTATCACAGTACTTCTCTTCTTCCAGATATGCCATCGACTTCTCCATCTTGGGTGTCGTCGTGCTGGTGGCGGCCTACGGGCAGGTGGCCTTCTGGAGCCTGTCAGCAGGGCGGCAGATTAAACGCATCCGCACATACTTTTTCCACAGTATCATGCGGCAGGACATCAGTTGGTTCGACATCACTGAAACGGGAGAGCTCAACACGCGTCTCACAGAGTGGGTTTAACAGACAAGTCACACACAACATGATTTTTAAGTGCAGTTGCAACCATCCGACAAATATTTCGAACTTTGCCGATCATTTTCTGAAATAATTGACTCATTATTTGGTCTATGTGAGTGGAAAAAACCCGTCACATATTCCCAGAGCCCATATTTAACCTGCTGGTCTTTTTAACCAACAGTTGAGCTGAAACATACTTAATTTACTATCAAAGAAGACTGGAAAAAACAATAATCCTTCACATTAAAAAAAAAAGAAAAATGACTTACACTGGGGGGACAGACAGGTAACCAGTCTATCACAGGGCTGACATGTAGAGACAGACAGGTAACCAGTCTATCACAGGGCTGACATGTAGAGACAGACAGGTAACCAGTCTATCACAGGGCTGACATGTAGAGACAGACAGGTAACCAGTCTATCACAGGGCTGACATTTAGAGACAGACAGGTAACCAGTCTATCACAGGGCTGACATGTAGAGACAGACAGGTAACCAGTCTATCACAGGGCTGACATGTAGAGACAGACAGGTAACCAGTCTATCACAGGGCTGACATGTAGAGACAGACAGGTAACCAGTCTATCACAGGGCTGACATTTAGAGACAGACAGGTAACCAGTCTATCACAGGGCTGACATGTAGAGACAGACAGGTAACCAGTCCATCACAGGGCTGACATGTAGAGACAGACAGGTAACCAGTCTATCACAGGGCTGACATGTAGAGACAGACAGGTAACCAGTCTATCACAGGGCTGACATGTAGAGACAGACAGGTAACCAGTCCATCACAGGGCTGACATGTAGAGACAGACAGGTAACCAGTCTATCACAGGGCTGACATGTAGAGACAGACAGGTAACCAGTCTATCACAGGGAGACATGTAGAGACAGACAGGTAACCAGTCTATCACAGGGAGACATGTAGAGACAGACAGGTAACCAGCCTATCACAGGGCTGACATGTAGAGACAGACAGGTAACCAGTCCATCACAGGGCTGACATGTAGAGACAGACAGGTAACCAGTCTATCACAGGGCTGACATGTAGAGACAGACAGGGAACCAGTCTATCACAGGGAGACATGTAGAGACAGACAGGTAACCAGTCTATCACAGGGCTGACATGTAGAGACAGACAGGTAACCAGTCTATCACAGGGAGACATGTAGAGATAGACAGGTAACCAGTCTATCACAGGGCTGACATGTAGAGACAGACAGGTAACCAGTCTATCACAGGGAGACATGTAGAGACAGACAGGTAACCAGTCTATCACAGGGCTGACATGTAGAGACAGACAGGTAACCAGTCTATCACATGGCTGACATGTAGAGACAGACAGGTAACCAGTCTATCACAGGGCTGACATGTAGAGACAGACAGGTAACCAGCCTATCACAGGGCTGACATGTAGAGACAGACAGGTAACCAGTCTATCACAGGGCTGACATGTAGAGACAGACAGGTAACCAGTCTATCACAGGGCTGACATGTAGAGACAGACAGGTAACCAGTCTATCACAGGGCTGACATGTAGAGACAGACAGGTCCATCCTGCATGTCTTTGGACTGTGGGAGGAAGCCGGAGAACCCGGAGAGAACCCACAGAGAACATGCAATCTCCAAAGAGCAGGAACTGGGAATCGAACCCGGGACCCTCTCGCTCGGCTCTTCTGTAAAGTGGCTTTCATCAGTGACAGAGAAAAGAGAATCTTCGTTTTCATGATTTCTGTCATTCTCATCATAGAAATAAAAATAAATGTTATCCCTTTCTCCGGTAATACATGAATGTTGCAGTATCCTGTGGATCATTGGTGGACATGTTCTTTATATTTGCGTGCAGCGACATCTATAAGATCCAAGAGGGTATTGGCGACAAGGCCGGGAGGATTATTCAGGCCTCGACCACCTTCATCTCAGCCTTCGTCATTGGCTTTGCCAAAGGCTGGAAACTCACCCTCGTCATCCTGGCGGTGAGCCCTGCAATCATGTTGTCAGCTGCATTCTTCTCTAAGGTAAGTCTCCTTCTCTATCGTCTTTGTGTTGACTTTGCCTTCTCTTTGTCCACCTTCCTGCATTTCTATTGCTCTACCCATGTTGATTAGGGACGGTTCTCAATATAATATTGAACCATACAGACCGGGCACTTGATGGGGAAATGCCCCCCTGCCGAATAAATATCCAACGTCCTGGAAGCAGGAAGGCTGAGCAGGTTAACCGTCACTGTCTCTCGTTTATGCCTTCCAACAAGCCGATTCTACCGGTGCAGAAAACACAAGAAAGAAACACATGCAGTGGGAACGTGTGTGTATATGTATATATGTAAGCACCCCATGCTAAAGTTGACTAAAAAGAGGAATAAAATCATATTTTGTGAATTGATCTTAATGCCTTAATTAAACAAATGAGTAAAAATGTTTACCTTTTAGGACACCAATTATCTTTGTGAATGAATAATGTATGGTAAATAAATAAATGTTCTTCATTAAAATACAGGGTGCATAAGTATGGGCACCCCTATGTTAAACTCCCATAGAGGCAGGCAGATTTTTATTTTTACAGGCCAGTTATTACATGGATCCAGGATACTATGCATTCTGATAAAGTCACCTGGGCCTTTGGAGGTAAAATAAAATCCAAAATCCTCACAGCTTTTCAGATAGCCAATAGCATGCTAGTTAGCCTAATGATTTCTCAATTCAAATCAAACCAGCTAATAGGCTAACTGAAAAGCACCATGCCAGTCTCTAGGTATGTAAGGGTGTGTGAGGATTTGGATTTTATTTTAACTCCAAAGGCCCAGGTGATTTTTCCTCATTTGTTTAATTAAGGCATTAAGATCAATTCCCAAAATATGATTTTTATTCCTCTTTTTAGTCAACTTTAGCATGGGGTGCCTAAACTTATGCATAGCACTGTATATATATTCTATGTGTGTGTATGTATATATATTCTTAAACTGCATGAATTTAGTCTTATATAGGCTACCGAATAGATACAGATATTTTTATTTAAAACGGTGACTTTATGTTTTAAATATGTACATTTCCTTTTTAAATTGTTTACCCCCTATTATCCTATACCAGTCGTCAAGGCTAAGAAGCACTTTTGCATTTGAAAGTGTTAGTTTTGTTTGACATATTTATTTATTTTATTATACAATACACTTGAATGTGTATGAATGTAAAAAAAAAAGAAGAAGAAAGAAATACTTTTTTAATCTATGATTAGAATTTTTTTTTCTCCACACAAAATGTGTAGCGAAACAGAACTGAAACCGTAACCCAAGAACCAGGACACGTATTGAACTGTGGGCTCACTGTATTGTTGCATCCCTGGTGTTGATCATGAACAAGCATTCCCTTGCAGGTATTATTAATAACTCTGTCTGTCTTCTTGTTGGAGTAGGTGATGGCGAGTTTCACACTTAAAGAGCAGACTGCGTATGCCAAAGCCGGAGCCGTTGCAGAAGAGGTGCTCTCGTCTATCAGAACGGTGTTTGCCTTCAGTGGTCAGGAGAGAGAAATCAGCCGGTAAGTACAACATCTTTGATGTAAATATGGGCCACCGTTGATTCCCAACTTATTATCAAGTGGCTATAATGTCAATTTTGTCAATAGTGTAAAAAAAGTATCCAGTTTTTGACTTAAAATCATTCACGGATGTGTGGTTATAAGACGTTTGTGTAGCGCATTTCATACAAAAAAGATGAAAAATCTGCATAAAATATGCAACAAGTAGGGACAGGGTATTATATATTATCCATATGAATATCAGTGCTGGAACATTCCAATCCTAAATGTTGCAATAAACTTACAACTAGATTTTGACATTGTACCAATCTGATGGAAAGGTCTGAGACTAATTGTGGTCATTTTCCATTCAAGAATAAATCTTGGTTTATAAATTCCAGGAAATCTGTCCCTGGATAAAGCCCACAAGCAACAAAATTATCAAGTTTATATTAAACTTTGTTAGTTTTCCATTTAACTGGCACTCATATCTCTCTCGTGTGTGTGTGCCACAGATATAGTAATAACTTGGAGGATGCAAAGACAGTGGGCATAAAAAAGGCGACATCTGCTAACTTTTCCATGGGCCTGAACTTCTTGTTGATCTATCTGACCTATGCTCTGGCCTTTTGGTACGGAACTACACTCATCCTGAGTGATGAATACACCATTGGAACGTTACTTACCGTAAGTAGACATTTTATAACATCATTTCTAATGATCTCTCCCCCTTAAACACTGGGAGCCTCTGACGCCACAGGTTGATGCAGCTCACGCTGTTGTGTGTGTGTGTCTCTTAAGGTGTTCTTCGTGGTGCTTATTGGAGCGTTCACGCTGGGACAGGCCGCCCCACACTTCCAGACCTTCGCCAACAGCCGTGGAGCTGCATATATAGTGTTCGGCATTATTGATCACGTAAGGAATGCAACATTTTTTCCCCCAAAGCTGCCGGACAGTTGTCAGTTTGTATTAGCCAACATGCACAGCTGTACTCTGGCGCTCCATGAAGCCGCTTTGATGCCGCCAACAACTTGGAGGCAGAGATGTTGGATTTTGCTCTAATTGGAGCGCCTGCTGTCGGGTCATTTGTGGCTCTCACCTTCCTGAACTTTCTGTGAATGTACCATGAGACTAGCACAGCTTCAGAAATCTGCAGCATAACCAGGTTATTTAAAGTCCCAGTTAAACAGAAGTCAGATTGTCAACATCATCACAACACCTTACAGCAGGGGTGCTCAACTCCGGTCCTGGAGACCGGGTGTGTTAGAGCAGGGAGAAACCTAAAACATGCAGGACAGTGGCTCTCCAGGACCGGAGTTGAGCACCCCTGCCTTAGAGTGTAGCACGATATGGAGCTACGAAAGACTGTTGGCTCCACACACACACACAAACAAACAGTACTACTGTTTGCTATGAATACCAATGAGTTAGCACACAGCTTCAAGCAAAACTGAAGACTTCTCTAATCCCATCAGGGGATTTATGTGGTGTTCGTGTTTATATATAAAAAAAATAAAATAAAAAATGATATCTTTTGTTGAGAGGGAGAGAGAGAGGGAGAGAGAGAATGTTAGCTCAAATTGTTTGTTGTCTTACCCTCCAGCTAAGACTGAGTCACGTTTTATGGCCACGGGTGTTCTTAGCGTTTGTATTTTGTTCCCGAGGGGATAATGCAAATCTAATATAACTAACGCCTGTTCGTGCAATTTGTGTGTGCCATAGGTCAGGATACTTCTGAGGTCACAGTAGAAAATGTAGTGATACTGATACTTTTTGAATTTTTTGGCTGAAAAATGAAGACTTATCTTATCTCAGGGCATTTATGTGGTGTTCAGGTTTTCAATGTTCTATGCTCAAAGAAAAAAGAGAGAGAGAGAAGTGATGCAGTGATGAGAAACTTGTTTAATTTATATTTGTTCAAGAGAAGTTTATTTCACTCTCATATTAGCTATCTTTAGTGGTTGTAATTGTATAAAAGTAAAAGTATTTTTATTTTTTTTTGTGGCTGTATTGATTTTAAGAGATTATACTGTAAAGGTTTACAGCCGTGGACAGTGAAAACACACCTTTCTAAATAAGCTCACCGGGGCAAACAGCCTTCCTCCCATTCAGTCTGTTTGAGGTTGTGATAATAATCATCTTTCCACTGTGGCCGAACTACAAACAAAAATGGAGGTGAGGTTGTTTTTTTTAGAAGTCAAATTATATGATAAATAAAAACTCTTTTCCTCTCCAGAATCCGGCCATCGACAGCTTTTCGGAGGATGGCTTCAAGCCTGACTCCATCAAGGGAAACATAGAGTTCAAGGACATCCACTTCCAGTACCCCTCGAGACCGGAGGTCAAGGTACGTTCCCACTAAAACAGACATTATATTACGTACTCCTGTAAACCAGAACTGACACTGTTATCACTTGTAGGTGTTAAATAACTTTTCTCTGAGCGTGGAGAGTGGCCAGACCATTGCCTTGGTGGGTAGCAGCGGCTGTGGTAAAAGCACCACGATCCAGCTGCTGCAGAGGTTCTACGATCCGCAAGAAGGATCTGTAAGTGATGTCTCAATTGGAAAATACCAATATCATGTCTGCATTTGTAATACTGCGCAGGAATGAGTCAACATCTTTTTTTTTTTAAAGAAATAAAAAAGGTAAGGGTTTTTGGTTAGATGTCTGAACTGAGGTCTGTGGTTAACACAAGCGTGAGAGATTTGAACATTTTGGTCTATATAATATGATATAATATTAATATAAAATAAGCTAGTACATAGCCCTCTCGGGAAGTTGAAAGCTTTTATGCATCTGAAAAACAGCTGGATAACAACCAGTAACAACAAGCAACCAAAGTTGCCGAATCATGCCAAGTCCAACTTTACAGCCCTGTTATGTGTCCTCATGCTCCTGTGGCCGTCGTGGAGTTCATTTATACCCTATAGTGTTTTTTGTATAGCTAACACTACAGCTTCCAGGGATTGCGTTAATGCTTAATAAATCAGAATCATTTGGATAGATTATGTTGCCAGGCAGCTTCATATTTTTCACACAGACAGGAGAGTGGGATCAAATGTTCCCGTCTAACTCTCGGCAAGAAAGCAAAGGAGGATTGTTTCTGAAAATGTTAAACTATTCTTCCAACAATAACAGAGGAGCTGCTGTTTCAAATACTCATGGATGTGTTTAGGTTAACATTTGAGAGCTGTGTCTGTTTGCATTTTAGGTGATGATTGACGGTCACGATATACGCTCTCTTAATGTCCGCTACCTAAGGGAGATGATTGGAGTGGTGAGTCAGGAGCCCGTCCTCTTTGCCACCACCATCGCTGAGAACATCAGATACGGCCGACCTGACGTGACTCAGTACGAGATCAACCAAGCCGCCAAGGAGGCCAACGCTTACGACTTCATTATGAACCTTCCTGATGTACGACAGTATTTATGAGTCCCCATCCTCTGTGCTGGTCAAACTATGTCCAGCGCTCGCTAATATTGAGACTTTTCTCATTGAGCAGAAGTTTGAGACGTTGGTGGGAGACCGAGGGACTCAAATGAGTGGAGGACAAAAGCAGAGGATTGCGATTGCTCGAGCTCTAGTCCGCAACCCCAAAATTCTTCTACTGGACGAAGCCACATCTGCTCTGGACGCCGAGAGTGAGACCATTGTGCAAAGTGCACTCGACAAGGTACAAATACACAAAGACACGTGCTCTTCCTCATTCAGAATACCTTTTACCTTTGAGGAGAACTTTTATTTTAATTACTTACTATAAATTTGATCACTTACTACACTAGCGACACTAGTAGTTTGGTTGATCAAACATTTGCAAAACTACTGGCATTCCAATTTGTGTATTGTGCTAATTAGCATATGCTGCCATGCTAACTTGCAGAAATGAAAGGACAGCATTGTGAGCATGTTAGCATGCTGATGCTATCATTGAGCTCATAGCACCACTGTGCCCAAGTAGAGCAGGCTGTAAACTCTCACCACTTATATGACTAATATTGAAATTGGTCAACTGCAAACATGTGTATGTTGTTGCATGTGCAATTGTAGCCTCCTCTTGTAAATGTAAGCATAGATAATAAAACATGGAATCTTTGTGTGCAGGTCCGACTGGGTCGTACCACCATAGTTATTGCCCACCGCCTTTCAACCGTCAGAAACGCTGATGTCATCGCTGGCTTCCAAGATGGTGTAATTGTAGAGCTGGGGACTCACAACCAACTGATGGAAAAACAGGGAGTCTACCATACACTGGTCACCATGCAGGTAGACACGCAGGAACACTTAAACACAATATTTGGTTGGGCTCAAATTTTTCGGGAAACTTAAGAATGGTCTTTGATATCGTTTGTTCCTGTTCTCTCTCTCTGCTGTAGTCCATTCAAGAAGTGGAGGAGACAGAGCATGAGCTGTCTGCAGATGAGAAGCAACCTCTAGCCAGGTCTCTCTCCCGGTCCAATCTGCAGAGGAGGAGGTCCTCAAGAGGTTTTTCCTTCAGTGTCTCAGGGGAAGATGGGGAGGTGACACAAAGGTTCAAGGATGAAGGGATAGAAGAGGTAAGCTGTGGTGCAATTTCTGTAGGGTTTGAGTGGCTGGGTCAACCTAGTCAATGTGGTTAGTACCTAAAATCCAAATCATTAGATTGAAATGTAGATTTAGACTTTCTTTTTTCACACCTTTACAGATTTCATATTGGTGAACAAATTCGACATGGGTGAGGCCAATAAACAGCTGCCTTCTCTCGCTCCTCTGCTCAAGCTTACTCTTTTACATCCATGTACCATAACGTATGAACCGGGGCTGTACCCTCAGCTATCTTCACGTCTCCTTGCCCCTTAGCGATTTGCTTTGCAGGGTTTGACTGGTTATGATGAGATTCGAAGAGAGAGTGTAGCAGCCCTCGGTGTATTTAGTAATGGCAGAGAGTCTCGACAGGTGCAATTCTCTTTATTTAATTGTAGCACCGTGAAAACTAGAAATAAGTACAGAATGAATTGAATTAATAACACTTTCAGATGACACAAATTTGACAAATATAATTTCCACAGTGCATCTAAATATAACTTTACACTACACATAGAAATACATAAAGTAATTCAAAATAATCATGTATGAAAACAATAATTAGATTTAGCTTAGTTAACACAAGTTTGTCTACAGTTTATACACACACAATATACAAGATACACACCTCACTCCGCTCACCAAGGGTGCAAAAACCCACACATGGCTGTTTCATCAACGTGCCGCTAGCTTGATGGACTCTTCAAAATATGAACAAACGGCACACAAATACGGCGCAGGTAAGACTAATTGTGCACAAAACACGGAGTGTAAGTTAGTAATAAATGTACAAATGAAGAGTAATCAAAACTGAGATGATAATGCATGTGCTAACTTACTTTAACAACAGAGGTTCGGGAGATGTAAAGAGCCGGGAGAATGAAAGGTTGCCGACTAGCGCATTCCCGGGCTTGCAGTGACGAAACATAAACAAAGGAGCTAGCTATACAGGTTCCGGGGTTACAGTGACAGAACATGAATAACGGAGTTAGCTATACAGGTTCCGGGGCTACAATGAAGGAACGTGAATAATGAAGAAGCTCGTCACTTACAGAGAGGATGGTGTACATTGTCTTGTTATATGCTGATGATTTGTCATTTTATGTGACAAATCCTGCAATATAAATGCCAAATAGTACGTGTTTCCTGAGGGAGTACGAAGGGGTTTCTGGTTACAAACTGACCGTATCTAAAAGGGAACTTTACCCTCGAGACACTGTTACCCAAGGTATCGCATACTCACAGTTTCCATTCAGGTTTGAACTGGATAGGTGGTCCCGTCTCAAATTTGTCTGGCGAGTAAAATAGATACAGTTAAAGGCAAGGCAAGGCAAGGCAACTTTATTTGTATAGCACATTTCATACACACGGCAGAGTCAAAGTGCTTCACATCATAACATGTCATAAAATAAAGAGAAAAAAAATAGAAGAATAAAAAGAAAATAAAGGCAAAATTAAAATGCATTACAGAAAGACAAGGCAAAGACATAAAAACATATTTGCAATAATAAAAAACAGTGCAGACATTATAAAAATTTAGCCGAAAGCTATGGTAAACATAAATGTTTTCAGTAAAGTTTTAAAAGTGGTCGGAGCTGGGGCAAGTCTTAAAAGGAATCTCTTTCCAAAAAAAAGGTTTTATTCCAAACTATCCGTGTTTGGATGAGGAAATCTTTTATTATTATTATTATTATTATTATGACTCTTGATACAATTTTCAATATGAAGAATCTGTTAACTCTGATACTGATCCAGTTCGGTTACAGTTGGAACAGGTTTTGTGCTGTTTCATCCTTACAAGATCTTTTATATTATACCTCTGAATTATGTACACAATAATGATAAAATGTCCAAAATTTGAAATGATATCTGATGGCTCTGTACTTGCTCCTCTGTTTCCCGAACACTCCTCCCCTCCAGCTTTTCCGACATTCCAGCAGTTTCGTACTAATTTCGATTTACCACAGTCTGACTTTGTGAATCTCTTCCTGACGAAAAATGCAAAAGGAAAGGAGACATGACTCAGCGCTTTCTCCCTCTTTCTGTAGGATGAAAAGGTTGCCCCCGTGTCATTCTTTGGCTTGCTGCGTCTCAACCGTAACGAGTGGCCGTACATCATGGTCGGGACCATCTGTGCCATCATTAATGGAGCGATCCAGCCATTGTTCGCTGTCATCTTCTCCAAAATCATCGTTGTATGTTACTCCTAATATCCATGTACCACAAAAGTACATTTTTAATGCATTATGTTAATTATTCCATTTGTCAGATGGTGTAGCTGTGGAGGAAAGTAGCAAGGTACAAATTAGCTGTTTATCTTCTCTCCTCCAGGTGTTTTTAGAGACCAATCCAGAGATTATCAGGCAGAAAACCACGTTATATTGTCTGATGTTCGTTCTTGTTGGATTTTTAACCTTCATAGCAATGCCTCTACAGGTATGCGTACAAACACACACACACCCACACACACACTCTTACACAGCTGGTTAGTTTAGTTTAGCATACAGACTGGGAACAGTGCACCAAAAATACTTTAATTGACTTTTAACCTCTCTAACTAAAAACTGAATGGTGAGAAATACGGTAACCGTAGTACCCATCACACAGGCTGACAGTGTGATATGCAGGTGCTGTTCATGCCAATGTCCTGGTGTGCTCATGTCTTCTGTGTGTAAACGTTTAACAGGGCTTCTGTTTTGGCAAATCTGGTGAGATTCTGACCCTTAACCTGAGACTCGGGGCTTTTAAGGCCATGATGAGACAGGTGAGTGAAACTGCGCATTCTTTTTCTCTGCTTGGTATTTCTCTATCTGAGCTTCTGTCAATTGTCATTAAATAAATACAGACGTAAATAAATAATTTAAAAAAATGCCAAAATAAATGTTGACATAAATAAATAAATGCTGAAAAAATATGGAAATAAATAAATGCTGAAATAAATTAAAACAAGTGTATCATTAAACAGGACACAAATATAGAAATGTCTCCAATCTATTTCTACATTTCTGGTCACCTTCATTTATTTATTTATTCCTGTAGTAATTTATACATTTAGTTATTTATTTAATGATGCTTTTTCAGAAATTGAATTCTTCATAAATAATACTAAACAATGTGTTCTCAATGTGATTATTTTGTCATTTCTAACTCTACGGATAAATTCTTAAGCGAAATGTTTCATGGTAGAAGTCAGAACAAGGTGGCACTCAAGCTCAAAACTTTAACTATTTCTGACTGCTGTTGTGTGTTAAAGGTATTTTAATTCTGATTGAACATATTCTATTTATTTTCATGGCCAATGGAAAATGTTAATCCGTTTCCTTGTAGGACATCGGCTGGTTTGATGATCCCAAAAACTCAGTTGGAGCGCTCACTACGAGACTGGCAACAGACGCAGCCCAAGTACAAGGGGTAAATCTCTCTCAGCGGACGGACACACACACACACACACACACACACACACACACACACACACACACCAATCAACACTGCTGTATGCCAAAGACTAGCACAATGAATTGTCTAATCGTCTTTGTTCCCATCTTTTTCCGCCTGCTCAGGCTACAGGAGCACGTATGGGCATCCTAGCCCAGAACGTAGCCAACATGGGCACCAGTGTGATCATCTCCTTCGTGTACGGCTGGGAGCTGACCCTTCTGCTCCTGATTATGGTGCCCATCTTAGCAGCGGCTGGAGCCGTGGAGATGAAGGCACTCACCGGAAGCAGTTCTAAAGACAAGAAGGAGCTGGAGAAGGCTGGAAAAGTAAGTATTTATGACTCGAAACATCATCTGTGAAAACACCGACCTTGTGTTAGTGTACAGTGGATATGTTTGTATGGTTTGTCTCTTCAGATTGCTACGGAGGCCATCGAGAATATCCGTACAGTCGTCTCTCTTAACAGAGAACCAAAGTTTGAGAGTTTGTATCAGGAAAACCTTGAAGTACCATTCAAGTAAGAGAAATTAAATAAAAATCCATCATCGCCATGGGATATATAACCTAAAATGATATACGTATTTTTATAAAAGGTTATTAAGTAGTGATCTCTCTGATGCCACCTCTCTCTCACTCTCTGTAAAGGAGCTCTCAGAAAAGTGCCCATGTGCATGGTATTTCCTTCTGCTTCACCCAGGCCATGATCTACTTCCTTTATGCAGCTTGTTTCCGCTTTGGCGCTTGGCTCATTATCAAAGGAAGGATGGATGTTGAGGGAGTATACCTGTAAGTATGCAACATGCACTTTTATCTTTTAGTTTATGGTGGAGAAGCTGAACAGTTTGCCTGCACTCGTAGGTTACAGCTGGAAACATCAGACCAACCCGTTACTGTTGGGAGGAGAAGCTGTTTATATGGCTTTTAATCATTGCCCGGGCCTGAAGTATGCGAGGGGTAACCATGAATTGGTTGGTTTGAAACCAAGATGACACAATCACACAAGACACCTGTACTGTTGGAGATCCAACCCTTTACACACAGTGCAGCTGAGGCCAATGGAAATGCCATTATGTCATTTTGCAGCTTTTTGGTTATAAACCAAAGTATTGGGACACAATGAAGGGGAACATGAATCTTAACTAAATGTCATGGCAATCTCAATATTTGTTAAGAATAAGAACCAAAGTGATGAAACGACCAATCATCATAACATCACTAAACCATGTTCCTAAAAAAATCTTGGTTTGAACCAATTGCAGTAAATTAAACGAGTATATTGGCAACCTCACATGGCTAAAATACAAATAAAGTACATTTATCTTTGCTGAACACTCTTGACTCTATAATGTGAAAGATAAAACTGACGTTCGTTTGACTTCCTTCACCAGTGTGGTTTCAGCTCTCATGTTCGGTGCCATGGCTCTTGGCGAGGCCAACGCCATAGCTCCCAACTATGCTCAGGCCACAATGTCAGCTTCCCACCTGTTGCTGCTGCTGAATAAAGAGCCCGCTATTGACAATCTTTCCCATGAGGGAGAGACACCAGTACGTATCACACAACGCACCAAACACAACAGCCTATAATACGGCTCCTTGCACTCATGTTAACTCATCACTCTGTGTCATCTCTTAAAACCCCAGGACAAATTTGATGGTAACGTGCTCTTCGACGATGTTAAGTTTAAATACCCTTCACGCCCTGATGTGCCCGTCCTCCAAGGGCTGACTCTGAAGGTGAGCAAGGGAGAGACTCTGGCCTTGGTGGGGAGCAGCGGCTGTGGAAAGAGCACCGCCATTCAGCTGCTGGAGAGGTTCTACGACCCCAGAGAGGGGAGCGTGGTGAGGAGACGGATGCACAACCATGCTCTGTAGCTGATTTACACATGTGCCTCTTTACCTACTGTCAGCTAGCTAATGGTTAGCTCGTCAAAGTTTTTATGGCTGCTTTACAGCATGTGACGAAGTTAGACAGCATAAGACCTGTGTAACGTGTTTTTATCTTTATTGCACGAACCATTTCATTTTATCTCTCATGGGATTCATGTTGTTGCTGACAGTCTTCTGTAAAAGAAAATACTTATTGCTATTTCCTTGTCACCTATCGTATCTCAAGGGCATCATTTTAAACCCCACTTCAGTTCTTTTTGAAGTATTTTCCAGTTAAAAGAAACTCCCAGGTCGTCATTATCTGACTCCCCCTTGGTTCTTTGTAGCTTCATACAGTTTTTCAGCTCATTGTTCACATAAACTTTATTTTGACCAGAGCGGGCAGCTATTTTCAGTGGAAAAAAGGTATTGCATGTTTCAGACATCAAGCCCCACTCCTACAATAATTACTGGAAACATTTTCTCCTTTAGCTGCTGGATGGTGTGAATGCAAAACAGCTGAACATCCACTGGTTGAGATCTCAGATAGGCATCGTATCCCAAGAACCTGTGCTATTCGACTGCACCTTGGCCGAAAACATCGCCTATGGAGACAACAGTCGCACTGCAACCCTGAAGGAGATACAGGAAGCTGCTCAAGCGGCAAACATTCACAACTTCATAGAAGGCCTGCCACAGGTAACTGTTCTGTTCTCAGCCACAACAGCCATAAATCAAAGGGCAGTGTGGTGTTTTTTTTATATATAAATAACAGTTATGATCTTTACAACATCTCACAACTGCTCTCTAGTTAGGATATGGCTTCTGTCAGTGTGCAAGTGGTTACACAACGGCAAAAAATGCCTTTCTTTGTATTTGCCCAACCCATCAATATAATTTCTTATTGCACCTACATACAATCACGGTGAATGGAATTTGGTCTATGGAGCTCACGCTATCGAAAGCTCTCTCAATAGTTACAGAGGTCAACGTTTATACCCAGACACGTTCCCATTGCATCATACACCCACAAGATAGTTGGTGGGAATTTTCGTCATTATTGTAGTTCCTCTCTTGGTCAGATGGTTTGTGTATCTCTGGACATGACGACGAGGCCTTGGGAAGACACAACATTCAGTAGGCCTCCCGCACAAGTTGTACCAAGTACAACTGATACAAATATTAGAAATAATGACAAAATATCAATTATCAATTTAATTAATTACTTGACTATTATATTGAGTGCACAGCAAGTCAGCGGAATGCAACAATGGGAAATATGTGAAAACCTATAAAGAATGCTTCCAATAATTAACAAATAATGGATGAATATTTAACTTGAGATTAAATGCTGCAGATCTTCCAAGAAAATTCCTCTCGGTTAACAACTGCTTATGAACTCAGCCTAGCAAAGAATCACCTCAGACCGTCTCTGTATTTTCATTAGATTAGTACCAATTACAGGGTGCTACCTGACCATGTCTTAGTACACTTAACCAAAATGGTTAACAGTGAGGTGTGTGGATTACAGGATGCTTCTGTCATTATTTTGGCAATATAACAATAATATACCCTCTCTCTCTGTTTGCATGAGCAGAAATACGACACTCAGGCAGGCGATAAGGGAACGCAGCTGTCTGGTGGCCAGAAACAGCGTATAGCCATTGCCCGAGCCGTACTCCGCAACCCCAAAATGCTGCTCCTCGACGAGGCCACATCTGCACTCGACACCGAGAGTGAGAAGGTGAGTGCTGGGGGAAGGGGGTCTAGACATAGTCACCAGCTAAGTAAATGCTCCCCACAAATGATGCGACCACCAGTAAAACCAATGACAAAACAAAACTGAACCTTTACTTAAATTCAATTAAAATTATAAGTAAGATGATAAATTATATGTTCAAGCAGAAAATCAAATTTCAAATGTGCTAAGTAGAAAATAACGCACACTATACAATGCACAGCGGTGTGAAAATGCCATGTAACTGTTAGTGTTAAATTCAACTTTTTCCCTACCATTTAATCAGCCAACACTGATGACTACAAAGCATAAGATATTAATACCCATAAAAAATAAACTGGAGATTTACGTGGAAATTAATGTTAATGTTAAGTGAAAATGCATCATAATGAAAATGAATTCATGCAGCATCCCTCACCGTAAGTCTGGCAGTAGGGGTCCTGAGACTTGTTGATGAGTCCAGCAGATGGGAAGAAACACTTCCTGATGGGCCGCAGCCTCCTGCCAGAGGGGAGTGGTTCGGATGGTTTGTGTCCAGGGAGGTAAGGGGTTGTTGCCCCCCCTCAGGGTCCTGCAGGCACACAGGTCCTGGAGTGAAAGCAGTTTGCAGCCAATCCCCTTCTCTGTAGAGAGCCAATGATACCCTGAGGTCTGCCGTATTTACATTCGTGTGAGGTCATTGTCATCATTCTGCTCGTTCCAGGTGGTGCAGGAGGCCTTGGACCGGGCCAGTAAAGGCAGAACATGTATCATTGTGGCCCACCGTCTGTCCACCATCCAGAACGCAGACCGCATCGCAGTCTTCAAGGGAGGAGTGGTGGTCGAACAGGGGACACATCAACAGCTGCTGGCCAAAACAGGAGTTTACCACAAGCTGGTCACCACACAGATGAGCCACAGAGAATAAGAGCACAGGGAGAGGACACAGGCAGCGATAAATAGTTTTTTTAATCTACGTTTTATTTGATTTATTTATGTATCCCCGCCCCGCTTCAGTGGAGCGGTTGGGGTCTGCTTGTTTGGAGATTTAACTCTATACTTTTAGACTTGTGAGAATTCATATTGCAGCTCTGTCTCTTTGGGTTAAAGAATTTGGTGATCAAACACCTTTCAGTAAAAGTTAGGTCTAACTTCTGTGCTACTGTTCATTAGTTGTTGCTTTTACATATATATAGATGGATATTTTGAAATGTGACCGGAGATGCACAGGTTTAATGAATGAACATGACAAATAACCTATGTTCTACTACGCTATTTAAGCACATTCTTTGAGAATTACATTTTTAAGGAATGATTTATAATTGATTTGTAAAAGTTCTTCTGAAAAATAAAGCTTGACAATCAGACATTAAATGTTTGGAAATAAATTTTTTATTCAAATCAAGTATTGATCTGTTTTTCATTTCACTATTTAAAAGGAAATACAATCTTATTCACATTTAGCCATTTCCTACAGATTAGACCTTAAATGCAGAGGAAATGTGGGGGGGTTAATGTTTTACAGCAGTAATCTTAATATAAAATGTGAACATTCATCCATCTGTAAGTTGAAAGGCAGAGAACATAAACAAAGGAAAGCTGTGGAGCGTGTAGGCACTATAAGGTGCAGTGATCAAATATGAAAGGCAACAATCATCAAACCAACAGCTTCTCAGATGTACAACGTAATACAAAATAATGTGCAGCAGATCAATACATCGGAACATTGCATTGTCAGTTATGTATTGGAACTCCTGATTCTAGAGCTTTTACTATTGGGTTCTTTCCTGCCCCGCCAATACATACAACAGCCTGTTAAAGCCACGTAGGCCTCTGCTCGCCACCTCAGCTCCTCCGGAGGCAAGCGAGAACAGAACTGGCTAGCTAGATATAAAATGATCTAGCGTATGTTGTGATAAATTTTGGTCATATTGCCCAGCCCTAGCCCGACATGGACAGACAGCTGGGTTGAAGGTCCAATGGGAGGATAAATCTGCCGGACAGAAGGACGCCGCTAAACCTCTTCATCTTCATTACTGCTCAACGCTGAATATCAAAACAGGAGCAGAACTATGGTCTTACATTAAGACGTAAGGAAGGCCCTTGCGGGGCACAACGATACGAATAACATCTTCACGACTGTGTATGTGCGTGAGGACGAACCCAATAGCATCAGCTCTTAGGAAGCACTCGCACTACGGCCAGTTGATCTGTACCGTGCCGAGGCCCGATTGACCCCCCTGCCCAGCCCCCCACCGGTTTGCACTCACACTGCTCCGAGCCCAAACAGGCCTCGGCACGGTTACCTCTTCTACATACGTCATCAGGTCGTCATACGACACATTGCTTTAGGTGGTTTCCAAAAAAGTGCCTTCTCAGAGTCGTCACAACAGAGAACACGGAGAACATGACTGCAACTTTACTGACGAGCCGCGTCTGCGTGAGTGAGTGTGCTGAGCGAGCGGAGTGGATTTTGGACAGAGAACAGAGCAACATTTTTATCATAAAAGGACGGCGCATTGCACTACGTCTCCCGGTCCAGTTCCGCTCAGTACAACTCACACCCTGAGTCTGAAACATGGCCAAGCCCAACCCAGAATCCATCTGTGTCTCACACAGTCACCAACAGTATAAAACAGTCATAAATCGGCACGATAGCGAGGGGAGATCCAAGTTGAAAACTGAGCGTGAGGCTTTATCGAATAAAGGCTACGTCATGTCCACATTGCGTGCCCATGCATGTGCTGGTGCATGAACCGTTCCATGCTGAAGTACACCTCTTCCAATCGTGCCGAGGCAGAGGAAGTGGGTACGGAGCACTCACACTAGCCAAAAAATCCGGACTTGAGGCTCAATCGTACTTGTGCACGGTACGGATGGACTAGTGTGAGTGCGCCCTTAGAGGACAAAGCTTATAAGATATAGAACCCTAAGTTTTCAAAAAGTGGTTAGTTTCCAGTGTTAGCTAGTGTTATCTCTCTTTCTTTAGTGTGTCCCCACTCACTATCACAACTTCATTTTTTTCCAGTTAAAAGAGTTTTTACATTTTTTGTCAATTAATTTTGATTATATAAAGGCAAAAGTCAAATAATCTCCAAGAAGATACTTTTCTCCTGTTTCAAGTACTGTTGTTGCACATTTCCGTAGATTTTCACCAAACAAAACTATAATCAAATAATATTATATTTAACTTATATCAAAGTTATTTTATGGGCTTAATTGGAATGTCTTTATGTATTATTACAGAAAATCTACTACTCATTGGAGGACAAACATCATCAAAAAAAGTCTTGATCCTTCACATCAGTTTATCTTAAATGTGGATTAATACTGTCAGGATTTTAAATTAACATTCTCAATAAAATCTACAAGAGGATCATAAAAAAAAATATACTCCTAAAAGTGTCTTATTTATCACTACGAGAAACAGAAAAGTTAAAGTCAGTGGCTATCACCTACTGAGTCTGTAGCTTTGCATTGATCTGTGCTCAGAACAAACCAGCTGTCCGTTATTAACTGAGGGTTTATGAAGTGTTTGCATTAATGTGTTGGTGTGAGAACTTATAGCTGAGATGTGGTGCCCAGGTGGAGCATCTCATGCAAGGAGCTACTGAAGTTGTTGAACAGTGACGCAGCATCAGTCTCACGGCAGGATTTCCAAGCTGAGATGGAGACAACGATCCTGAGTGGGGGAAGGACACAGTGTGGTGGTGATTGCTTTGCTGGAAATGCAGGGAAGGCACGCACGGTTTCAAACCTGAAAATTCTCCAGTTGACTGACACTGATATCATTACCATTTCTTGATATCAAGAACTACAAAAAGCAGCTCTGATTATGGCTTGACCATAAATTCACCATGTATCTTTTAAGGGTTTTTTACGTAAGTTTTAACACCTCACACATAAATCATGACAGCTGGAGGAAAATATTTCCAGTAGAAGAAACAGCACTACGGAAACATGCATAAGTCTGCCCACCTGTCATCTCTGATGCGATAGAAAAAGCCATAGCCCTGGTGCACCATGGGAGCCACAGCACCGAGAACTGTCGTGTAGCCCACCAGACTGGACGACAGCACGAAGTTACCACCGCCACCACTGGAGACACAAACACAACTCAGTTACAGGCAGAGGGAACGCCCTGCATCCAGACTCCAGAGTCTGCTTGATCATTTCTGCATTCAAGTTCAGTTTATCAGAATGTATGTTCTAATGCAGGGGTATTTTCTAACCAAATACATTAGAAAAACAAAGAAAGATAAATTAAATGAGAAAATAAATCATGAATTTAAGAAGAAGAAAAATAATGATAAATGATATCAGGCTGATATTGTTTTCAAGTATTCCTAACATTTAGAGTAACAGAGGAACACAACATGGCCCTGACAGCAGAAATGATAGCAGAGGCCATAAAGCCATATCCCAGTGCCAGGGTAGTGGAAAATCACTCAGTTGCTATGGAATAAATTAAATTAGGTGCTGCTGAAGGAGGGAGACATGCCTTATTCGTGGAGGGGGGCAGTCGTCTCGGTAACACAAGGTAGGAAAGGATCAATTGAAATGTAAAAAGATTACAGTGTTTATTGCTATTCTAGTCAGATGTATGCTAGAAATAATGAATTTAGATCAGATGGGTTTTGTAAAACAGGGAGGCAAGATAATATTAGAACACACTTTATGAACTGCAACCTATAACTGAAAACAAGTCGTGTTGTGGGATTAGATGCAGATCAAAACATAATGTACTAAGCAAAGTATGTGATTGTATTATAGATCAAACACTTTTTTTAAATTAATGTAATTAGCTTTACAGCTAGTACCTCTTTGTATAGAGGGGATCCAAGAAGAGTTCTGGAGTAGGAAGTCCGTCTTCTTTAGCAATCAGATACAGCCCAAGAAGATGCCTGTCAAAACCTGGCAACAGCAGCACAAAATGAGCAGGTTTTCAGATTACGTTGCACTCTGTCTCTTTAACAACATACTGACCTATGGTGTAGTCAGATCTATGACCAATCAGAATGCGACAGACATTTATCTGGTCGATTCTTAATTTTGGAATTCTTCTATAAAGTTTCATGTCCGGCAAATTTGTTGAATGCATTAAAGCATTGTATTATATTGCGATAATATCATTATTTATAATCATGCATTGTTGACATCCATCTTAGCTTACTAGAAATGTTGTTGTTTTATACACTGTTTTCACAGTTTGGAAATTGCTTGCACTTTATGAGACTGGCTTGGAAAGACTTGTCCAACTATTGATAATGTTCAATAGTTAGACATGTGTAGCGTGTGTGTGTGTAAAGTGAACAAACCTTTTCCTTCCTGGGCTTCAGCCATCAGTTTGTTGTGTTTATTAAAGGCCAGAAGCATGGCTTTCCTCTTGGCAACAACCTGACAGAAAAATGTTTATGTGCCATGTGAAATAAGCAAAGACTGTTTCCACCTCCTTCCTCTGTGGGATTTTGCCACAGTTTATGTTTCAGACATGCATACACTCACATCCCACGTGGGGTCCAACATGGCTTGACACCAGTTCACAGCCTCCTGGGTGCAGGGCCGCATCGTCTCCGTCCTGCCATGGTAGAACTTGCGAGTCATTGCTGTCTCATAACAAGCCCCTGGCCTGTGAAGGGGAAGAAGAGACATTCAGGGACGTTCCCTTCATAGACTTCAAACGTCAATAAAGGCATGGCCTCATTTTTAAACAGTCCATACCTTTTGTGCATTCTCTGGTAGGCCAACTGCATTGCAAGTTGAACAAAGGTGTCCGGATGCAACTTCTTCTGTTTGATGGCAGCTTTTCCAAATGCTGTGAAGGCGTAACACACAATCTGCAGGTCCTGTGTCTGTAAAGCCAGCGACAGTGGACACCCACACAGCTGTGACTAAGGACAAGTCCTTTTGCATGAGGCTTTTTCTACTGTAGGGTGTTCAATACTGGCTCACCGACTCGAGGTACTGCTGTTTGGCATGGCTGATGTCACTCTGGATTTTTTCGTCAACAGTAAACACCAGTTCCTCAGGACGGGGTACAGGTCTCACTGCGTCTGAGCCCTACAAAGCGTTGACATCAATGTGTGGCAAGTGGACAGATACATTGAAATTTAACAAACAAGGACCATTTAAATGTATGTACGGAATCAAGTCTATATTTACCTTCCATTTGCCTTCAGTAACTTTGATTTGCTGGTCCAGATACCAACACATAGAGACCAGTACCATGGCATCATATGGTGCATGCTGCAAAACACGTTCCATTATTTCTGACCCCCTTAAGAATGGTGTTTGGAATTATTTGCTTTTGGACAGGAACTATCCAAGATGAACGCCATTAAAAAATCTTGAATCTAAAAAACATGCCATTTAAAGTGAGTCTCAAAACAGCATAGCACAATAGCATAATAACAAAATAGCATTGCACGTACAAACTTACATCACAAGTGGATCCAAAAGTGCCATCTGCGAACGCTAGTGAATTGTACGTTTTGTCGCCCCAGCGGATGGTGGGATTGCCTGTAAGGGCTTCCAACGTCACCTGTGTTCAGAATTTACAAGTCACACAATTAGACACGCAAAAAAAAAATAATCTAGAAAACAATAAGCTTTAAAAGGGATCGTCAGGTGTTTTTAAGTATGGTTGTATTTAGTACTTATCAACAGTCAGTATAGTACCTACAGTAAATCCCATATCCATATTTACAAATATAGCATACACATAAATAGATAATTATATTTGTTTAGGTTGGCCTTTCTTTTAGGTGGCTAAAGTAGGTTTTGCTGCTGGCTTAGTCCACAACAGTACATAGCTTAGCTTCTCCATGATGGGGCCGTGCCGACCACCATCTACTGGAGGTAATAAACTGAGTATCAATAAATACCTTATACAACCATACTTAAACTCCTGAACCACGTCTTTAAGTCACAATATTATAATAATCAAATTTTGTGCTGCCCGTACATTTGTGTAGTTCTCTGGAGTGGAGTAGGGTTTTTTTTCATCCAGAGATATGACGAACAAGCAGCTCTGGATGGTCTCCAGGATGGTGTAATTGTGTGGATCAATATTTATTAGATGCTCCCTGGCCTGCAGAGACAGTAAACAGTTAAATGCTGACAGTACTGATCCTCAAGCATGCTTTTGTTATATGAGAACTTTTACCCAAATGTGATCCACAATCTGTTTTAGAAGTTATACCAAGATGTTTATACCAAGATGAACACCAAAGTCTCCAAATGTGAGCACCCCTACCAGCGCCCAACGAGTCCTCTCCTCTGAGGTGAGAGCAGCCACTCCGTCTCCCTCTGGCTCTCCCTCACAGCACTCTTTAATGTAGGTCAACTGCCTAAAGAGGTTAAAATGCACATCATATACACACAGTATGACAATAATACCAGCTGGAAAAGGACTGGAGGACAATATTGCCTAAAAATATTTATCATCACATTACAGTTTCATTACTTCCCAGTATATAACATTAATTTCTAGTAATTTAATTAACGCGACCCAGATATGAGATTGAAACTCAGACAACTAAATTAAGCAATGAAAAATTATACGTTTTTTTGAGTTAAGTTTTTGCTAAATCAATAATTCCCCACTGCCCTGTAATTGTAATAATCATTTTAAATGTCTGTGGTGCCACAATGCTGCTATAGATCTAAATAAAAAGGTGTAACACTGTACTTGATCTATATATGATAGAACAGTTGAGATAGTGTGTATCATAATTTATGTAGCCCAAAGAAAGAGACTCAAGGAGGGGCATAATAAAAAATGCTTACATTTGCAATATCTGCAATGCAATATCTACCTCATTGGGCTAAATGGTGGAATGCAATTATTTCAAACTCAGTGGTAACATGTATGACATTCCGCCATATTTTTGAAAGTTCAATTTGTGGTGTCAGCTGCATTTGGTTCACGGCCCCAATCCCTCAACAGCAAGTTTGTTCTCGTGTGTGAACTTGTGTGTATTTCACTACCTGAGTAGCTCTGGAGGAGTCAGGATTTGTCCATCACAGACTGCGTCAAATGTGAAGATCCGTCCACGACACATCACTACCAAATGAGATGGGCATAGACCCTCGCGATCTGCGGCACAGCACAAAATCCACATACACCATGGGGATATGTAAACTCAGAAAGTATGCTAAAGTGTATGCAGGTGTGTCTGAAGATTAGAGATAAGATTCAGCTGGGTTTATTCTACCTGTCTTGAAGTAATTGCGAATAGTGTCCTTCTTTACTCCAGGTATTTTGCAGGTGCAGAATAGCATTCTGAACTGGTCCATATCTAATGCCATTTTGCCAGCTTTCTGGGGATGCAGCCTCTCCCTAAAACATGCAGCCAGAAGAAAAGAACAACAAATTAAATACATACCTGACTTCTACTTAACAGACCACAAAGACGTGTGTGTGAACACGTCTTACGAGCGAATCAGGTTCCAGTACTGTAGTGCATGCCATGTGCTAATACTGGTCCTCTGCAGTTGAGTTCCCTCTTCAGGAGGCCAGCAGTGCTCCAGGTAGGGCGCCGGACCCCCAAAGTTCACGTTCAGCTGGGAGGGGATGCGTACCTCCAGATATGCAGCATCCAACCACCATTCTTCCAGCTAATAAAATAAACAGATAAAACTGTCAGCTTAGTAAAACATCCATGACTGAGGAAGGCATCTGTAATTAAAATATCTACAGCTCAGTTACACACCCAGTTCTTCTTTGCCCTGGCTCTCTGCAGTAGTTTCTGGTGCAGCTCTTTGCCAACACCCTCTTGAAATCTCCTCACAATGTCCACTGTTGCATTAAACTCTTCTTCAGATGCAAATGGTTGAACTGGTGGAAAACATGGCAATGCAAAGTCAAGTAAGAGCACCAGCTGCTGGTCATTGTGAACATTTAGCATATTCTGTTGTAAAATCTGTGGATTTAATTCAGGTTGTTCAGTGAGTATGAAACAGACTATCATACTCTTGTACGTCGTTACAATATTCAGAGTTAAAGAGCTACTGAATTTGACGAACGAGTAATAGAAATTCTGGAGTGAAGAGATGGTATAGTGATGAATGCCACTGTGTAGTTTTAATTGCAGTAATGACAGGATATTTTGATTAAACCGGACAATATAAGTTCAGTGGGAACATTGTCTTAACCACTGTCAAAATCCACCAGGAACTAGTTAAAACGCCGAAAACACTTCTTATAGTTTTAAATATTTAAATTAAGGCAAAAGGCCGGAGCAGCAGCGAGCAGAAGGACATGTTGAATGTTCTTAAAAATGTACAGTATTTCATCTTTAAAAGGGCTAATTGCATGGGGGAAATATGTTCTCAAGAAATATAAAATACAACTCTTATAGAAAAATGATCCAAGGCACACTGCAGGGTTTGTGCAAAATCAAAATGCCTTCTTTTACATGGCAATGTCTTTAAAATGATCAACATGTTGTGTATATATGTATTATGGTCCTGATAAGAGTAATATGAATAATTATTATTATTATTGGTGTTGTTATTATTATTATTAGTGTTGGTGTTGTTATTATTGTCAAACATACAAGAAATGATTGTTTACAGATTCAACCTTAATGACACAACATGAGACGAACAGCCTACAATATAAGGCTAAATATTGGAATTACACAGACAATTTGCTACAAAACGTGGTGTTTGTTGTCAAAACAATTCATACATTGATGAAGAGTGGGATGGTGGTGTTAGCCTATCGATAAAAAACAAGGAAGTGACTGTGATATATCACAAACCCAGAGGGGAAAGAAGGAGGGCAAAGAGAAGGGGTAGTATTTGTCTGGGTTAATATTTGTCTTTAATCTGTAGTATTTGTCTGGGTTAATATTTGTCTTTTATCTGAAACAGAGGAGCTTGTGACACAGCAGGTTGTTCAAAGGTGCTAACCTACCTGCATTAAGGTACTTGGAAAGGCTTGACTCCAGTAACGGGACAGGCAGCGATGGCAGGCTGCTTTGGTTCTGGAAGGTTCGCTCTGGCAGCGACTCTGATAAATTATTATCCATTTCTTCTCCCTGGAAGGAATTCAGACTGGACCCACAAAACAAACACCTGGAATAGTGTTTTCCTAAATCAAATGCTTCAGATTTGAGTTTATATGCAACTGTACTTATTCTGAAGAATGAGACTAATCTCCCTTTAAAAGAAACGGTTGTATAAATTGTACAATATGGCAATATTTGTTGAATACATCAACAGACAGTGGGTGTGTATTTAGTCGTTCCTATAGATGAATTGATAGCCTGGTAATGTGATTTCCTCTATGAAAGGCTGACCACATACATGACACATAAGCAGGTTTACATAATAGACAAGAGCTATGGGTTTTACTGCGACCACAGATTGATTAGCATTAGCAGTTAGCGTTAGCCAAAAGGACAACACATACCGGTAGTTATATTTTGGAATATGACGTAGATCTTGATGCTGATCGGTTGTTTTGCAAACGTTTACGACCAAAAGACAAAAACAAAAAACAAACAACAAACAACAAAAAAAGTTAGTTACGCTTGTTTGTTTTTCCTAATAGTAAAGGAGCCACACGGTCCTAAGCTGCTTGTGGAAAGCAGTCGTTTTTTCAGAGTTTTAACTCGTCTGTGAGGTAACTGAAACGACCCTAAAGGTTCCCGGTAGCGTTAAGCTAGCTAGCGTATTTGCTCATGTTACTCTTTGTCTGCGGTTAGAGTTAAGTTTGTAATTATGGTAAAACTGACTTAGAAAACTAGCTTCCAAGACAGCGCGTCTGTTTGCTGCTTACCTCGTTCAGGATGAGTCTTCAGCTCGCTGCATCCATGCACATTTGAAGCTCAGTGTTGTTATTGTCAGCTGTCCGCAACCTTTACCCCACTGAACCTAAGCGCTGAAGGTGACACTGCGCATGCGCAAGGCGACAGTGCACTTGACCTATATTCTGTCAGTGAATGGGTGCACTGGGGGTGGTGGGTTTGGCTGCTGCAGACGACAGCTGGATTGATTTAGCAGCTGCTGTGTAACAACTCACCTTAAATGACCAGAATAGAAGCAATGGAACTTGATACAAAATCACAGAGTGCAAAGGTATTATTATGACGCAATAATGATGAAAATAATTAAAGGGATACTTCACCCATTTGCATTGCGCTTTGTTGTCATACCTGGTAGTATTTTTGAGTGGTCGTGCATTATTCCCTCATTTTCCCCAGAGATGGAGATCTCTGTATTTCTATTCTGAAAAAGAGCCTCCGATGACGCAAATATGATCATTTTGCGTCATCAGAGGTTGCTTTGGTTAGAGGGGGTGAGACTACAACACTAAGGTGCCGTTTCCACGAAGGGAAAACACACATATTTTCACGCGGTTTGGCCTCTCATTTACACAAAAACGCCGGTTATGTGTTGTCGTGTCAATTGGGAGAAACGGGGTTTTAGGTTCTCAAGCGTCACAGGAAGTCGCTCGTGTTATTTCTTGTTGTTGATTCTGAGGATTCTAATTGGCTTGCATGCCTTTATCCTTCTCCCTACACTGCCGCCATAGGTTTGGGATAGTTATAATGGCGCTAGCCGGTGTATTTACCGTATGCGGGTTGATGTAAATGACAACTTTTGAAAACAATGTTGTGTGCACGATGTTATTTTTGAAAACGGAGGGGGGAAATATTTGTTTCTCTTAATATCCTGCTAAGTGCAAACGTGGTCTTAGTTCCGTGGTCTTAGTTCCGCCCCCTGTAGGTGGGTTGAAAACCCACTGACGCCACAGACCTATTTCAGATCAGTGGGTGTGACCTCTAAAAGCAACATCCGCCATCTTGGAGCTTGGAAGCTATGCTAACAGGCGCTGTGGAGAAAGCTGAGGAGTAACGAGAATGGCGGAAGATATTCAAACTGATTGGGGACTGAAAGGGGATTTCGAAGGTCTTGTGCTCGAAACAGATGTTTGTGGCTATCTCTATGAGCCGCAATATAGTGGGAGCGGCCTGTGGAGCTGTGCATTGTGGGAGTTGTTATCTTCCATCCACATGTGCCAAAAAGTCACGAAGACTACACCATAAACTCACAGTTACAATGTTTGCTGAGATAATAAATCAACATGTTGATTGAAATGTGTGGTTACTTTGAACGATGTAGTTTGTGTTGCTGGTTGAATTGCATTACATGATGAATAACAACAAAACAAAAACTGTGCAGAGGTTTTATTTTCATGTTTGAGACACATGTGTAGAATATTGCTGTGTACATATGGATTACAAGAATAAACTGCACAAACCAAAATAGTAATTAGTACATTTTATATTTCTAACCTTAAAGGACACATAAGTTGTTCAATTAATAATATATGTTAAAAAACACATAAGACAAACCATTAAAAGAATTCACAGCAAGTTTTGTATCACACTTTATCCTGCATAATTATGGCCTCTGAAAGCAGAAGGCTACTTGTTATCCAGACAGCAGCTTTGCCTCAGTATTGCTTTAGTAGATGGTCGTTATTGCATTCAGTTTGGCCCTTTAGTGCATTAGAAGTCTTACATGCCATATTTGCTGATCACTTCCTTGGCAAGTGTAATGTAGGCTGACATGGCATCATCCTTGGACATTCCTGAAAGAGGGTGTAAATACAAAATATCTGGATTAAATACACAAAGTATCAAATTGTTGCTGTGGTTTTTTTTTTTTTTTAGCCCCTTCTACATCGACTTGTTACCTTTCCTGGAGTTCCAGGCGTCCCACTTGGCTTTTCCTTTTAAATCAGTCATTCCTGGTCTTTCTACAAGTGTAGCACACAGAGAGGAGGACACGTTTAAGAATTTAGGGGAAATTGTGTGGAAATGATTCTGTTTTTCTGCAGAAAGTCATACCAGTGTTAACCTCTCCAACGATTGTCTGCTTATAAAGGCCATACAGGTCCAGCAGCTCCTGGTCTGTAGGCCTCGTCTTCACCTTCTTCACATCCTCTGCCATCTTCTCAAACTCTGCCTGCAGGTGAAGAAGTCACTCAATGTGTTTCTGATACATCATTAATAACTAAGCTATTATGTTTGCACATGGTAAGCACTAATAGCTATTCTGCTCTTTGCCGAGTCTGACAGATGAATCAGTCTAGAGTATTTGGTGCAGCAGGAGCAGTGATCAGAGGATATGGGAATGTGCATATTAATGAGTTACAAACATCACTGAATAAGAAATCTCAGCATTCCAGTCATGGTGCAGAGCCCGGGAGACCTATTGTTGCACAAGTTGGAGAGAAACAATGGGCTTTTATTCAAGACTGTGTGTGCCAACTTGAATAATCTACTTTACAAAAGATCTGGGACATAGCAGAGCAGATAATTATAGACCGAATGAAACCCTTTTCAGGATCAACATAAAAACCTGAAAAACCAGAAACTCGCAGTGTGGGAATTTAGATCTCCATGAAATCATTTTGAATCCTACAAACATTAACCTCTGAACACTTAGCATTAGTCGAAATGGGTAATGCATTAGCCAGTCAGAATATTTGTTCATCTTCTTAGTTTTCTTAAAAATAAATAATAAATCAATCCAAATAATAGCCTAATACTATTTCTTGTTTGTCTCTTCGCAATAGCAATCTGTTTACAATGGGTTAGTCTGACTTTGCAGAAGGAGCACCGTACCAGAGGATAAATATGCTGAGCATCGCTTTTCTTACATTTACTCATCCCACACTGTCAAGATGGATGACACCACAGAACACAGTAGATGACGTCAACACCATTTCGCTGCAACCGTTATTCATTTTAGCGACAACGCATCCGCGGTGTCCTGAAATACAGACAAAAGCAGTCTATGTGTTACCTGAGGAGACATTGTCGCAGACGCAGCCCGGGAGGTGAGGTGGAAGTATTACTGTCGGCTGGAGGGCTCTGATTACAGCAGCACAGCTGATCGATGCAAAATAACCGGCCAAGGAGCGGCCTGCAGAGGAGGGAGCAGGGAGCAGCTGAGGAGCTGATTGGCTGCGTGGCATCGAGGGCGGGAGAGAGCGAGAGAGGGAGAGAGAGTAAAAAAATAAATACTGATACTGCATATTTGTTATAAAGTACCCAAGGGTAAATGCTTTAGGGTAAAATCTGTGGTCTATGTTGCTGTAATTGGGACCATCATTTACTAAAGGAACATCACGCTGTATCGAAGACTACACCATAAACTCACGGTTACAATGTTTGCTGAGATAATAAATCAAGTGAGTCATTTTTCTCATAGACTTCCATGTACTCGGAGTTCTTTTTGCAATCAGGGGAGTCGCCACCTGGTGGTCAGTGGAAAGAAGGCAAGTTAAAGGTACTTCCGCTTTGGCTTCACGTTTCAGGACTGGATGTTGCAGCATCAACCGTTCCCGTGTGCTCAATGTGAATTCAAAATGTGAATGTTTACTGTGGCGCTTCCTGTGATTGTGTGCAGTGTTTTTCTCTGATGAGGGGTTGAAAGTGTGTGGGCTGGTTGTGGTTTACCTGCAGTTATAACTAATTTTTGTAGAGATGGGCAAATGAAGCCTCGTGAAGCTTTTGAGGCTTCTTCCTGATTGTACCGAAAAAAGATTCGAAGCTTCAAAGCTTCACAGAAAGACCCTACCAGTGACATCTAGTGGTCAGCTGCAGTTATAGCAGCAATGAACCTCCAAATGATTCACACATCATTGCTTCCAGTTCCAACACAAAAGCAATAAAGTCATTATTAAGCAGTTGTGTCTTCATTCTAAGAATCATTGTTCACACATACACAACAAAGTGTTACTATATAATGTCAATTGACTAATAAAATGTTAAATGTGTTGTCCTGTTACTACCTGTAATTACTTGAAACATGTGTTTTGGAGGTGTGACTGAGTTTGTGAGAAGTTTTGATGCAATTCAGTGGAAACCACTTGTGGTGGGGCATCCCAGGATTTGGATCATAAACTGATTATCATTAAGAACATGATTGTGATGTAACACATAATATGAAAAGATTCAAATGCAACATTGTAGAGGTACTTTTGTGAATATGTGGGATTGTGCTTGTGCTACAGTGTCAAAATGAAGTGATTACGTGCATAAGGGAAATGTGCTTGGGGGCGCGCCAAAACTTCGAATCAGTCACCTCATTTCCGGTGGTTCGTTGTGACGTATGAAGCGTCAAACGTCATCGGTCACGTGATCGCGGAGATTTGATACAAGCCTCGACACAGCGTTTCGAACCAGCCTGCTTCAATAGAGTGAAGCAGGCTTCGGAGTCTCGGTGTCAAACGTCCCATCTCTTAATTTTTGTATAAAATACATACTTTATTTTGTACTATATGCCTGTACATAGTGTTATTCTCTTGTGTCTGACACCGGACCACCGGCCGAGTTAACAAAGGTGCTAACTTTATAATCTCTAATAACTCAACTTTATTACATTAGCAACACAGATACCATCAGTATATTTGTTCGTTGATGTGTGATGAATTATCTAAGAAAGAATGAGTCACCTGGGAATGATGCAAATCGCGTTTTTTTTTATTCGTTTTGTCAGCAGAAAACACCTTTCTGCAGCCGAAGCCCATGTTGAGCCGTGAATGTCGCATTTCCCGTTGGACGCTGGGCGGCGCTGTGGGCATTTAAACAAAACCTTTTTAAATAAAGTTATTCAAATTCAAACAAAATGGCAGCGCCCTGTGGTCCACCCATGTTGTCGGACTGATGTTGTGAACGGATCATCTTTTTTTTTTTTATAAAAAGAGCTTCTGCCGCATTAACATCAGGTAACGTAATGTCATGATGATGGTGCATTTATTTACCAGCGAACCGTAAAACGTATCAAAAGCACCATTTATGTTTTCTCCCCCTCAGCAACACACATTGCATCGAATAATCAATAATAACACTCAAAGCAATGACACAATATGTTTTAAGTAATGAATTATGTCAATTATTCTTGATATGAATGCCTCAGTTTGCTCAGTAAAGTGATCATTTGTATTAATACTATTTAAATGCGTTATTTATGTATTGTTGTATATCATTTTATCCATATCAGTATTTCCTGTAAACGTATTTGTTCCACATTTTGCAAACCGTGTGTTTCTAATGTGATAAGTAATGCTACTTCTGCAGTTACTTCCTACTTACTGAGGTTTTCTCGTCTTTATTCCAGAGGAGGTATGGCAGCTGTGGGAAAGCCAGTTAAAAAGAAGGAAATCAAAAAATACATTTCAGTCAAGACTTCCTTCACTTCACCATTCAGTCCAAAATGGGGCCCACTCCCCCAAGAAGACATGCATTTCATCCTGAAGACCCTGAAGGACAAGCTGGTTTCCACTGGTCTTGAGAAAAAGGAGGTGAAAGTGTTTCGTCCGTGGAGGAAAAAGCGAGACCAGAAACCTGCTGCCACAGCAGAACCTGTTCCCCAGGTGAGCCCAGGTGGGCAGCCGCAGGATTCTCCCAAAAATGGCTGGACGGACGTGGCTGCTAGGAGACAACTGGCCATCGGCATCAACGAGGTCACCAAAGCTCTGGAGAGGAACGAGCTCAAACTGCTGCTGGTGTGCAAGTCTGCCAAGCCGACACACATGACGGATCACCTGATGGCGCTGAGCGCCACGAGAGGCGTGCCGGCCTGCCAGGTGCCTCGTCTGAGCCAGACTATGTCTGAGCCGCTGGGGCTGAAGAGTGTCCTCGCTCTGGGATTCAGACATTGTGCCTCCAAAGACGACGAGGTGTTCACTGACACTGTTGATGCCATTAAACCCAAAGTGCCTTCACTGGATGTTGCATGGCTACCACGGGCAGTTACGCCTGGAGACCTCGTTGACGGGGAGGAGGAGGAGGACGGCGGTGGGAAGAAGGGTCAGAAAAGGAAACTTGAGAGTGAATCTGAGTGTGCCTCCTCCTGCACTCTGCAACCTCTCAAAGTCAAAAAAATAATTGCTAACCCTGCAAAGAAATGTGAAAAGGTGAAGTCATAGACTGAATGAAGAGACTCCTATGTTTGTGCCCTGTTGTTTTCCCCCAGTGTTTAGCCCACGGGTTTCCCAGATTAGATCATTTTTTGAATATTCGTATAGATATCTAATCATTCACATGAACCTAGGCCTAGCATATCATAGTTTTTAGTTTTGGCAATGTATCGGGCAGCCATGGGTTTGTATTCTTGTTTGCAAGGATTTTTCGAGGGCTTGAAACTTGCTTGAGGTATGTAAGTAATTAAGGATTAGGAATATCATTATTATCTAAAATATGCATTCATATAATATATGTATATACATATATATTTTGATTTGAGGTATTTTCGGTTTTGCAATACATTTTTGCGTGATTTCACGTTTTCATCCTTGTATTTCTCTCCCAATTGTCTATGTCTAAGCTTTAGAGGATCACTTGAACGCAGCATGTGTTCTCACTGTGACGGTCCGCTATATAGACGTTGAAAGTGGGGGGACTGGACTGTTTTTTCAGTATGTTTCTTAATTTTGATTAATCAACCACGATTAGACACCATTTGATGGGAAAAAATGCTCTAAAAACACAGAATTTATAAAAAAAATAAAACGTAAAAAAGGAATTTGGAAAAAAAGAATACGTAATCTGGAAAAAATGTAAACGGCTTTCATAGGGCCCTAACTACAGTGTCCTTCAGACCAGATGGCGGTCCGCAGTTAAAAATAATTGTGCTGCACCTCTGCCCATTTACGTATGTTTATGTACATTTACTTTTGAAATAGTTTTACCCCTTTCTCTGTTGGGTTTTGATCAGACGGATCCAACTTAGCTTTCTTTGTCGCTATTGAACTTTTTTTACTTTTCATTAGTGGACGGATGGGTGCATGGAAGAAATATGTCTGCATTTGTCAATCATGTCTGTATCTTCCTCTTTGGTATTTTGCTACACGCCTATTATTCACACCTCCCGTTTCCTCAGAGGGCCATGGTTATAGTTCAATGCAAGTTCAAGGCACTCCAGCATTGGCTTCACTCTTCAGATCTGGATGTTTCTGCATGCAAACACATCATGAACCTGCCTTAAAGATCTCGGCAGCAGCGTTTCTTGCAGCTGTGCTAGCTGGTGAACACAGAGAAGTTAACCTTGTTAAAAGTAACCAACAACTACACACTAACGGGTTACTGGACCTTTCCTCCAGAGTAATGGGGAGACGCGGGTTCTGTATGTCTCATGGCTCATTTATCTTCTGGACATGCTCTGTAAATATAGAACACCTCACAACTAAAAGCCAATCACTGCAACAGAATGACAAACTACTATAACAGCAGGATGTGGTAATTGTTGTGCTGAACACCTTGTATGTTGTACATTTTCATAAGTTGGTTAAGGCGGGTGAGTCATTTAGCCTTTATGTCTATAAGTAGAGGTGGTAAATCCACGGATCACTGGGTCAATCACCAAACTGATCCGGGTCACTTGAGTCAGTGCCACACAGATTATAGAAATCCTAGCTTGCTCAGGTAAACTGATGGACTAATGTTAAAATGTGAGTCACTCAATCAATCGTTTGAATTGGTATATTTTGACTGGCATTAGCAGCAAGTGACCCGGGTGAATGGAGACAACAGACTCGTATCACCCGGATCAGTTAAAGGATCCGGCTGATATGAGTGGGTGAGTCAATCTTCTCCCATCTCCAGAGCTCTGGCGTTTAACGCTGTCTGCAGATGGTTAAACGGCAGTGTTGCAGCGGAGGGCCGTACCGTCACGTTTAAATTCGTCCAACACCTGAAATTGAATATGACCGGCTGTTCACGACCCCCCCCCCCCCCCCAATATATGGTGGCGTGCCCATGAGTAATTCATTACAGGAAACTATAGAAACTAAAGATTCTCTGGTTTCAGCTTCTCCAGTGTGAGGACATGCTGCTATAATAGACAAACAACCAAGAAAGTAATTAGCAGATTAATAAATAATGAATATAATTGTTACTTGCAGCCCTACATTTAACACTATGTCATCATGTTTTATTGTAAGAGATTCATTAAATTCTGTCAAAAATAACTAAATAGAACCAGATATCATTTACAAACTGTGCAAGTAAGTCTCTTTTAGCATGTTCCATTGCAATGAACTGAAACCAGTGGCTGCATGGAGGGGAAAAAACCCAATATGTATTTAGTTTGGAGGATGACCTGCAGTTTACATAACTTGGTGTAACTTAGTTAAAATTTGTAAGGACCCCGGAATGATCCTTTAAATTAACTTTTATTTAAGTAAGTAACACTTCATTGGAGAGGACATTTAAATGTTTGGTTTTGTGTGCCTGAATTATACCTACTCCACTGCTATATGTTTGTCATGTCTTAAGATAAATATGACAATTTAAAAAACATTTAGACACCAATTAATTAAAATACTTTAAATAATTATCATAGATAAAACTAATATGCACAAAAGAAAATTCTAACTTTGTATTTCTGCCCTCATGTTAAAAAAAGAAGTGCATCACTGATGTACATTTTTAAAGTGAGTTTATTCAATCAAATATCCATGCTGGTATAGCCGACGTGTTGAAACAGATTGTTGTTTGCATGGGGGGGTCATGTCTAAATGATGCTGGTACAAGTTCTTCAGCTTTTTCACAGCTTACAATGGATTTGAATAAAAATATTGTTCTTCAGTTAGAGAAAGCTGTATGTTGTTCCAAAAGTACACCCCCACCCCGAAATCTTAATAATAATAATAATAATAATAATAATAAAAAAGCAAACATCTTTTAAATAAGGCAGGTACTTCAGGTTGAGATCTCACTAAAGGGCGTGGCTAGTAACATCAATGCTAAAAATCATCACAGCAGCAAAACTGACATGCTCAAAGTTCATTCAAACAGCCGCAGGCAACACATTGTGACACAACCAATATCCATGAGGCACACGATGACTCAATCACCTAGTTTCAGTGTTAAATCAACACCGGCAACACCCGTCTTTGTCAATGTAACCTTTCAATGGTAAAAAAGAAAATCTATTATTTCAGCCCTGAAGCACTCACTGTCCATTCGTTGTCCGTTCTTGATAATATATAAAGGGATAAGAAGAAAATTACGTCACATACATAAAAAGAAACGACATAAATGGCAGCAGCCTTTACCTCTTAAGTTATGCGGAGCCACATGAACAGGAGCATCAAACACAAAAGTAAAAAAAACTCAGAGCAAGAAGACGATTTGAAAGCATTTCAACCTTTGAGCACACCAGCAGCTCTCCACAGAACAAGTGGCCTGACAACAGATTCTCGTCAAAGATTTTCATCGCTCAGTTGAGCACAGGTAAACGCCAAATACTCCAAAGCATCAGCTTTGGAGTGGACTTTTCAACTGGCAATTTGGGGAAAATACTGGAAAGAAAAGAAGAACAGGAATTATGTCTTAAGACATTTTGTATAGTACAATTATAAATATCAGAACCGTTAAAATTGTTTTCATTTAGCTGCACGACACACTAAAAAATAACCCACAGTATATTTTTCAGACACACAAATACAGTACCATTGTAAAAAATAAATCAAAAATTCAATAAAAATGGACCTGGAAAAATAGGAAATGCTCAAATTTCAAATTGATGCAGTTACTGATACAGGCTTTTGTTTAATTATTCCCCAGACACTTTGAATGTTACGCTCACTTCTTGTTGTTTTATTTGACTGAGAGTTTGATGAAGAACACGTTTCATATCCTACTGCAGGTGAGGAAATTGATGAATTATGTATGTACTAATAAGAGAAAGCACTTTACTTCTGGCCAATCAGCTGCTTTGCAACAGGTTACTGAAGGGAATAAGTCATAGTTTCTCTAAATCAAATCAACCCTGGTTATAGTTTAATTGGTATTTTTGTCGTCGTTTTCCAGCCTTTGATACTAATTTTCACTGACACTGAAAGTCTTATTTACCAGCCTTTATAACGGAACACTGCGTTTGCATGCAGATAACCCTAAACTGCAGGAGCGCATCAGTGAATCTGACCAAAACAACATGTGGTTTAGATGTTCTATTAAGATGTACTCTCTAGAAACAAGTTCATAACATGAAAACAGCCCACATCCTTCATTAAAACCAGGGTTGTTCAGTTTGTACCCTTTTTTTGTTTGTTGTTGTAAAAAAAGGAACTTTTGCTTGTTAGGGAACTCAAAAATTGTGCTTGTTGATGCAATACATTCTTCATCAAAAACCACTTGAAACCCACATTGTCTGAAGAAACTCAGTGACATCTACACTACCTATGAGGAAAATACTTTGGATCAGCCCTCCCAAAACCCCAAACTCACACTACAGGAATAAATATGATCTGGCTTTAAATGTACAGGTAACTATATATTAAAAAAAAACAAAAACATGTATGTCAATGCACCAGTTGGACGAGTCCTTCCATGACGTTATCCTGTTTGTGTGATGTGTGTGTAATTTGACAGTATTTGTGTTTTTCTTCTAAATGCTTGAGGGAAAAACGTCTTTCTTTTATACGTCAGCCATCACAGAAACACGTTCTTAGCCTTTCTAAAAACAGCCAGCAGAGAAACGCCTGACCACAATGATATGAGAAGGGTTAACTCTTTAAATGCCTTTAAGACACTAATGCTGCCGTTGCAGAGGGGACACAATAAAGTTATCGGTTTGGTATTGTGGTCATGTTTACTTGTTGAATATCATTTACATAGATCGATGTCTGTGAAATTAAATGTGCCAGTCTCTTGTGACTTGGTGTCTGCTGAGGAAGAAGAACTAAACAAAAACTCACAATGTCAAGGCATCCTCTTTTATGTCAAACTGGTATGTTTAAATGTGAGTGTGCATGTCAGGAGCGTTGTACTGTATGAGTATCTCAGGCATAGCATGACTTCACATTCAGGATGTTGATGATTTGAGAGTTTTCATCTCCCGGGGAACTGAGAATGTTCTTGAACCGTATCCCAGTCTCCAGGTTGGTTTTACTGTTGTAGTTCTCATTGTCTAGCTTGGGCTACCTGTATGTCCAGGTAAGGAATAACTAGAGGTCGCTAACGACCTCTCGATCAGTGTTTGTGTAGCAGCCCTGACGAGGCCTGCTACTGAAGGACGAGGCCAACCTGAAACACAGAGGAAAAACTGCTTTTAGATGAGTTTTGACAAAAAGAAGGTTAACATTTTGTGCATCTGATGGAATCAGATGGAATCAACGGTTCGTAAGGAGCCCAGGATACAGCAAGACGAGGAGCAGAATACCTTCTGAAATAGGCAGCCAGTGGCAGGCTTACACACACAGTCTAAATATATACTGCAACTTTACACACAAACGTCCACCCATTATCTGTAGCCACTTAACCTATTCAGGGTCGCGGGGTGGCTGGATGGCATTGGGCAAAGGCAGGGTACGCCCTGGATAGGTCGCCAGGCTAACACAGGACTGACACATACAGACAGACAACCATTCATGCTCACATTCACAACTACAGACAATTTAGAGTCATCAATTAACCTAATCTGCAGGTCTTCGGACTGTGGGAGGAAGTGAGATAACCTAGAGAAAACTCATGCTGACATGAGGAAAAGATGTAAATCCCCACAGAAGGGTCAGCCAGCGGGTGCCAAGCACTACACTTAGCACACAAACTCAGTAAAATATTGACAAATAACTGCTGTGGCCTCATCCAAAATAAAAGGAATCATTCTGCAATACTGCTAGCATTACTACCCCTCAAACAGTCTACCCTTTTTCTGCTAAATTAACCCCACTTTTCCACAGTATTACTAATCATCCCATTGACTACAGCATTCTAGTCGCTAAATTTCGATTGTGCAACTTGCAATAGCGTAACAAGGTTCATGCAAAACAGATGTTCAAGACAGAAATTAAACTATGAACAATGTGTACAAAATAAATCTGAGTCCGGCAGCGGCTCTCACTATTACTACACCAGACAAATCGTGCTGCTGACCTTATCAGGGTCCATGGGTGGACATTTCCAGTTGTAGAGGTAATACTGCAGATTTCCATCTCCTATGCCAAACTTGAGCTTCTCCAGGAACACCTTATTCTCCATGAGATCCAAGGCATTGAACACATCAAAACCTTTCTGTTAAACGCACAGAAGAAGCCACAAAATATTAATAACAATAAATCACACAGGAGCAAGCAAGTACAACTCCATAAACTGTTGATGATTCATTTATCGAACAGGTTAGTAATTTAGTAGTGGCATGTTTGAACAACGCTAAATAGAGTGTAAAATTACCAGCTTGGCCAGGATCAGTGCATCATTCATTAAGTCCAGTAGTGGGGTTTGTGTATGGACGTTGTAAAAAGAGTAAGCAGCCTTCAGGCTCCTGTGGAGAGGGTGATGCATCACAGTCGAGGGCAGAGTGTAGAAACTAGTGAAATCTGTCAGGACACCACCGGCACCCTGAGGAGACAGAGGCACGACAACTCGTTAACGCATAGAAAAATAAACAGGACGCAAGTGCGATAGAAACTCCAGATTGCAAATACCTCTACTACAAACGTGTCAATTATGTTGTCCTGTGGCAAGAACCAGTGAGCCACCTCCTCTTCTCCCATAGAAGGTGCAAGCTGGAAACGTCTCAGGAATTTCTGTAGCAGTTCGGTGACCTGGCAGATGTCGCGCCTCTCCATCGGCCGCAGACCTGGAGTCTTGGTGCTCTAGATGGGTTGTAGGAAGCAAGAGCACAAAGTCTAAATAAGTTCCTGCCATAAATAGAATGGTAAAGAAAGATCCAGGACTGACAGGTTTAAGCGTTTACATCTGGTAGTCTGTAGAGTTTCATGGTTCTTTGCAGGGTCATGTTTCTGCTCAGGTGGGAGAATTTAACTTCCACAAGCTTTCTGGGGTTCAAGGAACGATGCCAATATCTGACAAGAGAAAACCGGCAAAAAACAAAGAGCGACAGAGAAATAGTTAAGGAGTACTTGTTTTAAATGACTTTCTGACACGATGACATACGTGTTTGAATGCTGCCTAGCATACCTGCATGTGGACACAGGTTTAGGCAGCACCACTCCTGCTGTGTATACTGCCTGAAATATTCCTTCTATGTTTACCCTCCGTGTGATCTCTCTGATTAGCACTGGAGCAACGCGCTTTGAACGCAGTTTCTTATGAACACACAGGAAGTTGATTTCAACCATCTTCTTCAGTCTGGAAAGGTGGAAAGGTAGAAAGGTAGAAAGACGTGCATTTCAGTAAAAGGATTTATAATGATTCGTATCAATGCTGCGGTCCAAAATGTATATGATAATCAATGAGTGCTCACGTGTCATAGATGCGTATATCAGCAGGGATGGCACTGATGAAGCCGACAAGCTTCTTATTCGAGGACACTCTTACTCCACAATGCCACTGTGGTAACCAGCCAGGTGGACGCAAAGCCCTGAAGGGGGAGGAAATGTTTATTGGAGGAGCAGTTGTATACATGCGTTATATACATATGTGGCGAGCTGTTGATTAAACTAAAGAAAAGAAATAAAGGAGAACATCAGAACTGAAAGCTTACCATTTGAGAAAGTTTGGTGAATAATCAAATCTGAACATGTTGTCATCATCCTCCACATAGTTTTCATTTAACAATGTGTACAACTCCTTCAGCTGAAAAAAAACAAAGCAAACCACTTGTTTTGTGTATAATCTCTACAAATTCATCAAAAAAAGGTGATCAAAAGGAAATCAATTGCCAACTATTAACTGTGAAAATTCCCCTTTTGGTATGCTATTAAAATTATACTTTGGATTTTGGAATCACCTGGTGCTCTCAAGGACCTTTTCCAGACCAAACAACTAATCAGTTAACCAATAAAAATAATCAGCCGAGTAAATGCTTAGTGTCCGAATCAAACACTCTACTTACTACATCCGCATTGCTGAGATCCAATGTGTCCCACATAAAGCCTTGAGGTAAGGAATATGGCTCCTGTCTAATGTTTTCTTTGTCTGCTTCTATCGGCCCATGACTTGTCACCACCTCATCTGTAAAAATACAACAAAGATATTAAAAAAAATGTTCAAATCAACAATTTTCCAATGGACCTGTAAATTTAGGATGATCAGGTAACACTAATCCTGAGCTAAACATAAGTGTCTTAATAAAAATCGGTTTCGGGTAGTCCCGAGTTGACGGGAAAGCCCGTGGCTGTAGCCGCCCTGCCCTGATTTGACTCTTCGGCCAATAGCTGTCCTGGAAACAGCTTAATGTAATACCACTGAGCATGTCGAGTGAGCATGCCTGGACCCTTCACTGAACTCTACCTCACATGTTTTTGGTACAATGCTTTTGAACAGCGCAAACTGTGAGGAAATAAAAACCAGTAGATGGCACTGGTGGACATAAGCAGTGTTCAAGAAGGATGATAAATGGAGCCTCTGCTGACAGCTGAAGTAATATTGTTCCAGGGAGGGAAGCAAATTCAGCCATTTCATCAATTGAACCAATTGAGCCAACCTGATTATTAATAATCAATCAATTGTTTTGGGCTTCTGATGTATCAAATGCATGCTTTTCCTCAGTAAAAGCTTTATTTTGACTGTTTTCCAGCACAATTAAAATAAATGTTAAGCAGGTACTTACTTAGCTTCGGCACAGGCTGGGTGTCCCAGAACTGGTACTTGTGCTTGGCTGCCTCATCGATGCTCTTTGCTGGACCCTGGCAGGAGAGCAGCTCCATGGCTCTTTGGATGTCCTGCAGCTTCTGAATGGGCAACCCAGGGTTCTACATGAAGAGAGGGGACATGTGCACAAATAAAAACAAAGACAGTGAGGAGTTAAGTACAAAGACAACATGAATAAACCTTTCCCTGCTTTTGTAACTCGACACGCAGCATGTCACAGTTTGTACATACGGTCTGAATGCCCTTCATGATTCAGATGTAGCCATAAAGATGCAAAAAAAGACATGCATGAGATGTATAACACTGTTATTGCTATTATGTTTTTTATTGTGGGGTCATTCTCTGGATATGGTGTTTACATGGACTATGAGAAACATGGTTATTCTTGCAAATCCTGATAAGTTGTTGCGATACATGTTAACAGTTTTGGGCATAATCTATAATTGTATGAATACTCATTTTAATTCTATGAATGTAGCCGGATTCTGTCCCTGGTGCCTGGTTGTCTTGATGTTCCTGCACTTTGTGTGTACATCCAGATGCATCTTCGATTCCCCCCATCTCTCAGCCACTCTGTCATTTACCAATCCATTTACCTTTGATTTGTTTATATGTTATATGTATTTTCTTCACCTCACCAGCAGAATTAAAAGAAAACACTGCTCTACTGTCAGATTTGCAGTTTAAATTCAGTGTGCATTACATGTTTATCTTTTTTGGGGGGTTTGATAACCCCAGAGAAGGAAGCACATGAACATAACAGACAGTGATAAAAGACCTGGATAAGATGTGAGTCAGTATCCAAGTTTTTTTTTTTTTTTTTTTTTAATGGTAGTGCTCCAGGTAGCAGAAAGTATTTGCATTTCTCAAAACTGGGATATGGGCTAATATGATGTGTTCATGGGCAAAAACAACATTTTCTCATAATTGCAAGGTTGCTTTTACTAGAGAAGCCAGTAGCTTATTCTAATTAGGGTTACCATGGTATCTGTAGTTTTAAAGACGATTAATGTCTAGAGGGTTGGATAAGCCCTACTGACCCATTCACGCTGATGGCAAAAAAACTGGGTTGGGTTGTTGCTTGTGTTATGCGTTCGCCCTGATCTACTGCTAGTAACCTGTCTACCATCATCTACTGCTAGTAACCTCTCTACCATCATCTATTGCTAGTAACCTGTCTACCATCATCTATTGCTAGTAACCTGTCTACCCTCAGATTGGCAAGTGACACCTCTAGGTTAGTAGGTGATGGTTTAGTCTTCGCACCTTTATCTCCTGAGAGTCTGAGGCTGAGTCGGACTTGGCTCCCCCCGAGCTTGGCTTCTCTTTCTTCCTCTTCTGCTTCTTCTTCTTCCGCTTGGCCCCCAAATCCCCCCCTGGACTCCTGCAGACATCGACACAAATGCACAGCACATCATTTAATAAAAAGGGGGGCAGACTTTGTCTCGACTCTCGACACACAACCACAGCAGCAGTAAGATAACGTTAGCTACCATAGCAACGAATGACAGCCGAGCTAGCTGAACGTTAGCCAACTATAACGGTTCGTCCGAATGGCTGGCTGTCATCATGTCATTCAGTCAGGACGCTGACTAAGAGTGGAAATGGATACCCGGGGACACACACGGTTACACCGACATAAATCACAACGCCACACGCGTTTCTAATCAGCGCGTCTCCTCTGGTTACTAGCTTGAACCGACGGCCCTGTAGCAACCAGCCCGGCTGTGTTTGAGTCGGCTAACGTTAGCTAACGGCGCTAGCCATTCCCGAGCGAGCACACACACATAAACAGGCGGCGCACAAACGGGCTGAAATAACGCTACTGCGTTTCCCAAGCGGACCGGACAGGCCGTCCTCACCCTTGCATGTGCTCATTCTCCTCCTCGTTGTCCCCGTCTATCCCGCAGGTGTCCTGGTCGTCCAGCTCCAGGCTCTGCTGACTGGCCGCGGATTCACTGTCCTCCGCCATCATAAAAATGTATTAAAAAATGCCAGCCACCGTATATGATAGAGATCACGGGCAACGGCGAGAGATGGAAAAACAAAGAAATTGCCGAAGGAAACCGCACCGCCTAGAGGCCAAAGGTGGAGAAACAGAGCGAAACTGCTATTTAAACGTAGAAATATTTCTGTGTCCAGTTGTGGTAATATGATTCACTGCTTTATTTCGCAATAATGCACCATGTGAGGGCTCACGCTTAAAGATTATCGGTCTTAAATCTACATCTTCAAGATGGGATCATAACATCCGATAATATAACTTTGATGTGTTTTTTATTATATATATATATATATATATATATATATATATATATATATATATATATATTATATATATATATATATATATTTATATATATATATATATATATATTATATATATATTATATAAATATATATATATATATTTATATAAATATATATATATAAATATTTATATATATATATATATATAAATGGTGCAAACTCTTAAACAAATTAACGCTTAATCAAATTACAAAAAGCATATATCTTTCTTGCTTTGCACAGGTGGTAATTCTAACTTTTTAAAAATAATTCCGATATTTGATATAGATTTGATGTTGAATGGGAAAATAGCAATAAAGCAAATGTTTTTCACTCACCATAGCATTACCAATATTCTTGTGTTCATGCATGGTTACATTAACAATAATGACAAACCAATTTAACCTAAATTATTACAACAAAAAGGTAGAAAATACTTCAAGAAGGCATCTAATTCATGTTACATTTATTTTGTGTCAACAAAATTCATTGAAAGGAAGACAATCTTAGTCATACATGGAAAAACTGAGGAAATAAAAACTCTCAAGCTGCAAATGATTTATTTCATATTTGGTCAATTAAACAAAACGGAGACACACGCAAATCATTCCAGTTTGGCGGTTTATTCAGAATAATAGGCTTCAAATATAACGCAAGCAACCAAGTTACACACTCAGGATGCTGTAATGCAACTCCAACCTATCTGGATGTTGCAGTGGGATACTAAGAGAGAAAAGGCCATTCAAAACACCAACTCACACACCATTTTGACCAAAAGGAAAGGAAAGATCTATACACATTGTAATATGATTGCCATGACTATATAAACCTTGAGTGTTTGTAGTGATTATTTGTCAGCACTCTCACATGGACACACGGTGTGACAACACAAACTCACAGCCAGCAAGCATCACAGATGAACACTACCACCACGACCCTGGCACACAAACGCATCCGAGACGAACGACACTCACCCTCGACGAACACAAATATAAGAGAATGTACTGAAATTACCCGCAGTTTAGCTCCTCATACAATCACACACACTTAGCTTTATCTATCCCGTGCTACACTGAAAACTTCTGCAAATCCTTTCCTGTCCCTCTAAAACAGATTGGTGCCTTGCTGATTACCGGAGAGGATTTTATGATTGCAGCAGCTGGTAGACATTTTCTGAGATGTCTGCAGCGTAGCTTGTAAAATGCTAGCGCCGAGGATAGTTTACTGCATGCTTTCTTTCACAAGTGGGAGAGAAAGGGAGGGCTGAGGTAGAGGAGAAAAGCTGAAGGCAAAAGAAGGTGAGAAATAAATAAGGTAATCTGTTCCACAAATTCAATGTAGAGTCAGGTTGTTCAAAGGCACTTGGAACATTAGGAAATGGTAAAAAATAAAAAGGTGAATCACAGCATGCAAAAATAGTTTTGTTTCAGGTAAAAACATATGCAGTTGTGTGTTTTGTATCACTTACAATAAGGTGGGTGAAGAAGAAAAAAGCCCTTAACATATTTGAAGAAATAAAAAATAGCCTATTTTTGGGGTAAAATACTTCATGTTGGCAATTAAAATCAAAGTGATTAAAATTACAAAAAAAGGCAAGCAGCCGTATAAAAAGTGATGCATAGCCTTCAGAGCAAAAAATATGCCAGTCAGTGGTTCAACAATTGCAAAACCCTTCATATTACACCTCACTATTATTTGGGTGAACTAGTTTTGCAGTGGTATTACATCCTTACCCACCAGCATAGTGGTACATCACATTATCTGATGCAGCGCGGATAGTGGTTTCATTTCAGTCAAAACTCTTCAGCTCCTCTGTAGATCAGGTAAACCCCCATACAGCCTTCTGGTGGGCTAGATTCCAGTCCAGCAGCATAGCTAAACCGTTCAATGTCCAGGAGTTACATGGTAGTGTCAGGCTCGATTCTTGTGCAGAAACACGCTGAAAGACTTGATCTCCCAACAGACTGCAGAACGAGTAGAATCCTTGCTGTTTTGCACAGATGCTCCACAATATTGGAAATTAGGGTTATGATCTCACTTTAAAGAATCGTAGTGTGTTCTTTACAGTCAGTGGACTGAGGCCAATATGGCTCAAGAAAAAAAGGATCCCATAGTCTTACATCTGTGAGAACCACCCATCATCCGTTTCCACAACAGTTCCTTTATGCTCACAAGGCTATTTATATAAAAAAAAAAAGTAGATATTTGTTGTGCATAAAATATTCAAATCTCTTGCCTCCAACAACAGTCTCCCTCAGGTAATGTGTACTTCATTCCTGGTGGAGTGTTTTTGTAGAGTGCCGTGAAGATGACAAAGTGGAGTACAACAGTGGTGATTTGTTTAAGGGGACGCCGGTGTTCATGAAGGATCAGACCCTTCATGCTCTGGACTAGAAGGAATCCCAGTGCTGACATGTTGTCTCAGTGCTCTATTAAGAAAAAGAATAGGCTTCGGTTTAAACGGTTGCATCCTTCACGTTATAGTCTGGGCAGCGAGGGGGAGACATGGTTAAAGGATAGGTTCACAGTTTTAGTTGCTGTAAGTGTTCCACCTGTTTACACTAGCAATACGATATTATCCTAACGTGATTTTAATATTAAATGTGAGGGACAAAAAAGATAAAGGTCCACAAAATGTGCTCATTCTCCAACAAATTCAGGAGTTAAGCAGATTTATGGACTTTTAATTCATGATGGAAATCAGAGATCCTAATATCAGGACGTGGAGGTCACATTGAAACTAAAAATATAAAGTATAACATCTGTGTGGCGAGACGTTACCCATCTACTTATTTACCTTGTGTTTTTATGAATGTTGCTGGAAGGCTGCAATTTCCTATTGGGATTAAAAAATCCTCAATCCTCATTAAAAAAAGACTGCTATACTGGGAAACCCTCACTATCTGTCTGACTGCTAATGTCTCCACGCCTGAATTTTGGCACATAACGAGGATTTATTAGTTTAAAAAGGACCAATATGTATAGGAGGAACAATTACAGCAATCAAAATGCTTTCAATGTGTGCTAAGCATGTGAGTATTTTATTGGGAAAAGTGTGAACCTATCCTTGAAGTGGTCATCTCTGGATCATTTCATGTTGAAAGACAGCAGGGGGCGCTCCTCTCTCCTCTGCCAGGGACTCTTCTTCTCCTCTCCATCCTCATGTGCTGCATCGTCATCAGGAGACACGGACAGCAGTGCTTGATCAGTGCTGAACGTCTCTCCCTCTGGCGTTGGCAGGGGAGGAGGAGAAGCAGGAGATGAAGAGGGAATTGAGGCTCCCTCCACATCCCCCTGATCCCCTGTCTGACCCTCTGCTTTGTCCGACAGGATGGATCCTGTTTTACTGTCCTGTGGGCTGCATTTGGGCACCTCCTCCTCGCTGCCTCCCACGTCCAGATCATCCACATACACCAGCTGGGTGTAGGCCATGGCAGGTGCTGTGTCCTTTGATTTGTTAGTCTCCCTTTCCTCCCGCCCTCCGAATCTTCCCCTGCGGCCCACTCTCGGCTCGTTCAGGTCCACACCAGAGTCCAGACTGGCATCGTTGCAGTTGCCACGCCTCCGGACACTGCCATTACCTTGCTGACCTCCTCCACTTGGCGTGTGGCACCCCGCCCGCTGGAGATCGATGTAGGAGTGGCGAATATGAGCATTGGAGCGTCCATCAAGTGAAACAAACCAGGCACGTGGGTGAGGCAGAGGCTTTCCTCCTCTGAGCTCCATTAAAGTCTTTTCAGCCAACAAGGTGTCCTCACTGTTTATTTCCACGAGACCCGTTTCACCAAGCGCTGCTGGGATCGACATAGACTCTGACAGGCCGCGCCGTTCTCCGTCACCCTGCTTGGTTGGACATGGGGCGCAGTCAGTGGATGATTGCCCCAGGGGCTGCTGGGAATGTGAGGCATTGAGCTCAGCCTGGATGGTCTCCAAGTCACTCTGCTGGTCTGTCTGCAGCAGGAGGGCCTGACCAGACAGAGGGTGCTCCCCAGGCAGGCGCATGTAGTGTGCTGGGATCACCAGTGTAGGTCGCACCCTCGGGTAGCCTTCTCCTCCACTCAACAGGTCCACAGAGCCACAGCAGAGTAACTGGCCCGGCCGGGAGAGCAACGGGGGACTAGGACGCTCCAGGTGGTCCACAGAGCGGGACAGAAGGTAGTCAGGAGCTCTGCACTCGCATCCCTCCCCTCTACTGGGGGAGTGAGGAGGAGAGGAAGGGGAGATGCAATCAACAATCCCGGCACTGCTCAGGTGGTTAGCCGACACCTGACCGTGATTGGCTGATGACAGTGCATCTGAAATCGGGTTGTTGGATGAGCAGACGGAGGTATATGATTGACGGTAGCCTCTATCTGTTCCGCATGAAAGGGCAGCCTTTAATTGGAACGTCTCTACAGACTGCCGGTAGTCTTTGCTGCGAGGCGTCAGATTGCAGAGAGAGGAGCCGTGGTGGCTGTTGTTGCCGAGGGAGGAGCGGCTGTGTTTGCTGTGATGGATTAGGCTGTGTTGACGATGATTGTCCTGGTGCTCATATGAGGAAGGCTTCAGCATTGGAGTTGTCATGTCGGGCTCTGTCGCTGTAGAGACAAGTTCCAGCTGCACCTAAAGACATCAAAATAAGTGCAAGAAACTTTTAAAATATAGTCAATGTAAAGTAAGATAAGGAAAACACGAAATAAGGAAAATGTCTTATCTAACAAACTAATGTATCGCAGACAAAGATAGCATCGTGAGAAAATGATGTCTGATTCATGCTGACTTCCTCTGATAATCCCTAGGACATTGCAGGTTAAATCAGTGATTGAACCTCTCTTTGGGACTCAGACAAACCTCATTGCTGATAAGATCCAGGTGGGACATGGAGGTGGCTTGGTCCCTCTTACTGCCGTCCAGACCAGAGGACATTGTGAGCTTGCGGTGAGACCCTCGCGGCTTCAAACAACGACGCCTGTCCAACACAGAGACACAACAGTGATTGTGATTCAATACGTTTGATTTACTTCTCCCCCACACCAATGATCGGATATAAACAGGCACTTAAATTAGAGCACCGACACTTGAATACTTTACCAGCCTGCTTTGTTTACATTAAATTACCCAACCATTTTAAGTTACCACACATCTTCTGCTGCAATCAAAGACAGCTTATGGCACATGACCTGCTATGAACATGAACAACTTTCTGTGTGAATTTTGATTTATGTGGTAAATATATTATAACTGAAGAATGGAAATGAAAATTGGAGAAGAAGATGAGCCACAAGCAGAAGAAGAGAATTAACTCTTTAACAGGTCATTATGTTAATGTTACATACATCCTAATTAAAGTAGATTTAGATTTAGAAGCTTCAGATTTTTCAGAGTAATTATTGAATATTCCTGACATTGTCAAAATGTCTCCTTGGTTTCCTCATTTTAGAGACACATCTGGCAACTTCTGACAGTCTTTGAGATGGGACATGTGGCTGTGGGAAGTGTTTCACACACCTGCAGTAGTACATAAGGAGGCAGAGCAGGCAGAGCAGGATGAGAGCCATGCCTCCCAGTATAGCCAACAGGAACACAGTGTGGTATGTGCTGATGTCCTTCGCAAACACTGGGCCTGTTGGTCAGACAGAGGTCATGAAGATTTTGTCTTTAATGAAACAGGTTTGGCCCTCCGTCAACTGTTAGATCAAAAAAAAAAAACAGCAATGCTGCTGCTGTTTTCACCTGGTGAGTGTTTGTGTGAGCCAGGTGTTTAGAGATCAGTCTGTGGACAGATTCTGTCACTGTGCTAGCATCACAACCATGTCAGATGCATTCATGGAACTTTACAGGTGAAGATCAAAATGAAGGTCGCGTTTGAAGATGGCTGTGGTGGAAGCAAGGGTGGGCCCCACTTCATGCCTCTACGGTCTATCCCGACCGTATATACTCTACATCTTTGTAAATACTGTATATGAGCACATGCGACAAAATATGTGTTTTAATCTGTGTTAAAGCAGTTTCTCACCTGAGTGTAGTGGGGACATGGCAGCGACCCAATATCCCAACTGAGGAGCGATGTAGGTCAGACTGAGCTGGTTGCCCTCCCGCTGCACGTGACCCCAGCTGCTCTTTATCCAGGCACCTGCACACACACACGCGCACACATGCGCACACACACACTTTATTATTTTTTATAAGAAACTGCATTAGTGACAAAGCAACTTCCCCCCGACTCTTTTTAACGCTGTTCTGACAAAGCAGCACTCAAGTTATTTACATTTAAGAAGAAGAAGAATGTGTTACTGTGACCGAAGTAACAGTGACAGCAGGGTTCAAGTACAACTTGAATTCCACAATAGAATGCAATTTCATACCAGTTTCATTATAATAGAAATCCATTAGAAACAATGTGGCCAATAATTAAAATAAAATGTTCAGCACTTGCATGATGCTGACATTTGCTCGTTATGAGATCAGTGTTTGCTACAGGGCAGATGGTGCTTACAGAAACCAAAAAAAAATAAAAAATTTATTTCACAATCCTCTGTTGAAACAATCCTGCTTTTGATGCAGAATGTCTCCCTTCAAACAGCAAGCACGTACAACTTTTTCATATAACTTACATAGCTTTTTAAGCTATGACTTTTTAATAATAATTTAAGACTTTTTAATACATTCTAAGGTTTATTGAGCAGAAATGGAATTACATTTTACAAAACACAGATTGCTCAGTCGTGAGAAGTGTGTGTGTTTTGGCAGTACTTAACTCTCCCACATGGAGGCAGTATGCTCAGTCAAATGTCACTAAGGGCCTATGAATAGGAGCACAATAGCAGCTCCAGCAGTGCCAGTACCCAAAAAAACGCAACAAAGCAAGAGTCACTGATTGATTGGCTCACAGTAAATCTGTTGTCCCTTCACACTTCCCCTTCGTTGGGTCTCAGGGCTAAGATGGTGAGAGCCACTTTGTTTCTGTGTTTATTCACAGTAACACAAGTTCAAGTGGCCAGGAATTTGCATCCATCTTCAGGAGGGAGGAAACAAAACAAGAAGGGAAGGAGAAGATAGGCAATGAGGACGGACAAATGTATAAAAAGACTGGGGGGGGGGGGGATGCATAACAAGGAGAGGAAACAAGAGCGGACAAACAGGAGGAATGGAAGGAGAGATGAGGGGAAAAAGCCAGTAGAAACAAGAGAAGCTGTGTGACTCAGCACCACACACACACACACACACACACACACACACACACACACACACACACACACACACACACACACACACACACACACACACACACACACACACACACACACACACACACACACACACACACACACACACACAGGTTCTGTCTGATTGTTTCCAATGGGGAATCCTCTCTCTGTGACTGACCCGTTTCATATCAACATTTAATGAGTCGGTTCGGTTCCCACGCTTCAAAACAACACACTGCACTGGCAACTGCATAGACACAATGCTGACATTAATCATGTCAATAAAGCCTTTATATTACTTCTGCTTCTCGTCCATTCATACAAAGTCAACACAGCTGGCTCTTTTCTTTTTGTGTGACGGTAACCGTCGGTTCATCTGAGGAAGCCCATTTGCATCATCAAACTGCTGTTGGGAGGAAGGTGCGTCTGTTTACGAATGACACACACAAACGGGGGAATTTGATCTGTTGTAACATGACATAATTTTGCCCCAGACTCTGTTAACGTATAACAATATATTAGGAGTTGTCAGTTATACCAGGCGAACAGGTTTTTGTGAGTGTATGTCATCCGTGTGCACCTGGTAAACAAGACTGGGCTTCATTATGAGGGAGCTTTTAGCAGCCTGGCATATTCCTCCAAAAAAGGCACCAGACGGATTTCAAAACTTTCTTTTTCTCGGATTTCCGAACACATAAACACATAATCACACACACATTTCACAGTGAAAAACTCAATCAGGACCAGGGCCTTTCTGTTGTGTTACTTATTTGGAAGGTTGCTAAGGAACACGAGATCTTGCCCAGTGAGGGCTCCAGAGATGACTTCTGTTGTGGAAATACATCCGGCTACAAGCTCTGCGTAGGCTACAAGTATGAATGTGTGTGTGTTCTCTCAGCTTTTATCAAAGCCCTTTTTATAAGCTCCGGGTGTTGATACGAAGGGCACTTTTAACTGAGCATTAAGATCCTTAAAACCATCACAAGAGCAAAGATCTGTTGGCCCGATACAATGGTCCTTGCTTCGTAAGAATATTTTCAGGGTAGTTTTAGATTGAGTCTCAACACACATGCAGTTAGGATTAAAACATGTTTCATGTAGAAGACATGTAGAGCGGACTGCAGGTATGCCTCATCCTATTGGACAACAACTGCTTCTTACAGCTTTGTTTTCTAGTTGACAAGAACATGTTGAGAAAACCTGTCACCAAAAAAAAAGATTGCTTTGTGACGTATTCAAATTGCTTGTTATTTCAAACCGACAGATGCTAATCCTGGAGGCATTTCGTTTTTAGCCACAGGAGAGTAAATATAATTACATCTTCACATATGAGACGCTGGAGCCAGATCATCTAATTACAGCCCATTGTTTTGGTTTTCAGGCCAGCAACTTTACTATTTGGTTCACTCTCACTGCTCTCATGGCGTCATTGTCTGAGCGGGGGGAAAATTCAGATGAACCCACTGCACATTATCTGGTCAGCACCAAGCAACATACAGACAAAGTTCACAAGTAGCTGGTGAACACAGTATAGCATTGAGCGACTAAAGAAGTAAAAATAGTTCCCTCTGGAGACCATAAAACTAGCTAAGAGGGGATTGAATATTGGACACAAACACGACTCCTAATGAATGCTAATATTGCTGTGTCTGCTGGATGTGTAAGCATTCAACTGTTTGTCAACAAGGTTGCCATGTCAACTTCAAAAGGTGACTATATATCAGTTCACAGCTTGTTTCTGCTGCCTCCAAGTGGCCAGAAGATGCAGGTTTTTAAAAATGATTGATTGATTATCAAATTTGTACCAGATTATTCTGTGACACCACTATGCAATGAATCAAGAAAATGTTTCAGTTCTATGTCGAATAGGCTGGAACAAATTCATTTTAATGGATCCTGACACAGCACAAAAATAATGTACAGTTGATCTGGAAATGTGATGCTAATGTACACGAGAAGGATGTTTTGTTGTGCAGACATGTCTGACTCAACTGATGATCTAATCCCGTCTTCCAGCTCAACCCGTTCGAGAACAACTGGGTGTGTCACAGTGCGGGACGTCTGACAACACAGATTTAAGATTATTGAAATAAACCACTGGGTCCAGACAGGCTGGAAGGGTCTCTGCCGAAAGGAGCCAGCACCACAGAGCTCTTTGTTTACCAGAGTTCAAGATTTAACTGAGCTCCGGCAGATTATACATCCACCGATCTTGTGATGTGTGGAACTGTTTGGGTTTTGATTTGCAGATTAATGTGGTGCTGCATGTTGGTCATTTTTATGACCTCATGAATAAATTCATTCATCACGCAGACACGCAGCTACAACACGCTGTGACCTTAGTGCACTGTGTGGAATATGCACATGGTCGGTATTAATGCTCCAATTCTAAGAAGGCCTCATTAACACAGAAATGAATGTATACAACACTGCAATTTAGAAAGGGCTATTTTTCAGAGAGCCCTTAGTGGAAGAAACACAGATGTTTGGATGGGAAACCTTTATGCTTACAAACTCAGAAAAACTTGTGTTTTACTCAGTACATACCCAAGCGCGGGTCAAATCTCCAAGCAGGGATGTGATCATTTTCCTTCAGGCCACTGTCAGCTGGCAGGGGGACCGAGACTGTGACTGGCTCATTCACCTGCAGCTCCACGCCGTCGCTGGCCAACAAGTGAACAGAGATGGCCACTACAGGAGTCAACTCGAACCTCTTGTCGGTCCCTGTGAGAGAAGGAGGAGAGTGTAAGACAGAAAAAGGCACTAAAAAGGCAGTAGGAGTAAGGTGCACAGGAGGGGGAGCAGAGAAAGGAACAGACATCAGAGGGGGCTGGGCAACATGAAAAGCGCAGATAAAGGAGAGTTGTTAGGGAAAAGACAGACAGGAAAGAAAACAAAGGAAAGACAGGAAAGAAGGAAACAGGCTGGAGAGTGAAAAAGCTGAGAGGGTGGAAAGTGTCACAAAGCACGCCTGTGATGCCCTGAGGGAGAAGGTACGTGCTGTGGGGAAGAGAAGCTTTTCAGGGTTATTCAAGCAAATGGACATACAAATTCATACAACACACACACATCAAGACATGGATAAGACCCCCTGAAAGCATGCAGGCTTGTGTTGGACGGAGAGCACACAGGGGTTATTGTCTTTCAGGAGGTCAGACAGAGAGGCCTCTCCAGGGTTGAGTCTCTGTGATGTACCGCTGCTTCTTCTCTTCACCCATCCCCTCTCCACAGCTTTCTCCTCTGTCATCTAGGCCCGACTTCCCTTAGCCTCATTTCTACAGTCGAGTCTTTTACCATCTGTGAGTTCTGAGTTCGAGCCTCACCTGTGCCGTTGCCGCTAAGGATCTGCAGGTGGGGAAAGTGCTGGATGGATGAGGGGGAGCTGGCCACGGTGAGCAGAGCAGTTAGGTTGGCGTAAGATGTGTTGGAGGGAAGACTCAGAGCTCTGCGCTGGAAATGAACACTGGGCTGCTGCCTTAACCCTTGAGGAGTGACAGCAGAGGCGTCAGAGAACAGTTTCACACCCATTTCAATTTGCTTGTTATTGTTTTTTTCTGGCATGTTGCCCTCACTTCTGAAGTTGATGGAGCTATATAGGATACATGGTTATTTAACATTGTTCTGTATTTTACATCATGCAATTTCCTTTTAAATATCTATCAATATTGTCTCTTAATTAACAACAAACGGTAAAACCAGATATCTTGTATCAAGTATGAGACTGCTGGTCATTTCTTATTGTAAACCAACCATTTCTTATGACAACCTTATTGTAATACCCTTATTTCTGCTTGACTTATCCTTCAGTGTCTCTTATTTGGATTTTATGATTGAAGAAGTAGGCTGTATGTGATGTTGTTCTCTCACGAATGGCAGTTGAGATAAACACATGTTCTGCATGAAACAGAGAAGAATTAAACACATTTGTTTTTCAACTTCAGTTTCTGAATTGAATTGAATGAAGAAATCTGACAAGAAAGGAGGGAGCAGCAGCAGCAACAGCCCATCTTGCACACCGATGTTGTTTCAAGATGTTTTACAAGGCCATCTCATTAGGCTTAATGGAGGAAACTCTGGATCGATACAGTCGACATAATGTCTTGCTCGTCTTTTTCCTCTAGCGTGATGCTTCTTTGGGATATTTGTTTGTGCAATTAATAGTTGCCTTTTTCATTTCTCCCCATCCAGCCTCTGCCTGCCATTAACAAAGTATACGTACATAGAAATAAATGGTTAAAACTGCATGGAGCTGGACTCAGCAAGGTGATGTCATTGTGGTCCAACTGTAGTGAGTGCACATTCCTGAGCAGTGAGACACACACAACCAGCTGTATACGAGTGTTCACGTTGTTTCGAGTTGTACTCCACATGAATTTTGCCTCTGAAATTAGTGTTTATTAAAGTTTGATGTTTCTGTCTAAGGCGTGTTCTTGGCATTCAGGTGTGAATGTTATTTCCCCTTCTGTGGGTCTGTTTTTGGGAAAGGAAATGACCCCCTTTCTGCTCTTTTCCTGTTCCCTTCCTCAACTCTCGTCTTTTTCCCTCCACTTTCCTCTCACCTCATCTGTTCCTCCTTCTGTTGGACACTGCTCTGCCCATCCCCCTTTCTCCCCTATTCTCTCAAACTGCTCCACCCACAACTCCACTTTCCAGCACATACTGTATCATCCTCCTCCTCCTCCTCCTCATCCCCCTCCTCTTTTATTCTCTTTCCTCGTGCCTCATGCCAACGTTTATCACTCCCTTGAGTGCAAGTTCACAACATTGTGACAAACTGTCGGACAGCGGGCAGAAACTCCACTCCACTCAGGCACGTGCTGTGGACAGTGTGTAGTCACGAGGTTTACATGTTAATGGCGTCTGTATATTTATGGGTCTGTACTTCTTTTTTTTTAGTCAGACAACACAGCTGACATGTTAAATTACTCCCGTGTTGGTCACAGTCACACAAAAGACCAAGCACACAAAGAGGCTATATTGATTCTGCCTGAGTGAGAAAGCCTTATCTAATATAATTACACACACCTTAACAAAGAGGCTGACTAACAAAGACAGACTCATTATTTAGATCTGTGTGGCTGGAGGAGGGGGGACTTTTACTCAACAGAAGGGCATTTAACGTATAAGTCGGGCTAATCACTTTCAGGTTTTATTAAAAACAAATGTAAATGTATCAGTGTTCATTTTTGTTATTGAAAATGGGTAAGAACATCTGAAGTCAATAACACAAATACATGGATAGAAATCAGATTTTATGAAAAACCTTTTCAGCACAAAAACGTGCAGAGGGTGCATCTTCAGCAACTCAATTGTGTATACAATATAAAAATACAACTACATGTTTCTATTTGGCACTTCTCTCTTTACCTTGGTAAGTACATGGGGCTGTGTAGAAAACACATGATTTATGTGATTAACTTTTATACTTATGTAAACATAAAGTCTGGGTCAAAAGTAAGATTGAAAATTAATTCTTGATCTTTTATCCTTTAGCATTGTTCTGGAGCTGTCTCAGTTGTCATGGAATTTTTCAGAGCGCTTTAAAGTTGAATTCTCGCTAGTGTTTGCTTAATATTTGAGAAGCTCAACTTTATCTGCAGAGGAAGATCGTGTGATTTCATCGAAAAACAATTTAACGCAGTCAGCTAAAAAAAGTACACACACGCGCACACACACGCACGCACGCACACACGCGCGCGCGCACACACACACACACACACACACACACACACACACACACACACACACACACACACACACACACACACACACACACACACACACACACACACACACACACACACACACACCTTACCTTGTAAGCCTGAAACAATCTCCACAACATCTTCGTACACCATCAGAGTAGCAGCTCTTTCTGGTAGGAGGTCCAGGCTGATGGAGGAAAATACTGGAACACAAACGAATACCACAATGTGTACAAACCACATTAACAGACAGAATAAACCCACAATCTGATAAGAAGCGAGCTGCAGCAATCTACCTGGCCACTTTGCTGATCACTATCAGACAAAACAAGTCATTAAACCATCTTTATACATTTTTAATAGTCTTGCTTTCATCCTGCCGTGAGCAGGACACAAGTCTGACCCAGCAAACTGCACATCTTTCCTCTTCCTTCCTTCCTTTCACTCCTCCATTGTTCAGAGCTGGTAAGCGTGATAATCCAATTGGCTGCCGTTCCGTTGGCTCATAATAACTCACCCCCCCGAGTCTACCTCCCCACTGCAACACACTCATACACACACCCACTCTACTGCCATCCCTGTGTGCAAGTGTGTGTGTGTGTTAGTGAAAGGGAAGCTTAAGCAGCCCCCTCGCTGGGTTTTGGCATCTATTATAATAAATTAGTAATGGAGCACTCCACTTATCATTAGCCGTCACACCTGGTCCAAACAGGACTGATATTGTAATAACATTTTTACTGATAATGTCATACCTTATTACATTATTGGGAATTTATTCCATTTTTAGGATAAATATATAGAGTTATAGTTATTACATTATTGGGTTTTATTCTGGGTTCATTTTAGATTGAGTTAAGTGCAAATTTTCTTAAATTTTCTTAATGTGGCTATTTCATAATATCCCTATATCTCCTGCATTTGTGCTAAAATATATTGCTTGCACACGCGCACACGCGCACACACACACACACACACACACACACACACACACACACACACACACACACACACACACACACACACACACACACACACACACACACACACACCTACCAGGTAATCTTGAAGGACTCCAGGGCACAGAGTTTGGCACGTATCCCTGCTTGGTTGCGGTGACTACCAGTGGTGTCCCAAGGCGGTAGAGGAAGTGCATGTAGGTGTTGCCATCAGGTGACGAGGTTTCCGTGGTTATCGGAGTGTGGTTGGCGAAGAGCTGTATGGTGGCTGCTCCCAGAGGCTGGTGAGTGCTGGCGTCACTCAGGTGAATCTTCAGAGTCACCTCTGTGAACAGACAGAGTGTTTACTGAGAGTTTATACGCATGTCTGTGCTGGTGTGAGAGAGACTGCAGAGAGGAGTGATGCATTGAGAAAACACAGTGGTGTTATAATTACTGCCATCTAAAATACAGCCCTGTCTTTAACTGGGTATGTTTGTTTCAGTGCCAGGCCATTTTCCTTCAATCCACATCCCAGCCAATCACTAAGAGGCGGCCGTCTGACCATTTCCTGGACTCTTGCCAGTGGAACTTCCCGTCTAAAACAATGGACCATTTCCCTCTCTCAAAGAAGCATTGGACCAGAGGGGCAAACAACTGTTTATATAAAGACCTTGTGTGAAGGTGAGGAAGAATACAAGAATTTCCACAGACTGCCGGTTGATTTATGCACTCACTCTAAAAAGCACCCAATAGACTGGAGGACAACAGTTCACTGCATGTCACACATGGTCTATTAAGTCTTCAGATCCTGTCTCAGATAGATTTAATTTTACAGACAAAATCATTAATTATTATTATATTAAATCAGTAAAAATGTGATTATCAGGTAATAGAAATAATACTGCTGGTGACCTGGCATTACGTATACCGTGACAACAGAACAGTGGTGACAAAGTGTGACTGCAGGAGGTGCTGATACATGGAGGCCACTTTGTTTCAGTGGTAATTGTTATGAAAATTGGATAACAATTATTGAGTATTCATGTGCATGTTCAATGTTGCAGATAAGATAGCTGATACAGTGGGGCACATTTTAATTACTTATATATACTGATGGGTCGCTTGTGAAATTCCCTCCTGAGAATCAATAAAGTCTTATCCATAGAAATAGATGGTCTTATGTTAAATAGGCAGTCAGTGATTCTGGAGAGATTTCTGATATTTAAACTCAACATCCAAACAAATACCCCCTGCAGAGTAGCTGTCCCTCTCGCTCCCACTAACTTGGAATAGAGTTGTGTGGCTTGGTCCGAGCCACTGTTTGTTTGCCACTTACAGAGCCAGGGCTGTCTATGAACGCCAGGTTTTTTTCAGCCCACAGAACGGACAGCCAGAAAAAAAGTAAACAAAAAGTGCACTGGATTACAATCGCTGACTAATCCTTTAACCTATAAAATACATCATCATTAATATAGTGATTATAGTGTGTATTATTAATATGAATATGCAAAGTAACAGGTAACTAAATGTATCAATGTAGTGGAGAAAAAACTACAATATCTGCCTCTGAATTATAGCAGTACCTCTGAATACCTCAGAGTACCTTAAAATTGTACAGTACTTGAGTAAATGACATGACTTTCCACCACTACCAAACAAGGAATGCAGGCATGGGTTTACTCCTGTACAGAGTGGCAGGTCAAACACTATGAGGTTTGTTATATCACAAGCTGAAACACAAACAAAAGTCGATTTCAGCTATATCCCAAAGGTATGACAAAAACAAAAAAGCACTATAATTTAACATAGACACAAACCCACAATGTCTTTCTGTCTCTTTGACAACTGAAACCCTGTTTGATCATTGGCTGCTGGTTGACCCGTGGTGAACTTTCAATTAAGGCTGGAAGGATTTCTCCCTCCTTCTCCCTTCACCTAAACATGTCCACCTCCCCCATACTCACTATAACTGAATTTCATCGTAACTCTTTCTTGTAACCCCACCCTCCGTGACACACACGCTAACACTATACATACCCCTGGCTAGACTGATCCCCCTCCCCCACACAGGGATCCTGCGGTCAACAAGGAACCACTCCGACAAATCTGGTGAGAGTTCAGCCTGAGTGCAGAAGGCTCCACCTAAAAGCAGAGCGCTGCACCGAATGATACTCTGCATGGGTGGACGTTAGGAGGTTTGGCAGAGCAACGTGTCAATTTCAAACCACAAGCAACATTACCCAGAAAGGTCTGGTGTCACGATCTGCTCTGTGGCTGCTTTCTGAAGCTTCCCTTCATTCATCCCAATTATTACATTTGCACCGTCACAGCTAGAGGATCAGAACACACAAATGTCTGATGGAAAGCCCCCATTGCTTTAAGATTGGGTGTGTTTGTGTTGGGAGGGATCATGACCTCACTTCCTGTCCCACTCCCACTGATACGTTATTAGGGGTACCAGCTGTGCTCACTTTAAAAAGAACTCCCCTGGGAGACTCCCGATTGACAAATGCAACAGTCCCCCTCCCAATTCTCATCCAATGGATTACTACTGTGGTGACATCATTGTTAAACAAGCGAGGAGTCTCCTCTCTGCTCTGACACACAGGAGAGAAGATGATGTTCGGTCTGAAGAATGACAGAAAACCTTGATTCTGCAGCTAAACCAGCACCTAGATCACTGTATTCACTCCTTATCCGAGCGTGTCAACTAGCATATGGACGATGAAGGCATCAAAGAGACTTTCGCCTCACCAATACAGTGATCTCAAACCAATTATCCCAGCAAGTGGCAGCCAAAGCAGCAGGGAGGCTGAGTGTGTGTGAATGCAAGTAGAACGAGATTAACCGAGAGGAGAAAACTGGGAAGACATAATGAGTTTGTGTGTGTTTTTCAGCCTGCTGCAGCTTCTTTTAATGCACGTTCAGAAGTTACAGGGAGGCCAAGCATTGCTGCACCATAAAAGTGAGGTGTTATAAACTGGAATTGTGTGGTACGGCTGGCATCCATGGGGCGTGTGAGGGGGTTTGGTGTTCTTCCAAACAGAGGAGGGGGAAGCAGATGCTGTCTGTGCACGAGGCTGAGGCGAAAGCCTTCTTGTCCACAACATCCAGTATAACGCATAAGCTTGACTAAATAAACATAAGCAAAATGCAGAGTGTTATTATGTGACTTAAATGTTGCTCAAGTTTCAACTAAATATGTTAAAATGATGAAACATGAGGATTGACGGCCTCAATTCTAAGAGATCTTAAATTACTTCATCTCCATAGCCACTCTTGTTCTGCAATTATTTAATGGCACCCAACTAGAGTAAATGTTTAAAAAAAAAAGTTGGTTTGGTTAGAAATGATAAAATCCAAACCACAGTCATATGTTAAGGAGTGTGAGAAGATGGTAACAGCAAACTTTCTCACAAGCAGGAGCACATGGTTCAATATTAGAGGAGACAAATCATGTGACAAGGAGTGGGAGATCGCTGGAAATTAGTTTAGATAACAAAGTAATATTTTAGCAATGCAGCTTAAGGATTCAAGTAAAAACTACACCAACACACGTCAGTTTAACCTTCAGACTGTTGTTTGTGATTCTCGACCTAATATCCTGTTCAACCACAGATTTGCGAACGGTTCAGATAAATAACAAAAATCTGATTCACAGTGTGGTGATCTTGCAAAAAAGAAAAATGCCTTTTAGGAATAAAATGAGGCATACACAAAAGGCCAATGCAATTAAGTATGAATCATCAACAGGGACAAAGTTTTAAAAAAACGTGGAAACAGAAAAATAAACAGACACACACTCCCGGCTGTTGAACTAAAGCTCTGCCATTATAAATAAAGAAAAGGACTATCAATAGCTGTCCAGCCTGCTATTTTCCCTCATCTGGATTAAAAGTGAGATTAGATCGCGACAGTCGATCCCATTAACTAATCAGGAGACAGCAATTAGGTTACATTATCATGTCTCTGGCTGGTAAGCAAATGGACTCTCTTCACATACTACAGTAAATAATTCTATCTACAAACTGTCCTATACGCCATTGCTGGTTCTGCTCTTAGTCTCAGGAGGCTGTTGACCTCCTCCCTAAATGGCCCGATGTATCTTACCCAGAGTGCATCTGCTGTTAGCACTCACACCAGCATCTTGTGATTAAAAACAAGCTTGGCTAGCTGGTGATAATATGATTGGATTGCTTTACGTCCTTGCAGCCCTTGTCCAGCTTTACAGAGCGTTTTGCCTGCTAGAGATGCAATGCCATCCCTATTATGGGCAGCAGTAATGTGAGTGAGATCTATATCTGCGAGTAGATTTGTCTGTCTGGCTCCACTCATCCATGTTGTCTGCTGGACAGACCAGGAGAAGTCCTCAGTATCGACCTGAACATAACCTCTCCCGGGACAACTGAAGGTCAATCTGAGGCAAAGTGAAAACCAAGAGCAAGAGAACAGAGAGAGGCTAGGACAGACTTTAACTTGTTCTTTAACTGAGAGCCTTGTACCTTGTTGTGAATTTAGCCAAATGTTCATGATCAGGAAGATACCTGATGACAAGCGTTTAAGGAGAACGACTTCAAAACGCCTAAACTGATCTTAAATATTTGTCTTAAAAATCAGAAAATAACTCGACAATTTGAGAACAATCAGTGTTAATTTACTATATTAGTATGTATGTTTACTTTCATACTTGTACTGTAAAGTAAACACAGTTGTAGAGAGAGAAACAAAGGGTAGTAAACACGTGCATATGCAAGCAAGTGAAAGATAAAAGTGACGGCTGAAACAGATGTGGCTCCACTTCGGTAGTTACTATGACAGAGAAGCTTTGAAGTCAGGGACTGAATAAGATGCCGACAGATTATTGTGATTCATGCTGGCTTTCAAATGTTGCATATGGCTGCTGCTGTCAGTGACAGGATACTCTCTGGACTGGAATACTCTGCTATCTGCACACACTAGAAACTTCATTTAACAGCTTTTTTCATTCCATCAGATACACATTTTTGTATTAAATCCTTTATATTACACTCCCCGGCTCCTCCTAGCTGAGTGCCTGGTGTCCCTTAGCAACACACCTCACCCTATTTGCTCCTGACGAGCTGGCTGTCGCCCTGCGTGGTTGACTCCGCCGTCGGTGTGTGAATGTGTGTATGAATGGGTGAATGTCAGTCATTCCTGTAAAGCACTTTGGAGAAAAGCGCTATATAAATGAGGCCATTTATTTACCATATATTCCATATTTCCTTCAGTCTTCTATTTGTGTTTTTGTCTCATAACACCAGGGAAGCTTGGTGTATGTAACACGTAGTGGTGCTGACTGTTTTCATTATGAAATATTTTGAATATATGAGTCCATATAATTTTGGGGTAATAATAAAGTAATTAAATCCTCAAACTAATAATAATCTACATCCAGAGAAGGTTTGTGATTTCTACTAGCTTTGGGTTTTAGGTTTAGGGCTGTTAGTTGGACAAAATACGCAATGGATATATGAACTTGGACTCTGGGAAATCTTTCCACTATTTTACAAATTATTAATTGATTAAATCAATCAAATGTTCATTAGTGGCAGCTCTAACACAAAGGCCAAGTTAGAGCTTGCTCGTGCTTGCCGTTTGACACCTGAACAGGTTGGGTGGTTGCAGTGACTGACTTGAACCATCTGGTTCAAGAAAAGCAACGCACAGAAACGGCAACAAAGAGCAACATAACACCACAACATGTGGTTAAACACTGCAGGTGCTCCCGACGAGAGAAGGTACGCAGTAAAGTCGTTCCCAGAGAGACACCGACAGAGAAAGTGATCTCCGAAAGGCTGAACCCGACAAATCACAGCAGCTGTGCTCCTCCACCGCTGCGTGATTCTGCACGACGAGGACGTGTTTGAGTCACTACTGCTCACACTGTTGAACACGAGTGAGAACACACCACGTCGTTGTTTTAGTGTTTTAAACGTGTCACCAGGGACGTTAAAACCAGGCTCGATAACGAACATTGCTTTCTAAGTTTTCGTGCTCGCTCTCTGTCACGGCTAAGTTGCTAATGCTAGCTAAGTTTAGGTCGTATCAGCATCCGAGCCGGCTAGCGGCACCGCCGGCCACCACACAGCCGGCCAACGAGCTTGTTTTCGGGGGAAACACGTTTAAAGCACTTTACCTTCCGTGGCTGTGGCCTCCGGTAGTGTTTTGGCGACAGCCCCGGAGGCGAGGTATCCCAAAAAGCAGAGTACAATCGCCGCGGCTCGTCTCTGGTCCACAGCCCGCATCATTGCAGATGTCAACGGTTAAAAAAACAAACAAAAACGAGGCCAATTCTTCTGCTTTTACAAACTCAGTGACCGGCCACATCAGCGTGAACTCGGCTTATTCCGCAAAGGGGGCGAAGCTCCATGTTTAGCGGCATCAGCATTCCTCGTTGTGCGCCTGTAAAGCCGTGTTTCCTCTGTGCCGCTGTGCATCCCTCGGCCCTTGTGCTGCACGGTCGTTTTTTTTCATCGACTGGTCTGGGAGGAAGACGGCCCCATTCCTCTGAGCCACATGCCCCCAGAACAGCACCAACAGGCGGCTTCTTCCACACGCAGCACCGCTAACATCTGCGGTCCTGCAGCGCCCCCTGCCAGACAAATAATAGAAAGTTCTTACAGTTTTTAATTGATGTTAATTGATTTGTTTTCCTTAACAAAAGTTACATTATGCTAAGCAAACAGAATGTTGTCAAAAATAAAACTAAATGCATAAAAGTGTCATATTAAAAAAATATATATTCCTACTTCTACTTCATGCACATTTAAGCCAACATTACAGTGTTAGTATCAGTGTTTCCAAAAAATGTTATAGTTAAACCCATTCCCTGGGTTTTTCCAGCATTCCCATAAAATGAATTTAAATATTATATTAGTTATTGTGAATTGTTTTTTGGGGTTTTGTATTTTGGGGTTTTATTTAAACTATGACTTACTTTATAACATAGGCTACTATGGGGCTCTAATTTCATTCGGATCATTATCATTTGAAATCACAGTAGTTTAATTCAGAAGCCATGTTTCTAAAGTTCTCCAATGGTTCTGGAAATCAAAACTACAAAGTTGAATTTAGTACAAACTAAGGAAACTTGTGTATTAACAATAAACAATTGATACCACTCAAATGTTGTATTGTTCCCTCTGGTTTAAAACGCCCCACTCCCTCTGCACCTGGACTGCTTTAATTATTCGTTTCACGTTTCACTTTTGTTTTTGAACAACCCAAAAGTCTTGTGACATTCATGTGTTTGCAGTTAGCAACAAGCTCCAAAGAACCACGAACAGGCGGGGTCTGCCTCCTACTCTCATATATGGACCTCCAGCGCCACCTGCAGCCCAACATGGGACATTGGGCTGCAGGTGGGGGAACTGGGGAAATCAGAAAAGAAACCCTGCCAAAGTGATCTCCAGTAATAAACATCCATCCATCCATCCATTTTCTACCGCTTTATCCTGTATTTAGGGTCACGGGGGGGCTGGAGCCGATTCCAGCTGTCTTTGGGCGAAGGCAGGGTACACCCTGGACAGGACGCCAGTCTATCACAGGGCTGACATGTAGAGACAAACAACCATTCACGCTCACATTCACACCTACGGGCAGTAATAAACATAGTTTGTGTAAAATACCTATGTATCGAAAGACATTAGTAAATCAACCCCAACCAGCTTTATAGCAGCAGATATTCTTTGAGAAAACAATACGACCTCAAGTAACCTTGGGTTTGTGACCCCACATATATCACAAATCTTTCTTTTTTTCTTCTCAGATTTTTCTCTAATTCAAAATTAAATATCTGCACGGCTTGCAGGTCATTTCATAGCCGCTGCCCAATTCAGAGAATCTCTCCCGCTAAACAGGTTGGACTTCTGCTTCGTTCCCATCAACTAACTTGCGGATACATCGATGCGGAAGTGTGATGACTCACCAACTTCCTTCACTTTGTAAAAGAGATTGGCTACATGTATTTGTTGAGACCGAGAGTCTCCAAGGATGAAGATCTGCAGCTCACACGCGAAGGTCTCTGCTCTCAGCCTCCTGCTGATCAACAGCTTCTGTGCCTTTTCCCAAAGTAAGAATGCATTTCAGATGTATTGTTCTGGTAACATCCGACAGCCACTTGCTTGTAGCTTTTTGTCACGATAGGTTTTTACTAATACATTGTCTTTCTATTTCCATTTCTATTGTTTTTCAGTTCCCCATGAAATTATCTTAATTGTGGGCTGCTTCGACAATGGGACAACAGAAATCCAGTCTGAGTTTGATGGAGAAGAGCTTCTCTACGTCGATTTCAACAGAGACGTTGTTGTTAATAGTATACCCAGATTTGTTGTTGATGACCCAAGTCAAATAATTGATCAGGTTTATGTGATAAAAAATGCTCAGAAAAATAAAGACATGTGTGCAGCGATTAATGCATACTGCAAAGCAGAGTGGAAAAATCCTCTAGAAGAAACGGGTAAGTCAACGTCCGCATATCTCTCTGCATTGATGTGATTGATAAAAATGCTGTTGATGGTTTTAAATTGTCTTTTTGACCCACTGAAGACCCTCCTGAGAGCATCCTCTACCCTTCAGAAGAAATTCAGTTGGGGGTTGAAAACTCCATCATCTGCTTCGTGAATCATTTCTACCCACCAGAGATCAAAGTCACCTGGACCAGAAATGGTCTTCCGGTGGCGGAGGGCATGTCACTCAGTCGATATTATCCCAATGATGATCAAACCTTCCACCAGTTCTCTACCCTGACATTCACACCGAGGGAGGGGGACATTTACAGCTGCACTGTGGAGCACTTAGCTCTAAAAATACCTAAAACAACGATATGGGGTAAATCTTTTTTCCTGTGAAGCCACTTAAAAATGAAAATACTACAATGATTTCTTGTTGTAAATAACATTTTTTGCGTCTGCATGATGGATGTTTTCTCATGTTCATCCACAGAACCTGACTTTAGTCATCGCAGTCTATGGCCAGATGTTTACTGTGGAGCTGCTCTCACTTTGGGCTCGTTGGGAGTCGTGGTTGGGACAATTTTAATGGTTAAAGGACGCTATGGACCTCTCTGTTAAGAGAGAACATGATGATGATGATGATGATGCACATGATTTTTTTTTTTTATACTTTTCTTAAGCAATCTTTCTCTTACAATAGAAATGGTGAATTCATAAGCAATAGACCCTCAACAACTCAAGTGCATTCAGGGATTTTGCTGCTACAGCCTCACTTGGTCTGGTATGAGCAGTAGCTTGTGGTAACAGTAAACTGACATTATTGAAATTCAAGGAAGGTTTAGGGTTTACACTCAATGTGAAAGGGCCTTACCATCTGAATGAACATTTTTTATTGTTTCTGTGTAATTCATTCAAATATATTGTTTGCCTCCTATGTTATTAAAGTGTCATTGATTCAAACGCATGCTGTCTGTTGGCTCACTGTCATCTGCAACTTTGATATACATTATATTGAGGTTTCAATTAAAAACTAACTTTTAGGGGTGTGACGATACCCTCCACTCACGAGACGAGACGAGACACGATATTGGGTTCACGAGAACGAGACGAGAGATTTTAAGAAAACTACAATGACAAAATATATGACTGGACTAACAGACTTTAATTTAACAGAGTTGCACATGCATTTTGAAATATTTTATTATAACTCTTTACATGCATGATGTAAGCATGATCTTTTAATAAACTTCTTCTTTCACAAATTTAAACTAAAACTAAATTAAATTTGTGCAAAACCAAATCAAAGTTCTACTTTGTCAATACAGAGTACAAATAGTGCAAACGGAGCCCGACCAAGTATGTCATGAACAACATGCTGCAACTACAGCATCTTCAGCATCTCTGACATCGCAGCTGTCAAGCGTATCAATGCTTCGGTAGTTTTGTCTCATCTCTGGGCTGGTGATGCTGCTATGGCAGCTTGCTGCTCAAGGTAACGAGCCAGCATATCCAACGTGCCCGTCATTAACTTGTGTGATGGTAATTGTAGCCGTTTCTGCTCGGACATTTTCACCGCGGTAGCCGCTGAACTACGAAGAAAAAAAGCAGTCACACGTCTCACCCGCCCGAGTAAACGAGCGACGCGGGGAACACCGAGGCCAGCTTGGGTTGCAAGATTTATAGTGTGCGCAAAACAGATGTGCGACTTCAATCCCGTGTCGCGCACGGCCACGTCCATATTTCGCGCATTGTCGGTAACAATAAACGATGTCAGTGGTTGGGTTTTGTAAGCTCCCAGTCATTAACAGCTGTCTGTAAAACCTCAGCTATGTATAGCTCACAACTCTCGCGAGACGGATTTTTAACTCGACGAGAAATATCGTCGACTTTAATCTCGCGGACACCCCTACTAACTTTACATTAACTTTTCAGTACTGTGTGATGAGAGCAATATTGATTTTTCTACAGTAATGAAACACAAAGCATGATGATACACTGCATATATAATATCTCCAGCAGACATGACTGTCATCATTTTCATGTCCTATTTTAATAGCAACCTTGAGGTAGGCCTACTACATTTCAAAGGGAAATATTGTACTTTTTACTCCATTACATTTATGGGATTGCTTTGGTGACAATGTAACATTTTGTATGCATGACTTTTACCTGTAATGGTTGTTTGTCTCTAAATGTTGGCCCTGTGATAGACTGGCGTCCTGTCCAGGTCCTGCCTTCGCCCAATGACAGCTGGGATCGGCTCCAGCCCCCCCGCGACCCTGGATACAGGATAAGCGGTAGAAAATGGATGGATGGATGGATGGATGGATGGATGGATGGATGGATGGATGGATGGATGGATGGATGGACTTTTACCTGTAATGGCAAGTTTTTGAAGTTTGGTATTGTGGCATTATCTGAACATCTTCCTCCTCTGTAAAACAATATAAACTGCGTATATACATACGGTACATGAATCATTTGTGAAGCTTACTGGTGTCTTCTTAACAACTACTCCTGATACTTTTGATTTAGGTTCCATTTTTGACTGTGTTGTGTGATTCATATATTCTGCAAGTAACTAAAGGTGACTTCAGCTGCTTTAATTGATTGATTATATTACTTCACAAATCCATCAAGTAATTTATATCAAATGATTAATTACTTCAATCATTTACATGACATTGGATAAAATATAGGTGAATGAGTGGAAGTGTCAGAGTACTTGAGTGTTTTAGATCTTCTTGTAACCGGAAGGATAAATGCTGTCATGCACACTTTATGCCACAAAACTGTTGAGCACTCTGTTTCACTTCCTCGTGTTTTTACTTCCTTGAGTGAAATCAACTCACTTTATAAATATATTTTCCCTCATGTGTCAACATGCATATTCACTTTTTTTCACTGCCAATTCTGATCCTGTTATTTTCAAGAGCAGGTAAGTAGTTATATCAAAATAGAAGCTGTTATTGTTTATTTGTGTTGCTGGTCATAACAACATTTTGACAAGATAGACAGAGCCAAGCAACTATAAAGCTGCTACATATTATTGGAGAATGTGAGAATAGGCCACAAACAAGAAAAATGCAACTTTCTAAATTATCTAATACTTGTTGTCTTTATGTTACAGATGCTCTTTTTGGTCATGGTTTGACCCGATGCCGGTTTACTTCCTTTGATGACCTTGTTTATGTGGAACAAGTGTACTTCAATAAGGTGCTTCTGATGCAATTCAACAGCACTTTGGGGAAATATATCGGCTACACAGAGAAAACCAAAGAGATTGCAGATGGCCTCAACAAAAACGCTCACATAATGAAACATACAGAAAAGAATAAAGAGAAATGCAAATCCCTCACATCATTCGTATTTGATGCCCTTTCAAAACCAGGTGGGTTTGTGTCTTGAAACACAGGTAAGACTGCTAATTACAGTGTAAATATTTTGTATATGTGAGGTATCAATAAAATACTTAATTACTTACAACCATATAATTACTGCATGCCTGTGTATGCAATAATGTGTGCAGTAAGCAAGTTGTATATTAAGGTGCCACCCAGTTGGAACAGCCATCTCCTGAAGGACCAGGAGCAGCACCCCCAGCCCGAGGCAGCATCAGCACCCTTATCGGTCTGCTAATTTAGGGTATACATTTGACATGGCCTTCTGGAAATTCATTCCCAGCATTACACCTGACACACAGGATGTTTTAAATGTGAGCTCTACTGATTTCATCTTGCTATTGCAGCGATCCAAGATTGCGCTTCATGGCAAGTTTAACACTGCGTCAGCCGGGAAGGTGACAGAGCTGACCCACCCATGGCCAGAAGTATAGGGGGGACTGGGGCCCTCCAGGCCAGCACAACCAGGAAGACTTTCATCCCCCACTTGTTGGCAGTTCTTCAACGTTGCTCCCAGCTCTGACAGATAGTGGTGATGGATAGACAGAGCTCTGACAGATAGTGGTCACTCAGACCTATTGACCTACCTGGCCCCGACAGGAGCCTTTACTCCCCATCCTCCACGTTCAACACTGGATCGATGGATATTCTGTAAGTGCTTGGATTTGGTGCTCCTCAGCCCTTTTGCCAGGGCCCCCCCTGCTAGGGGGGTGAGACAGGCAGGCACTTCCCAACTCCCAGCTGAACTAGTTGCCTTGGCGCTCACAACCAATTACCTGATGCGTCTCTCCCTACCTGGCTGGACAGGATGCTACAGAGAGGTTACATTGCAATTCAACCATCAACCACCGCCATTCAGTGGCATTCTTCAGACCTCCCTCTCTACAACTGCAGAGAGGGTGGCTCTGGAGAGAAAGTCAGTCTCTCTCCTCCTCATCGCTGCTCCCCACAGATGGATAGAGTACTCGAACCCAGTACTTGAGTAGGAGTACAAATACTGGTCAAAATTTACTCCGTTACAAGTAAAAGTAGCTCAGTCAACATGGTACTTGAGTAAGTATCCATTACTTAAATTTACTTTAAGTAAAAGTAAGAGTAAGAGTAAATTTTAAATAAAGTGAATGGGATCACCTGCACGGTGGTGTAGTGGGTAGCACTCTCGCCTCACAGCAAAAGGGTCCTGGGTTCGATTCCCGGGTCGGCCCGGGTTCCTTCTGTGTGGAGTTTGCATGTTCTCCCCGTGTAAGCGTGGGTTCTCTCCGGGTTCTCCGACTTCCTCCCACAGTCCAAAGACATGCAAGATGGGGATAGGTAAATTGGTGACTCTAAATTGCCCGTAGGTGTGAATGTGAGTATGAATGGTTGTCTGTCTGGTCTCTACATGCCTTCGCCCAATGACAGCTGAGATCGGCTGGGACCCGTGACCCTAAATACAGGATAAGCGGTAGAAAATGGATGGATGGGATCACAGGACTACAGCAGATGTTGCAGATGCAGATGTTTATTCACAATCATTGAAATGGTAACCAAATGAACCTGCACTGTCCAACTAACCCTCTATCATTGGAACTGGAACCCCCTCAAAGACCAATGTTGTCCCCACACCACTGGTTGAGAATCACTGTTTTACAAAAAACTACATCTCTGCTTTCAATAACTCAATGTTGAGGTCACTTGTCTTTACAGGAAGGACAATATAGGAGCACAACAAACTCTGTCTCCCCATGTATCCTTATGGGGACGGATTACGTATTTCCGCTTTTACGTAGATCCCAGTGGAGAGCGTGCACTGTGATAGGGTTCCTTCTTTGACAAACACAGCTTGTGTCCAATAGTACTTAAACAAAAAGATAAGGAAAAAAAGATCAGACCTGAAAGTAACAAGTACTTTTCAGCCTTTCTAGAAATTAACTTAAGTAAAAGTAAAAGTATTTGTCTTGGAAATGTATTCAAGTAAGAGTAAAGAAATCTAATACTCAAGTAAAGTACAAATCCTCTGGATATGTACTTAAGTACAGTACTTTAGTAAATTTACTCTGTTACTGTCCACCACTGCTGCTCCCTCCTCGGAGGCTTGGACAGGCTTTAGGGAGCAAGTTTTTCATTGGAACAAAATATTTACACTGTAATTTGTGGGCTATTACCGAAGTATCACCAAAACGTTCAGCATTATTGGTACATATTATATAATAATAAGTTAAAGTTATATTATTTCATGCCAGTTTGGTTTTTGTTCTTTCCGCAAGTGGAGCCCTCCGTAAGGCTGAGGTCAGTTGAAGCAGCAGACAGCAGACATCCACACATGCTCGTCTGTGGTGTATACGGCTTTTATCCCAAACCAATCCGAGTGACTTGGCTGAGGAACGGAAAGAGGGCGACATCTGATGTGACGTCCACTGAGGAACTGCCCATTGGGAATTGGCTCTACCAGATGCACTCCTTTCTGGAATTTACGCCCACACCTGGAGAGAAAATCACATGCATGGTGGAGCATGCCAGCCTGAAGGAGCCCAAGCTTTATGACTGGGGTAAGAGAGGGACAGGAGGTGTTCTTGGACCTTGGCCTTCTGTTGTTATCAATACAAATTTAACTTTTAATTACTTATTAATCTATAATATGAAAATCTAACGTAGTGTTTGTGACAAATGTCTTTGCAGACCCGACATGTGAGTCACAGAGGAACAAAATCGCTGTTGGAACATCCGGGCTGCTGCTGGGTCTGGTGTTTTTTGTTGGTGGCCTGATTTACTACAAGAAGAATACTGCTGGTGAGAGTTCAGATCAATCACCAAATTATTTAGACTTACGGTGTTAGATAGTTAGTAGTTAAGAAAGAGAGTTTCAAGATAAATAAGCCTTAACTAAAGACTAAAGACACAAACAGAACATTATGCTTTTGATGCTGCTGTTACATTGCATCACTGTTTTTTAAGTGCAACTCATAGGCATCCCTGCATCGATGCATTGCTGCAAGAAAAGATTAACATCAAATTACCGTTACTCAAATTCAATGTGTGACTTTGTTTGTTTTTTTTCCCAGTTCTAGGAAGAGTGTTGGTGCCAACAGGCCCGGCCCTAACCAATCTGGAGCCCTAGGCAAGATTTTAGGTGGCGCCCCCCTTGCATCGGCAGTGTAGTGTATATACTCACAAGAAACCGAATAGCTTTATCTTTGACCTTTTTTTTACTTAAAGAAAGCAAATTCACAATCAGAATAGTTAACAAGATAAAAAAAATGATGAATAAATAAATGAATACAAAAAATAAAATGAATATATGAAATACAATCATTTTTACATACATTCATAAATAGCCTTAAGTATAAGATCTAACTAAACACAAAATAAAAGTGTCAACAAGTTGCATAAAATAAATTAAAAATACAATATAAATAAGGCACTGCACAAAACAAGATATTAAAGGTGGGGGCAACAGGAAGACGCTTGATGCTGCTGCATCACTGGTCGGTTGTGCTGCTGAGGTGGAGGCAGCAGTGGTAGATGTGGTAGATGGCCCAGGGGTGGGATTTAGAAACTTCAACAGTGCATCTGAAGAGAGGAGTATGTGACTCCATTGAGTATTACAGTCTAATAATAAAAACATATGATTCCAGGAATAAAATGAAATGATATAATATAAATGAAAAACCAAAGAGGTATGATGTTAACTGATATGCAAATTAGATTAGATTCAATTTATTGTCATCATTACAGTGAAATGCTGAATAGCAGAATGCAAAGTAGCAGTAATGTAGGATATGAGAATGTTATGTTATTTATGATTATCTTTGACCGAATCACAGCAGTGCTCATATTCAAAACAGCATTCTCTCTCATGTGATATTGCTTAATTAAGGAGGTTGATATGCTGTATAGGGTTTGTATAGGAACAAGTTGTGTTACAATGGTAAAGCTTTTATTTAGGTTTGTTGTTTATAACAGGCCTTTAAGGATGGACCTAACCATAATCAATAGTCCGCATGCTAATGATCAGCACATAGCATAAGCTAATTGAAAGGGCAAGTGCCATCATGAACGGTAAGTTAAATACCCCCAAAATGAGTAAACATTGAACAGCTTGTTTCTTCATCCATACACTCTCGTCACAGCTTAGCAAAGTGCATTGTTATCGCCAGATAATCAGTTCATAACACTGATTCACTCGATTTTGTCATGATCTAATGGATACATTTAAAGTCCACAGAAGAGAGAGAAAAGGCTTGTAATGTACTGTGATTGTGATGCTACACTGCTTTTGCAAAATGAGCCAACGATAAACATGACTGGGTGTGTCTTTTAAGCACGCTTACTGCAAGGGCAAGGGAGGTAAATTATCCATCCATCCATCGTCTACTGCTTAGGAGAAGGCGGAGTTCACCCTGGACAGGTTGCCAGTCCATCGCAGGGCATTTTAATGATTATGTATCTATTATAAAACTGATGTTATTACAGAAAAAGTTGTAAAAAATACATTGGATAATGAACTCCTGTTCTGTCCAGAATCTAAAGAGACATACAATTGGAGACGATCATAATATAAAATAACATAAATGATTGTGTGTGTGCTGTAGGGCTGCACCTGCCTGCAGCTTTGTTTTGATCTGTGTGCTGATGAACTTCCCCATGCAGAATCAACATGCATTTATCTTTCGAGCTGCCATGTTTGTCCTTGTCTGTCACTTAGCTTATTTATCTGTTCTGCTGTTATTCTCATTTCTTAGAAACAGGCAAGCATCATTAAAATGTGTGTGTTGGGGTCGTTGTTGAAAGGTATTATGTAAACACATATACTGATGTAAACTGTATTCACCAAAGTACTGTAAACTATATGTACTTTTTAGTTGCTGGGCTGATTCCTACTACGAGAAAAATAAAAGAGTGACATGAGTGACATGAGGACCCTTATCAAATCCAATGGGGCATTCTGTGTGTGCTGACAAATCCTTAAATGACTCTTTCTCATCACATTTGCATCTAAACAAAACTGGATACATTCATAAGATAGCTGAACAATTAACAAGCCAAAAATCTAAATAATTTGAGGTAATCCAAATCCAAATCTCAAACCAAAAAAAACCTACTGTACATGACTCACTTTTATTACAAGAAAGTAGGTCCGGCTTGGGGGCGTTGCAGCCCTCAGTCATGGCTGCAGCTCTCAACAAGGTTAAACAGACTGGTCACACTAACCTTGTTTACTACTCACAGGGAATATAGAGAGGGGAAGGGACTTAGGCATCAGAATAGCAAACAGAAGCATCTGACTTACACATGCTGGTTGTCTTCTGCTTTTTCACAGAGGAGATAGACTGGTTTACTTTTATAAATTAAGTTGCTGCTTGTTTGAATGTTATGTGGTTTATGGAGGCTCTCTAGGTTTTACAATTGCAGATATGAACTCTATCCACCTATACATTGAATTTTGCGTAAGAAAGTTTGGGCCGGTGCGTCTATGTTCCCTGTAAGACAGCGTCCAGGGCTTTACGTTCTCTGTTATTTATGCGCCTGCGCACTCTGCAATAATGAGTCGGTTTGGGTTCTATTTTATTTTCCTTTTCTTGTTATTTAAAAGCCCGAGTTTGATTCTCTTCTTGTGTTTCGCCATTTATGTTTACATTCATTACAGAACGAGATAATTAAAAAACAATTAGAGTGATAATATATGTAGAGCGTTCATCCGTGTGTTTTCTCTTCAGGCTACGAACGCGAACTAGATCTCTCGACCTTGTCACCGCCGCTCTGTCTGGCGTCAGGCTGACTGATGGACTGTGCTTGTTCCCGTCTCGGAGGTCGTCTCAAAAAAAAAATCGTAACCCAGAAAACACCGGCGCCGGCGTAGCGGTTACGTAACCGATAAGAGCGAGAGATGCTTGATAAGAGACTCGTTATAAACACACGGATGGAGGATGACCGCGAACAGTCCGCGTTTAACGACCACACCGAGGGACTCTGCAAACCGGCTGGTAAGATCTAAAGACTCGTTTTAACTCTGACCTGCTCCAACAGGTGCAATCACCCAAGTGCTCTATGTTTCCCTACTCTACTGTACTCTACTGTCCTCTATTCCACCATAATTTACTCTACTTTACCTTGTTATCTGCTACTTTAATCTATTCCGCTCAACCTTACTCTGACATATTCTATTTTTCTCTAACTTCACTCACCTCTACTTTAGCTTGGATGAGAAAGATAAATCAATCATGTTCATTATCTTGAATAATATTGTTAATTTGGCAACTAAACGTGGAGTTTTATTTTTCTATAGCTCTTTTACCACCAACTGTAAACTAAACTGAGTGAAGCTGAAAGCAAATATTTTGTTGTCTTCTCCACAGTTCTTCTCTGGCCACACTTAGCAGTGACCCTGCCTGTGTGTTTGGCTCAATGGGTGTCTTACTGTCAGTTTGGTGGGGCCGCAGGGCGGACAGCCCTCCCTCCTCTTCATCGGCTTTCCATCCACTGGCCGTCCCTACCTCCTCGCGCCTTGCTGTCACTCTGAACTCCCCTCCGGTTGCTCCGGGAGACAGCCGCTCACTCTGGAGCTCACTCCACTGCTCCCCTCACTTCCTGCTGTCGGCCTGCAAACAGGAAGTGACACGTTCGCCTGTTGAGCTGAGCAGTGATGGGGTGAGGGCGGAGACAGGAGTGAAGAGTGGGCTTCATGTATGGGAGTTGCTGTGGCGCCCCAACCACAGAGGAAGTCATGCCGTTGTGGGCATCTCCAGGCAGAACTGCCCTCTGCAGGCTTCAGGGTACAACGTGTTAGTTGGCGGAGACTCGCAGTCCTGGGGCTGGGAACTCAAGACCAATCAGCTCTGGCATGCTGGACAAAGTCTGGGACTTTACCCAGGAAAGAGGAGCAGGTGCTCCTCAAAGGTGGCACGGACGCCTCTCCCAATCCCTGAACGCGTCCTGCTGGTCCTGGACGCCGATGCAGGAACTCTGGGATTCGTTGTTGATGGCAGCTTCCTCAACGTAGCTTTCGAAGACCTCCCTCGAGGAGTGGAGCTGTTCCCAGCAGTGAGCAGCGTGAGAGGAGGAGCCAGCATACGACTACGATACCTGAACGGCGCCACACGTGAGTATCAGATCTGCTTTGGATGGATATTATTGGGTTGATAAAACACATAAATCAACAGTTTTTCTTTCTCTATCTCCTCCCCAGGTGATCCCCCTGCCCTGATGGCTTTAAGTGGACTGTCAATTCGGCAGGTTTTAGGGCAACAGAGGCAGAAACAAATGGACAAACTGCCTCTACCCCCTTGTCTCCGGCACTACCTGCTTTCAAGTCAATAATGTATTCTATATGTATACAAACACAAATAATAGGAAACATTTTGTCAATCAAGTGTACCAAGAATGTATAGATTTTTGTTTTAAAAATTATGTACATACATTTAATTGCCATACAAACTTTATTGCCATACTATGTATTACAATGGAATATACACATTGGTAAAGAGCTGGGAGTAATTTTATTTCTGTTTCTTTCGTTTGTGTATAAAATAAATCACTCCAATTTTTAATTTGATGTTGTAATTTTTGGACAGTTTCCATTCTTTTATGAATAAAATACTAAATCACATTCATAACAAGGGAAAGAAATATTAAACATTGAGCAGCCCAAAATGTTCCTGCACAGGGGTCTATATACTGCACATCTGCTTTAACTGACTGGTATACAGCTCAGAGAGAGAGAAATTATGAAATAGGCTAATACTGATAAAAAATAATCATAATAATAATAATCATAAAGAGTAATTATTATAACAAATAGGTTAAGGCATCGCAATATAGCACCTGCTAAATTCTGCCAGTTATAAAACTAACATCAAACCCACTATTGATACTTTACACAGCTTATTTAATTCATTTATAACTCCAAATGAAATGATGCATTTTAAGTAAATGTATGAATTAATCTATGTTGCCCAATGAAAAGGAACTGCTTCTTCTGCTTTATTTAAATGAGTAGCTGCGTTGTTAGATTAACGATGACTGCCGGATGTAATTAAATAAGTACCGTTAACTTAAAACGGTTGGTGTTTGTCGTGTTTGTCCCGGAAGAACGGTGCCACACAAACGTGCGCGCGCGCTGAGAAACGGACACAAACGCCGTTCCAGAGACGATACATTTATTTTAACCTAACTGCTTATCGATTAAAAATCGGATGTTGACAAAGATCGTTACTTGTATTATAACAAGTATCAACCCGTCCTGTAAGTATAAGTTAGCTAACTAATCCGATAGTCTTCCGATAACGCTAGTTCACGTAAGCTAGTTTGACTCAAGTAAGCTAGCTGTTAGCTAACTCGCCTAGCTTACTTTAATGGAATAACTCCACTTTGTTGGCTATGTATTAGCCCAGACAGCTAACTAGCTAGAACTTTGGTTGTTGTTGAAAGTCTAATGTCATCGTTGTGACAATTAACTTAATTTGAATGTTCGTGTATAGAATTAACTGGTTATGGCAGCGCTGGAAAGTCTGAGAGGAGGAGGAGGAGGAGGGTTAAGTTCAGGTTTTGGTCCACCGGGCGTCATTGGAGATGAAGAAGAGGAGGAAGACTCACCTGCGGTAAAGTTGGACATCACACTCACACCAGCAGAGTAGGAGCAGATAGTCGCAGCAGTCAGATGCACTCCTGTATTTGTTTACCAGGTTTTACTGAGTGTTTTAGTCCAGCATGGACAGATGGGCCTCTGCTTCTACGACAGTAAGGACTCCTCTTTACACTTCATGAAAGACAGTCCTGACAACTACGAGCTCCACCTGCTGGCCAGAGGTAAACAATACACAGCCTGGAACAGGTATTTTACCTGAATACAATTAGGTGTATTGTTGTTCATGTAATTTCAATACCTAAAAAAAAGGCACACAGAAACACAGAAACACTTGTGCTGTACTATACTGCACCTAGTACCTAATTTATTTTTTCTGCTTAGTCATCCAAGAGGTCGGGCCCCACGTAATAATCACAAGTGCAAAGCAGGAGCGTTGCATGACACGATTCATCCAACACCTCGGTGAGTTCTATGAAGCAAACATTATCTCAGCGTGGGCTGGGGAAACAGAACAATGTCACATAAAAAATGTGTTTTGACACGGTCTGAGTCAAGCCTTTTCTAGGTCAAGGGAATGAAACGAGATTAGGGATGCTAGACACTGCAGCCAGATAGTGTGATGAGGGCTTTTGCAGCTATTATATACACACACATTATTTTTTGTACTGAGACTTTAAGTGACACAATTCTGCCATGTGAAACTACTGCTTTTTCTTTCATAAAACATGCTGTCTTTATTAGTTTTTTTTTTTTCAAACTTGTCTTTGTTGTATTCCAGGTTCAAACCCAGACTACAAGCCAGAGGTGGTTACTTATCCATATGTTGACTTTGGTAAACAGACGCCCATCCTGATAGCCAAATAATCTCATCCGTTTTTTGCATTACATTTGCATGATTTCCCATGATGAACAGATTGATTGAGTACATTTTGAGTGTTGCAGGTCTGGAGGTCAGTAAGCAGAGGCTACTTTCTGCCCATCTCCCTTTCCTGCCTGTCTCCACTTCAGAGAGAGACAAAATGTCCTACCTCTCCTCCTGTATCTCCTTTGAATCACCCCTGATGGTGAGCCAGCTGTCTACATGTCATCAGTCCGTCGTTGGGCAGGAGCTGATTACACACTGTCCATAATTTTTTGGTGTCTCTGTGTGTGTGTGTGTGTGTGTGTGTGTGTGTGTCTGTGTCTGTGTGTGTGTGTGTGTGTGTGTGTGTGTGTGTGTGTGTGTGTGTGCGTTGGGGTAGCTGAGGGCAGTGGGCGCTCTGCTGAAATGTCTGGACAGGAGGAGAGTGGGAGTGGAACTGGAAGACAGCACTGTTGGAGTTCCTATCCTACAGTTCAATACCTACACACTGTAAGACACATATTAATGTGGCTTTGCAAACACACACACACACACACACACATAGGACTGTGAATAACCATTTTCCATTTTATGTCGATGAGGATTGTTTTGTTTTACTGCTCTGTATTATATCTGTTAGAGGCATGCATGTGTGGCATTATGTCTCATAGTATTTATACATGTACTGTATCATATTTTTATCTATGATCTATCCTCTATCTTGTGTGATGCGAAAGCTTTTGTGAATTTAATTGAAATGTTGTTTCTTCCCAATATAGTAACGGTGTCGTTTGCATTGACCGAGATACCTACAGGTAAGAGTGTTCTCTGTTACGTGGTTGATCTTTATCCAATATATTTATCAATTTATCAATAAAAGCTGACTCTGGTCTCATACATCACTCATTAATTGTTCGTTCCACAAGCAAAACCTACAGTATATTTTAATTTGTCGAGCTGTCCTCAACCAAAGACATTCTTACTCGACTAACACTCACTAACGATTTTGTCAAATAATCAATTAGTGGATTTAATCGGCTGATCTGTTAGTAACTGAGTTTCTCCACAGAGAATCTCCACCTTAAATCTTGTGTTTTCTCATACGTTTCTATTAATTTGACTATAACTTGTAATAAAAGATTTGCTTACCTAGGATATTTTATTCTATATTTTCAGTCTTATTTTGTACATTTACTTAACAAAGGCAAAACTGTACAAAGACACAAAGGAGAGGTTGAGAGGTCACCATCACCATGGACGTATTTGTTTCAGTGTACTGCAGATCTTCAAATCAGAACGTCACCCTTCAGTGTACAAGCTGCACTCAGGTGAAAAGGAAGGACTCAGTCTTTATGGTGCGTAGCCCTGAAGGAAGTAATTATTGCTCTTTGTTTATCTGATGGTGTTTATAGGAAATACCAGTTTTTATGTTGTGTTGCAGGAATATTGAACCGCTGCCGGTGCAAGTTTGGCTCCAAACTGCTACGGTGAGAAATGCCTCTGTGATGACTCTACAGTAGGTCCAAGCACATGCAAAAAACAATAACAAATGGGCCCATTACCTCATCAGGCTTTTATTAAAGAAAGGTGAGTCCTCCATATTCAGTTTAAGTAAACCTCCCCACCATGCTGCGTAACAGCACAACACAAAATGTATGCAGTCGGTATGAGAAGTTGATGGCAGCTACCTCTTATAATGCTGCAGCACTACAACTACTACCAGTAGTATTGTGACTACTTCTCAGAGGCAGGGCAAGTTTATAGCTAATTCTATTAATAGCGCAAATTAATTCACACATGACAATAATAGATAACTGATTGTTTAAAATGATCAAATAAAACAATTAACTTCTTTAATAAGGTTGAATTGTTTTCAGGAACTTAGGAGAATTAGAAACAAACATTACACCAAAGCGCTAAAATTGAAACGTCTTTGTTTATAAACTAAATGCAGCAGAAGATTTGTGTTTGTTTCAGGTTTACATAGCACTGCTTGTATCTATGGCAACAAGACAAAATGTTTCAGCTTGTCCAACACAATACATGATCTGTTTTTGGTACTGTAACCACTCATATTATTGTGATTTTAATGTCATGCTCTGGATATTGTGGGAAAGTGCAGTCATGTAATTCTGACATTTTTCTTGACAGAGTCATTATTGTTTTGCATCCACACAACATCTGGTTAACTGTGGAAGCTGTGCTTGTTGTTTTAGACAAATTTTACTAGTATGCCGTGTCCTCTCCTTTTCAGCCAGTGGTTTCTGCGGCCAACACAGGACCTGGCCGTGTTACACAGGAGACAGGAAGTGATACGTTTCTTCACGTCACCTCGGAACTCCGACGTGCTGAGCATCCTGCAGTCTTCACTACGCAACATCAGCAACATACCAGTAACAACTACACCCAATGACCTTTTTCCAACACATCTGTGACCATTTATCCCCTCACGTGTTGTATCACCACCTGAACACAGGAATTATGCCCCTGCCTAAAGCTTCTCTTTGCTTGTGTGTTAGACTCTTCTGCGCAGGATGTCTCTCTCTCACACCAAAGTGTCCGACTGGCAGAGTCTCTACAAGGTTAGAGCTACGCTATAACCATATATACGCCTTCTCCGGGTGACAGGTTCTGTTGAATGTGGCTATTGTGTGTGTTTTATCAGACAGTGTACAATGTGGTGTGCATCAGGGACACGGTGCGACACTTGCCTCAGGCCATTCATCTCTTTCGCGACATCAGTGAAGGCATCGCAGATGACCTCCACCATATTGCCTCCCTCATCAGCCGAGTTGTGAGCCAAAAATAATAATAATCTGAGAGATCTCCTGCCTTTGGTTGCCTGTTGGTTCTCAATAGTTTTGCACTCTTACTGAGTTGACTCCATCTTTGATTTGGAACACGTAGGTGGACTTTGAAACCAGCTTAGCTGAGAACCGCTTCACCATCAAACCGAACGTTGACCCAGCGATCGATGAGAGTAAGTGCCTCTGTGCTGGACTCAGGAACAGTCATATAATTGGTGAAAACGCCTGCTTGATATGGGCCCATGTTGATAAGGTCATAGCGTGTTGATTTAAAGTCTTAACAATGCTCCGTCCCTCTATCAGAGAAGAGGAGGATGATGGGGTTGTCCGACTTCCTGACCGATGTAGCCAGAAGAGAGCTGGATCACCTGGACGCCCGCATTCCCTCCTGCTGCGTCATCTACATCCCTCTGGTCTGAGCTTATTGGTGAAAGCACTCTGAGAACCACATATATGTGTCCGTGCACATACAGTATACCATTATTTATTCCTCCTTACAGATTGGTTTCCTGCTCTCTGTCCCTCGCCTGCCCAGCATGGTGGAGAAAGAGGATTTTGAGATAGAGGGCCTTGATTTTATGGTTTGTGTATGAGCTTGTCAACATTTTTGTTTGTCTGTGTTCGCCAAAATCCTGAATTCTCATGTGCCGTGAAACCACTTCCTTGTGTCAATGTGGGCTAGTTTCTGTCCGAGGAGCGCCTGCACTACCGCAGCCAGAGAACCAAGGAGCTAGACGACCTCTTGGGAGACTTGCACTGTGACATTAGAGGTCTTTTTCCTTCTTACTAACAGGAAACTCACTTTTACCTGATACCTGTGGACCTGACATTGTTAGAAATATCATCTGAAGTCTCTCCTGATTCTACTTCCCGTTTCTCAGACATGGAGACAGCAGTGATGACGCAGTTGCAGAACACAATCCTGGAGAGGAGCGCTTCTCTTTACAAGGTTGGTGTGTACTGCAGAGCACTTTCAGGTCCTGTGTTAGTCTCACACTTGATGATGAGTGTGAAAGTAATTATTGTAAATGTGTGTAGGTGGTGTTTGCTCTGATTAGTTGCCGTTGTTTCCTTGGTTGGGCTGTACTATTATTCTTATTAAACATGTCCTGATCCTATTACTTGTTCTTTTCAAGTGGTATTTGTCTCATGATAGAAATGCGTGCTATTATTGTGAATTGTATTGTTATTTTAGAGGGCAGAATGGGAGCATGGAGTTCAGATGATGAATAGTTGTGTTTACTTTATTGTAGCTGTGGTTAAATTGGTCTAGCTATTATTGCAACCTGGCAATTAACTGAATGTTAAAGAAGCAATTAGTCTTATTTAGAGGCGGTCTTGCAGGGTTTCAGATTTATTAAGCTTCATTAAAGTCCCCAAATCTCTCTTTTGATAATTAAATATCCACTCTCACACACCATCAATGTGGTTACAATGGATTCCCATAACAACAGATGTTAACATATACAAATAGAATCACCACACTGCTCCTCCTGCAACACAATGCACTTCAATATATCTTTATGTTCAGTATGTCCTCATTATGTATATCCTCCAGCAAAATGTGATTAAATACACAGCTTCTGCCTCTTGTTTTACCTTTAGCTCTAAGTTTGTGAAGTGAACACTGCTGTTCCTTCATTGGTGGAAACGTCTCAGATCAGGACGGTCTGTGTTAATGTGTGTGTCGTGTAGGTTGTAGATCTCACTGCTGAGCTGGACTGTCTGATGGCTATGAGCAGCGCCTCCCAAGAGTACAGCTACACCTCACCTAAACTAGTCAGCCACAGGACCATAACGGTCACACAGGGCAGGTAGGCCCTCACACACTAGATGGAAGTCATTATCCAGTTGTTTTTGTAATGTAAAACATTCCATTAACAGTGTTAAGACGAAAAGTATCACATAAACAGTACCCACACTCATAAAGCAGAAGCTGTATTTAATATGACATTGCAGACCAGGACTGATAAATGCCTGTATTTTACGATTTTCTAGACACCCGCTGTTAGAGCTCTGCTCGCCTGTGTTTGTGGCCAACTCCTTCCAGAGCTCTGAATCACAGGGCCGAGTCAAGATCATCACTGGGCCCAACTCATCTGGCAAGAGCATCTACCTCAAACAGGTGGGACTGCCAGAAAACACCCCTCTATTCCTCACAATTACAGTTCGATCATCTGAGTATCAGGTGCAGTGATAAACTGCTCCTGGTCTTGACTAGCTCAAATATACTCTAGCTTTTGTGTCACTTTTCCACTGTGTTGACGTGTCTGTTTTTGGATGTGACCCAGTTTGTACATGCTTGACTTATCTGTCTCCCAGAAACTGTCTTATTATTTGATGTTTTGGGGCCAAATATTGCTTCTCTCTTTTTACACCCAGTGATAAGCTGTGTTCAGGCACAGGTACAGCACAACTAAGGGATATATTTAGGGGTAAAGCTATACAAGTGGGAGGCAAAAGTGGTTCAAATTCTACATTATTGACCATAATTCATCTGTCTTTCCAAACTATCTAACTATCTACAACTCATTGAGAAAACACATTCAGAGCGCTGTAATTAAGGGTGACATTTCTTAATGAGAACGTGTTTATTTTATACTCCATTAGGAGAGGTTTTGACCTGCAGGCTGATGTAACTCCACTTTCCCATTTGGTTTAGTTCACAGCACTTGTCATTCAACACTCTGACTTTTTTTACAGGTGGGTCTGATTGTGTTCATGGCTCTGATTGGCTCGGACGTGCCCGCGAAGGAGGCAGAGATCGGTCTGCTGGACGGGATGTTTACCCGCATGCAGAGCAGAGAGTCTGTGTCTGTTGGCCTCAGCACCTTCATGATAGACCTCAACCAGGTATCTAATATCCACACACACACACACACACACACATACCATAAAACAAAATGTAGTGCATCACTTTGTGGCTCTATTTTCCAGATGGCCCAGGCTCTCAACAGCAGTACTGGCAACTCATTAGTTCTCATCGATGAATTTGGAAAGGGAACGAACACAGTAAGAAAATCCTGTTCCAGCACTTCATCAATTAAATATATATGTAAACATGTAACAAGGACACACTGTCATTAGTATGAAGCGCCTGAGAGCAATCGCAGCCAATAGTATCCAATTTAGAGCTGCAGCACAGACCTGCAGTCTACCCCAGCATGTGTCCCCTATCAGTAAGAAAACAAGCAGCAGATGTTCAGACGTGCAGATATAGAGGTGGAGATGTGCGCCATCTACATGCAAGAGCAGTAATACCATTTTGAAACATGTGCAACCTGCAGACAAAGAGTGTCATCATAGTATCTGTAGTCCATCGATGTTTGCCAGGTTACTCTGGAGAGGGAGGGGGAGGGACTAAACCTGTTGTATAAGTCTAAAGAAGAAAAGCAAGAGTGGGAGGAATAAACCAGATGAAAACAATAAAAAACAATTACCAATTTAAATTAATTGAGTTCCGATTTACCCAAAATAGACAAAACATTTAAAGCAGCTATTGGCCAGAAACAAGTGAATAATTGAAGTAATAAAAGTGAATGTTGCAGTCCTCTGGAACTGCTGGGTGGGTAGAGAAGCTGTTTGATAACACATTTGCCATATCAATACAATATGTCAATGCTAATGTCCACAACTTTGTTCTATTGCTATTACTGCAGGTTTGATCATAAATTCATGAAAAAAATCTTGAAATGCATGCATGGGTTTCCCTTATATGTGAGTGTTATTATTAATCTCAACTGGGTGTGTGACACAGTGCTAAATATAAAACCCCACTAGTGCACTAGCATAAAAACAGCTCTAAAAACACTCTTACCTGCAGGTGGTCCATGTGGTAACAATTAAGGCCTGTATGTGGCGACATGTACCATAGAACCCCATGGACTGGTTCTTTTGTTTCATATTACACCCTTCTCTCTGTCCCCAAACGTCCTGTCTGTCTTTCTACTGTATACTATTGGAAATAAACGCAGAATGGCCCACTATCCCCGTTGAGGAGTGCAAACTATTTGTACGTCAAAAGTTTCATCGTAAACATACAAACTTGACTGTACTTCACGATACAATTTGTCTTTTATTATTTTAAACAGACTATCATTTATGAACACAGATCATTTCTATTCTTGAATTCTTATTCATCATTACATCTGTTAACATTTGTTTTAGTGATCCTACTGCTCAATCACAAAGAACGGGGGCATCTGGTGGGTGGACTACTCAGGAAGGTTGTGTTAACTGGTTAACATGTGGCACCGACTCAATCTCAAACTAGGGTTTATGTAAAGAGCTTAACCTCGATTAAGACCGGAGAGTCCGACCTACAGGAGCGTCATCCTGATCTGATATGATGTTGCCCTTCAGGTGGACGGACTGTCCTTGCTGGCTGCGTCCATCTCTCATTGGCTGAGAAAACCTCCCGTGGATGTTCCTCATGTCCTGTTGGCTACTAACTTCCACAGTTTGCTGCAGCTGGGCCTGCTCCCCCCCTCTGGTCTGCTGTCTCTCCTGGTACTGAGAGACACTCCACTGAGCTTGCACAATGATGACATGAAGCCTGAAACCATTTTGTGAATGTTCAATGTGGTTTCATCATGATAAACAAACGTGTGGCTGAAAACTTCCAAATGAACCAATCGGCTGACGAGACACCACTTCAGATTTGTTGCACCTCACTAGAAGTTTATTTTATCGTGTATGTGATTTTTGTGTTTATGTGGTTGTGTATCGATGTGTGTGTTAGACCCTGGAGACAGCTGTGGACGGGGATGAGTTGGTGTTTCTGTACCAACTGAAGGAAGGAATCTGCCAGTCCAGCTATGCTGCCAATATCGCTTCACTGGCTGGCCTGCCAACGAGCCTTGTGCAGAGAGGAGTAGAGGTAAACACACACACACTGATGCAACGCAGTTGCATGCTCACATAGACCGACTGTTTGTGTGTGTGTGTGTGTGTGTTTGGTCAGGTGTCTGAACTGTACAGGACAGGAAAGCTTATCAAACGCGTTGACAAAACGTCCTCGGGTGAGCAGGCAAACAGGTAACAGAATGACAACGAAGACCGACACAAGAGAGCGCTGTATGTGCAACAGACACGTTTGTATGTGTGTGTGTGACTGACAGGTGCAGGTCTGTAGTGGAGGCGTTCCTGAGCCTCGACCTGGACAACAAGGAATTGGACCTTCAGCGCTTCTTGAAAGAGGAGCTCCTGCCCTCTGCTGGCGAGCTGCTGAACCACAGCTGAACTGATCTGCAGCTGCAAACATGTTTGTGCAGCTCTGTGATCAGTTTGTTCGTTCACTATCAAATATTTTCAGCTGGTTGTGATAGAGGGCAGGGTTTAACTGATCCACATGACACATACAGGACAAAAATATATATTACAACATGACTGAAGCATTTATTATTCTACACGTGTTTTCAGTTGGAATACCATGTTAAATATGGTACTCATTTGTTGTTTGGTTGGATTAAAATCTTTCTAAATTACTATGTTTGTTCCACAATTATCTACGTCATGTTTTCTTAACCAGTAAACAACAATTCTGTGAAGCTAGAGATTTTTCTTCACCGTGAGGTGGAAGTCTTTTTCAGCATCACTTCACAGTCTTTTTTCCTCTGACATCGTAGATAAATGCAGCTTGTTTATTGTGATCCCGTCGAGGCTTCAGTGCCAGGTAGCGAGAGCAGCCACGGTGAGACACAAAAGTGTGGCGACTGGAAGTTTGTTCCCCGCGTTGCAGAAGGGAGTGTCGCAGCAGTGTTTGGTCATGACAAAAATGGTGTTGTTGGAAAATAGCTCCACCGTGGTCTCCACGTCACACTCGTCGGCCCTCACACAGCCCAAAGTCTTAACTTCTAGAGTGTCACCTGCAGAGACAAGACAATGGCATTCAGTACTACCTCTCTAATGAGTTTATCCTGATCACCTCTGCCCTCTTTAATGCTAAGAAGTCAATTCATAGAGTGCACTGATTACACTCACAGTCTTATCCAACACACCTGCCTTCCCTCGGCCCGTGTAGCAGCGCTCGCCGACGCTGCAGTTGGTTTGGGTGGTGTAGCAGGCGTCCCAGAAGCCCAGGTCACACCGGAAACACTCCAAAATCTCCTCCTCTTCTTCAAATGCCACCGACTCCATGAGCTGCTCTAATTGCTCCTCCTCCTCACCTGAGTCCAAGAAACACCAGGGAAACAGGATAAAAAAAAGAGATAAAAAAAAAAATCTGCTTCATTATTGACTTTTTCTTAAATCAAAATGATGTTGACTATATTGAGTGAACCTGACGAACTTTGTTTTATCTTTCCTGTTCTTTATTTCACCAGATGAGTCCGATTGACTTTGGAATCTTCTTTTACAAGAAAGACAAAGATGGCAGGATAAGAAATTGAAAACCAAAACAAGCTAAGAACAGTGAATGAGCTTATTTAAGGAATGAAAAGCATTGAATTATTCAGATTTCAAGGCATTTACATAACGTGTTTGTTGGACACATTTATTATTCAGGGGGATGCTGGATGTGTGAATGTGTCGGAGCGCTGCTGAAGGACATCAAGCCAAACTGATGAGGCACATTCTGCCGAGTACTTGAGCATCTCAGAAATATTTTGTTTATTCTGCAGCCGTCTGGAATTTGTTTCTCTGAGTGGATGACGTGTTGTTGAGGGCGTGCTCCGAGTCAGGCAGCATTGTGTTTTTATTAACCAGACAGATACTGGAATTAATAGGAAACATTGGCAGCTGGATGTAGTGCCGGAGTGAAAAATCCCCAAGCACAATGTGCTGCGCAATCCCTCACAATAATATAACTTGTGTCACACATTAGTGCTTGTAATGGAAAGAGGCTTCTTCCTACAATAAGTGATTTATCGGCAGTGTGAAACGGGGAACAGAGAGAGCAAACGTTTCTAACTGCTCATCTAATGAGACTGAGAATCCCTTTAATGTCTTCATTCCAAGCTCATACTATGCCCTTTATATTCAAATAACTATATCTTTCATACAAAAACGGGATTATGCGGGTATTTTTGGATGTTACGGCATCTCTCTGTGAAATCTAGCTTTTGAGTTCATTGTCAGACCACATGCAAATGGCTGGCTTCAGCACTACTATAGGCTGCTGGAAAAGGACTAATCTCCTCCTCGGGGCCATAAGACTGTTTCAGTGAGACTCACAATCCTTATCCTCTCATCTCGTTTGCTCGTGCTAGCTCGGGGACGAGCAGACAAAAGAGTGGTGAGTTTGGGTTCATTGTGAGGAGAGCTTAGACTTACTTAATCTGTAAACAGTTTATTAGCTACGTCTTACCAGTACACGCTAATGCGACTATCCTGCAGTAAATCCCCTTGGGATCATGTTACGCTCAGTTTGTGTTGAGAGAAATTTGTTGGTTCAACTGTACGTGGGCGTTTTGGAGAACGTTTGAGCCTTTCCTTCACACCATTTACAACAATGAGGGTTCAATGGTGAGGATTTGCTGCTTTCCAGGGTCGAACACAACTTCTGGGGTAAAGACAAAACTAGACATTAGAAGTTGTCCCCCTGGACTCCCGGGATCTGGGATGGACATGTTTCACCTCATAGAAAGGTTAATAGATTAGACAGGGAGAGCAGATTGATCAATAATAATTGTTAGTTGCAGCTCTAATTTATCGCAGGTCTGTTTCATTAACGGACACTAGATAAAATAGGCCTTGTTGATATTTCACAAATCATTTAGCATTATATTGACATGAATTAAGTAGATCATTAAGCATTTTATGAAAGCAGCAATAATCTCTTGTGAATAACTAGCAACCAGAAATGTGATACGATTTATTACAACATAAAGGTAGCAGTTACAGAGGATACTGTTTGAGACACACCGCCTATAAACCCACATCGTCTTACCTTGAGCAGGCGTGAGCATCATGATGGCAAAAACACAGAACATTAGTCCTTTCATTTTGAGAGGGAGACTTCTTCCATTGACTGCACCATGAGGACTGTGGAAGACCGGAAGCGGGGCTGAAATTGGATTAGATCAGGAATAGACCTGCTAGTGCACCACTCACCACTGCTCAAGGGCTGAAGTGAAGATGTTCAAACAAGCAAGGATTTTGGGGGAACAGCTGCAAATTAGGGGGGGGGGGGGGGGGGGTCTGACCACCAGAATGAGTTCATGTCTCCTTTAATGTCATTTGGTTTATTAGCTTGTTTTATCAGAAGATACAGCTTGAGTGTTTCAAACAAACCCAAGCTGGGAACTCGTCCTCATACTGTTTTCATGAAATACTGAATGTCAGATGTGGAGAAGGTTCAAACTCCTCCTTTGTGGTAGAAAACATTTCTCCAAACAGCTGATGCGTCTACATTTTCTACAGACTTCTTAGCTTAATCCCACTTTTTTGCTGTCAAGTTTGGGATTTGAAGAAAAAAAAAACCCACTTCTGTAAACTGGCAATTTTCAAGCTCAGTCGCTCGCATTTTTTTTCTACCAAAAATGTCGATGGTAGCTCCTCTTCTCTGGTAAGGAGCCGAGTGTCCTGAGTCAGCATAGGGTTAAGCAGCTTACAGCCTCCCTTCCATCTGCTGAGATATGTATCAACACAAACACATTAATCTCTCAGAGCAGGGGATTCGACTCAGTTATACGCTCAATGCAGCAAAATAAAAGAAAAAAAGAGAGTGTGTTGCAGAATTATGTAACGACACACTGTTGTACACACACACACACACACACACAGGAACGATGTCTTGTATCCTGTGTTGCTGCTGTGCTGGTGCATGTGTGTGTGTGAAGGCGCTGCAGTTCTGTCTGGTCAGGTTGGCGCTTCATGTGTATGAAAACATTTCCTGAACGCTTTATCATTTTGCTTTCCTTAATCCAAATGGGGTGGACAAAATAATAGAAACGATTGCAGCCTGCAAGATTGAATCAACACCTCTGAAACCGATCCAACAAACATCGGATATTAAACCCTCCATGGAGATAGGATTTATTGCAGGGCTGTTGAATTATACTGTATTAGATTGAGACGGGTGCAGCTAATGGACAATAAAATCCAGGGAAATAACCTGCAGATCAATCAGGGATCATCATCGGCTGCAGCTCTGACACCCGGCATCTCTCACCTACGACTCATGTATGTGTGAGAGAGAGAGCTGCTTTTCTGAGCCAAAGGTGTGAAGGAGGCGAGATTCAGTCAAGATTCACACACGTCTCCCTGACTCATACCTGCTACTGAAATATATTAGAACAGCATAATTTACCTACAGAAAACCCTGTACTGAGCCTCTGAGAGAGAGAGAGTGTGTGTGTGTGTGGGACAGGGATGGGTGCTGGATTTAGTGAGTTAAAACGTGTGGCTGCAGATGTACCCTTCAGTCTCAGTCTCACGTGGATGGCAGGATCCCAGCATGGGCCCGAACAACAAGGAAATACTCCGCGGTCCTGAAGCACCTATAAAAATGTTCAGACTGATCCCCTGTGTAATTAGAGGCTAGAGGAGAAAATCCTGGCCATAATTAAAATCCTACCCCCTTTTACCCCTCAGACTGTGCAAACACGCTCGCTTGTGTCTAATTGGACCCGGTAAGGTTTCACTCTGCGTTGTTTTGCTCCATTTTGCTGTTTTGCAGGAGCCGAGGATGGAGACGAAGGATGCGTTTATTTGAATAAAGCGTAGGAACGGGATGATGAAGTGAGAGGAGATGAAAAGTCTTGATGGTGGGAGAGTGAGGTTTCACTTACACGACTCACAGGACCGCTTTTCTCAGTTAAGCTGCGTCACAAATAACTCATAACAGCCTCAGATTTTGCTTTTTTTCTTTTCTTTTTTTTTCAGTCACTGCTCTTTTCTCTCTCTCCACCATCTGAATTCTTTAAGATCTTGCCGCAACACACTTGAGAACAAGGGAGGAAAAGTGAGCAGCTGACAGTGTGAGCAAAAAAAAAATGGAATTACAGTAAAACAGTGAAACTGGAGTCCGCACTGCATGTGCACAAAGCAGCAGCTGGTATTTATAGCGTGGCTGTAGGTGTCGAGTGAGAGGAGTGTGGCCTTTTGTGCTTCTCCTGTTTATACCGACACACAATTTCCTCTGATAAAGAGCAGATTACAGTATGTGTGAGATTAGATAAAGACTCATTTAAGACCTAATCTGGCTCATCCTCTTAACCAAACCTCTCCAGCAAGGAAATGTAAACGCTCTGTGTGTGTGTGTGTGTGTGTGTGAGTGAGAGAGGGAGAGAGTGGGAGTAACTGTGTGTGTGGGAGAGAGAGAGAGAGAGAGAGAGTTACTCCCGTGTGTGTGTTCCTCTCCGAGTATGGCACCCAAATACATTTTCAGCGAACCTCCTCACGTCCAAATATGGTCAAAGAAGCAGTGGCTTTAGGGATTTTGGGCATGGGTGAGTTCAAAGACAACAAGATGGCGAGTTGACATCAAACGGCGTAGCTCCAATCTTTCAAACATGGGTGAGTCAGAGAACGATGTGGGACAAAAACACCCTTCAAAGACAGTGACTCAGAGCCACTGCACCACTCAGAGGCACTAAAACATACCAGCAAACATTTCGTCTGTTTATTGAGGAATGCATAGTCCTGTCTTAAGTGTGTGTCTGCACACGAAACTTCCAAACGAATCTCACCATGCATATTTCATAAGGGGGGGGGTGAACCCGGAGGAGGTTCAGTGTTGAGGAAAGTCTGTCCGTGTGTTGAAGTTGATTTCACTGGAGTTGCAAGAGTCAGAGTCGAGGGAGGAGTGGGAGATGGACGGGCAGGGGGAGGGAGGGTGAGGGCTTGGTTCCTGGTGGTGCAGAACTCGGGCCAGCAGGGTTGACCTTAACTCTTCCTCCTCCTCCTCCTCTCCATCTCTACCTCCTGCATCCGAACCAGGCGGCGGTGACGGCCCGCTGCTGATGTTGTGTGTGTCCCTGTGAGGTGGAGGAAGAGGAGGACCACAGTTCTGGTCTGAGAGGGGGAGTGAGTGGGTTGGAGCGGCCCAGGACCCCCCCTCTTCATCTTTGCACTCCCACTGCTCCTGGCAGCTGAAGCTGGGCTGCTCCTGCGAGTCCTCCCAGCCGTCGCCTCCCTTCAGATCCTCAAGATCATCAGTTGTCCCCCGCCTGAGGACCTCCAGATCCCGGTTCTCGTACAACAGCGTGGCGGCACAGATGAAAATGAACAGACCCACTCCCATGACCACCGGCCCGGCCAGTTTCAGCCTCTCAATGTGGGTGCTGCCTCGGCCGCTCTGGACGGGCCTCGGTGCCGAAGACACGTAGCCCGCCACCGCGACAGCCATCCCCACCAGGACCACCACCACCCCCAGCAGGAGCCACACGCCCGGGGCGGAGCGCAGGGGCAGGTTGGTCTGGAGGGCCTTGCCTCTCCTCAGGTGTCTGCTGCACGCCGGGAGGCAAACGGGTGATGACAGGGAGGAGCGGGAGGAGGCAGCGCTGCAGACGGGGCTGGCTGCCGTCATCCTCTGGCTTCACACTGAACAGAGGCGAAGACACAAAAGAGCAGAAACACAAGAATGAAGTTACAGAGTGTTGCACACCAAGGGAGAGCGCCGGGGGGGCGGTGGAGAGAAGATAGTTTACCCTGCGCTGCACACAACAGGAAATAGCTGCTTTAATAAGACATGTGGCTGAGTTAATGAGATGCCAACCTCTCTGCAGCAACTCCAGTGTCTCTGTGGAGCCACACGGAGACTCTCTCTCTCTCTCTCTCTCACCCTGCTTCTCTCTCTCCCTCTCTCTCTCTCCCTCTCTCCCTCCCTCTCTCCCTCTCTCTCCCCTGCAGCAGCTGCCCCGTCTGAACCCGGACTGAACTGTTATCGAACCTCCACGTTCATCACCGCGGGAATTAAAAAAGCCCCTCCAGGACCTTATGGAGTTCACTTTCGCAATCTCACCAACATAGAGCACATGATTCCGGTAACCGGAACCGAACTCGTGATTTAATTAGCGAGAAGAAGTGAATCAACAGGACGGAGACGGAGAGAGTGGCTTTTTTTTATTTTTGCGCATGCATCTTTGATGCTGTGTTTAATTCGCGTCTCTGTTGCTGTCTGACTGGTTCCTGCGGCTCGCCGTCCCGCTCACACCGGAGAGGATACTTGCCTTGTTTTGGACGCAGATCCGAAGCAGAAACTGGCTCCTCGGCATCCTCCAAATAAATGAGTTGCGTTATTTCTGCCACTGCTCCGCCGCGTGTTAAATCCGCACTTTCAACGTAGGCGAGACGCGTCACATCGCTTCCTGTCCCGCGCGCACACAAGTGGAGCTTTTACAGTGAAACAACTGTCTTACTAAAAAAGAATAAAGTGGTGCAAAGCCGCTCTGCCTCCCTGTGTCTCCTCTGTGTGTGCGCCTCTGCAGACTGTTTTCATTTCTCTCTCTCTCTCTCTCTCTCTCTCTCTCTCTCTCTCTCTCTCTCTCTCTCTCTCTCTCTCTCTCTCTCTCTCTCTGTGCGTGTGTAGAGGAGGGGTCGTGGGAATCTTGTCTGGTCCAGGCCAGTCCCACGGTGGGCCCAGTCCATCTTATGATCACCAGCCATCAAGTTTGAGCAGAAACCCTAAAGATGTCGACATCTTTAGGGTTTACACACAATCCTACATGATGTAGGCCTACGGTTGTATTTGGTTCGAGGCAGCCATTATGGTTCCCATTTCATTCTGCATGGTATGAAAATGAATTGGGAGATGCTTGAATTTGTCATTAGGGGGAAATCGATTTTAAAGTAAATGTCAAGTAGGCTATAGTAGTACAGTATAGTAGTAGTGTAAAACCTTTTGTGGCTCCAGGGATAGCTGAAGTCTGGTTCAGTGATGTCACTGGAGGCACTTATGTGACATCACTTGAGGTTTGAAAAATGACAACAACAAAAAAACAAACAAACTCAAACTCCCGGAGCATCTGGTCGGCTTGGAGGGGCCCGGGGTGAAGGGGGCTCCGACTGTGGGCTTCACAGTACCCGTCGTCAGGACCACGCTGCTTCCTCACTGCCCCCTCTCACTGTGGGGGGGACGGTGCACCCTGCTTGGGACTGCTGGGGTGGACTGTCCTCAGGGGCTCCGTCCATGTCAGCATACCTACTCCTCTTGAAATGCACACCCTGTCTCACTTTCCACGCTTTCCTGGTGTGACTTCACCATTCACATCCATACAACCAATGTGTTTATGATTAACTTGTTTACAAGATCACAAATTTGTTTACAAGAGCACAAAGTTCCTCATAGATCTAGCCTCTTATTTTTGCTCTCAAAGTGCATCCGATTGCTGCATTTAACTTGAGAATGCACAAAGCTTTCTTCCAGAACCTCAAGGGGGACCGATGTCAAACCACCACAAAGGGTCACACAATCCTGTGGGAACCAACCTCACTCTCAACCCAGCATGAGCCAAGATGATGGAATCTTTATTTAAAGGGAGATGTATATGTAATGTAGTGATGGAGGCGCCAGGTTTTGACTTAGCAGAAGAATGTGTGGAATTAAAAACACAATCGGTTCTTCTGCATCAAAGTTTATTTGTTTTAAACTGTGAGTCTGGGGACACTTTTTATATTGTGAACTAAATCCCAGCCCCTATTCATTTTGTGATTTTCTTTACATCTATACTACATCCTTTCTCACATGTTTCTTTATTCACAGCTCAGTTTCTTGTAATGGCAACAGGTGTCATATACTGTAAAACAAAAATCCCCCCAAAATATTCCAATGCAATTGAATTTGGCTTGAGTAAATGTACAGAATTTATTGGTAAAATGTACTTAAAATATGAAAAGTTGGCCTACTCGTTCTGTAGTAAACTGTCCCCCGTTGTTCACATGTGACATTATTAGATTAAGACTAATCCATCACTGTGTAAAGAGCAGTTAGTGCAGCTGATGGAGTCAGAGCTGCTTTTATCTCCTGTAAATATAGTTAGCGGGTGAAGGGTAGTGGTTCCCCAACCTGGGGGTCGGCTCCATTTAAATGTCATACTCCACGGGAGGTCATGAGATGAGGAATGAGATACAAAAGGAGAAAAAACAAAGTTCTGCTACATAAACGTCTATTTATTTATTTTTGGGGGGACTTTTTTTCTAGTCCTCCCTTTTATGCAACATTGTTTCATTTTACTTCTTTGGACCTCAAACAGTTATTTAAATGAAACCATCTGGGAAGTTTCGAGGGGAAATCACTCTTTGCTAACTGCTAACTACTCGTACACATCCGAACACGGACAAAGAGCCACAACCAGACGCTGTTTATTTGAAAAAGGAGGCACACGCCAAAAAAGAAAGTTGTGAACAACTGCTTTTTAGATACAAATCTTAATTTGAAAAATAACTAGTCGGCCTGCCAAAGCACTAGTGGGGTAATAAGAGCAATTCCTAAATTGTAGTGCAAGTGCCTAAAAAAAGTTGAAGTGCACTACTTAAGATAATGTACTATACTTTCCACCACTCACTTCAAATGACAATTGCATTTTAACAGCTACAGAGCTCACATGCCAAGAGAGCTTAAAGAATTGTTCTGTCAAACTGCTGTACCTAAAAATGTGTTTTAAGCTCTTGAGTGAATGTGTTTTCCACCACTGTGAAGACGTAAATAAAAATGTGTACAGATAAGTATTTCCCTCTGATGATCTGTGTGTGTGTGTGTGTGTGTGTGTGTGTGGTGAGATGACTCAGGTTAAATGAGGACAGAAAAATGTGTGCATCTCATTTATTTTCACCCATCCACACACTTTCCATCAAACAGCCACAGCTTTACCTCAGAGTCAACAAAACAGCGTACCATTACCCTTTAAATTAGAATACATAAATAAAAGCCGTTTGCATATTAACAGTTACTGATGTACACATTCCAACTTGCTTGAATTACACGCCGATTTACAAAGACACCGACAATGTTTGTTTTGTTTCTTCTTTTCTTTTTTCTCAAAATCTTTGTATGAATTGAGGCTCATATTACTCAGCTCGCCGTCACAATGTCCTTCCCTGTGGACAGACGTCAAGCCTTTGCATAACCAAGCAGGAGTAAACTCTGTTAGGGAGGGAGGACAGTCCTTTTGGAATTGTATTCTATTTACAATGTGAATGAACCAAACACACAAAAAAATAATCAAACAAAACAACAAAGAGCTGTTTTTAAACATTCATGTTCATGTGCCGATCCCCCCGAAACCCAAAGAGCAGACAGAGAAGAGCAGAGCTGGTTCGTTGTCTCTTTAAACCTTAAATGACTGCAAGTTTCCTTGATTTTACATTTAGCCCTGAGCCCTGCCTGTCACAAAACAATCATGTGACCAGAAAAGCAACACTCACGGGCTGGTGGGATACATCCTCATCTCTCAAACACGTTTAGTCACGTTTGCACACACACACACACACACACACGCACACACACACACTTTACCATCCCCCATTCAATCTAGGCTTCAGCCAACTCCAATTTAATCAAACTGTATTGCCTTCAGGCCTGTGGAGTGGCCCACTTTCTCCATCTAGAGGACAAAGGCTGAACTACATAGTGCTTCTGCTCCACTGGGTTTCACATTTTTAAACCTCGTGTCACCTCACGATTGTATTTTGCCGCTTTAAAAAACAAAACAAAAAAGATCTGTTGACAGGTAAAATGCAACAAAACACAAACACGCTTGTTCCTTCTGCTCTACTGTTCAAATAATACACAAATTGCAACAGAAGCGTGACACTAAATCCAATTCATAAACTTTACAATGTCTTTTTTATGACTCAGTAAACAAATGATATAGTCAAGGAATCCTCGTGGTATCATGTAAAGCTCTCCCTCAGGTTGATCAGTACTGTCCATCATGAAGAGAGGAGGGGTCGGGGAGAGGGACGGACGTTTGTCTGAGATCACGAGTAGCTGCACCGTCGCAGAGCTCGACAGACCAAACCTGCTTTGGGCAATTTGATCGAATGTCTAATAGCGGAGTGTTGATGAAAACCAGAGCTGAGGGCCGGTAAGAAAGGAGTGATTCCTCGTCAGTCTTAAAGAGTCAGGTCTTACTCTTCATCTGCATTCTTCAACATGAGGATGGAGTTGTAGATCTTCAGGGCGGGTCCTAACTTGATGGACAAGATCTTGACAATGTCCGCTTGGGTGAGCAGCAGGAAGGCCTCGCCATCTATTTGCTATAAAGAAAGGGATGGTGTGTTTATTCAACAAGTTAATCTTATAAGCATGAATGCAATCAGCAAGAGTCAGACTCTCGTCTTGGCAGCAATACCTAAACATTTAATTAGAGATGCACCGATCCGATACCTGGATACTAATTAGCTGGATCGGATATCGGATGAATGAGGCCGATCCAGTCATTTCATTTTATTAATATCATACATAGCAATACAGTTACAGTGGTTTAGTCACTTCAATCCTATGTTTGCAACGCTGGTTACGTCATCTATCTGTCAGCTAGTGATGAGCAACACAGAGCAACATGGAGCAAGCGCCGGTTAATTAAGCTATTATTTGTTGGGTTTCAGGCAGCTGCTATATTTTATATTACATTTTTAATTTTGCAGTACACTTTACATGGTTACAAGTGTTATTTATTTCTTTTTGCTGCTAATGTACACTTTAATAAATAATATTAGGTACATTTATATCTGTGTCACAAGGTATACGGTTCATTCATTCAACAGTAGTAGGGATCGGTATCGGGTATCGGCCGTTATGCTCAGCCCAGGTATCGGTATCCGACTGGATCGGAAGAAACCTGGATCTGTGCATCTCTACATTTAATTCAATCATTTTTATTTAACTACTCCATGTATTCATTTTTTTTATTCCTCGTGTATTGGTTTTGAATTTATTTGTTTATTAATCGATTGTTGATTTGCATCTTACACCTACAAAACAAGCAATGTGAAGAAACATCTCGGGCTCTGCTTTTTCAAACTGTAACGTGATTTCAAATCATTGAAAAAAAATAATCTGCATCCATCATTAATTAAACTAATCATCTGTTGTGTGAGTTTGTCATTCGGCTGAAGTCCTAAATAGCAATGTGTCTGTGGAGGGTCTCAGTCATCCGGGTCTTGTAATCCTAGGAAGCTTTATCGTAGGCGTGGACTGTCTTTAGCATCAATAGGTAATAAATGAATATGTAAGTGAGCAATGAAGTGCTTACCTCTGTTTTAAACGTAGCAGCATGTTCTTTACATCCTGGGAGTCCTTTGACAAAAGTGGCCACCTGATGAAAAAGACAAACAGATGCAATTTGTATTTTATCAGATGCAAAAAAACAAACAAGGTTCAAGGTTCTTCATTTATCACATGCACAGAGATGCAACGTAAAACATGACAACAAAAACATGATATTGGCATTAGATCGGCCATCGGCCGCCCTGCACTCTAAATATGAGTTTGATGCGTTTTAGTTGTTTCTGTTTGAATTAAGTGTGTTTCATGACAAGGTAAACAGAAAGGGTACTTTATAGGATACTTTATTTTATTCACTGTTCATTAACAGGAACAGCAGGACGTGTAAGCATTCAGTATAGCTTCAGTAGCTTGAAGTATCACAGAAATGTTCATGTGCTGTAACTTCAGCTACTCTAATATTAGTATTAATTCAATATTAGCTCATAGGTTTTTAGCTAGAAATGTAACGTCCTAAAATTGCATGTTTCCTTCCAACCACTCTGGTGAAGTATCACAATTACACGTTTAATGGCAAGAAAACCAGCATGAACAGGAAGAAAATCTGAGACGATTGCAATCTATTCTGGAGCACTGCCCGATAGTTGGCGAACCCTGGCCAGATATGTTGACGCTACGCTATGGTTGGTCAGGGTGCATTTGTGGGGAAGGACGATCCGAACAGCTCTCCTTGAATATTCATGCACAGTTGGCGTTTCCCTGAACAACTAGATGCCTTCATGTTGGATGAGTGAATGAGGAGCATGTCTGCTTTCATGTGTCGGTGCACTGTGAGTGTGTGAGCATGTCTGACCTCCTCGGCGCTCCAAGTGGCCACTCTCTTGGCAGTCAGCCCCAGGACCTCAGGAAGCAGCTGGCAGTGTTTGTCCCAGCAGAGAGCCACCCGGTGGGGAGGAGAAGCAGAGATGCCGGGCGAGAACACAGACTCGTGGAGGGCCTGCTGGAGAGAGATGGTGTCTGGAGAGGCTGAGGAGAGGGAAGAGGAGGCAAGGCAGCAGTCAGTGGGAGTGAGGTGCTGTTATACATGCTTTATCACATCTCAACACACACACACACACACACACACACACACACACACACACACACACACACACACACACACACACACACACACACACACACACACACACACACACACACACACACACACACACACACACACACACACACCTTTACTGTCACCAAACTCCTCTTTAACGTAGTGCATTTTCAGGTATTTGGGAAGTGGAGCAGTCCTGAAGAGACATATAGACAGAAGTTACTCACTAATGCACAAGAACACCTTCATCCACAACAGCAGCATGTTGGGATAGTTTCAGGACTGTACCGTTTAGGCCTGGTTCCATTGTGGTTCTGCTCACTGGCTCCACCCAGTGGCTCCGGCTGAGTGTTGCGTCCTGAGCGCTCAACTTCCTCCGTCACCGGTTTCCTAGCAACACAGATAAGATTGCATGAGAAAAACTGAAGAGTTCTCTTGGGAGTGATATTGGCTTTTAAAAAGGTGCAAAGTGTCAGCCAGAATATCAGTTTCAAACACTGGACTTGTAATACCACTTGTAACTCGAGAGGGATCACACATAAGTAGCGTTGCACCAAGGGCTTTTCTAAAATATATATTAATGGTCCTTGTGTTTTTTCTTTTTATTGGATTAATCCAAAGTGGCGTGAAATGAGAAAATGACGTCCCTCGCTCCGTCCTACTCGCCAAGTAGAGCATGTGGCTGCTCTGGGAGAGCAGCTTGAAGTAAGCCAGTGAAAACCCCAGCAGTCGTCCCAGGGGACTGTCCCGATGCCAAGGCAGCAAAAGTTTTGGTGCTGCCATCAACCAGGTTAGTCCCAGCGTGTGACTCGGGCTGGGGTTTGTGCTGGCTCAATTTGAGATATCTACTGGAGCATCTCAGAGCTGCTGGGTGCCGAACCACTCTCCTCCCAGCGAGGCGGTCTCAAGGCCACGGGGAGGACGAAACAAACAATATCCATCCTTCTCACATTTCTGCCACTTTGGATTTAGTCCAATGAAACAATTATGTTAGTGGCACAATCATACAGATGGCTGGAGGAAACTATAGACCAACGCCACATATAAAATAGCAGTGTTATTTTAAATGGCTCTCAAACTTTCAGAAATTTGGCTGAATCCATGACCTGCCATGAGTTCACTAGTTGGCTTGCAGTAAAGGATGAAATTCTGCCTGAAACTGGAGCATAAGGCCAGGCATCACACACTGCGGGCTGATTTTGTGGCGTGACAGCTGCAAACCTGTTCTGGGAGTCTTCAGCTCCTTCCAGCTGGTCTGCTGTGGAGGAGGCCTGTGTCGTAGTGTTCGTGTGAGGGTCCGGACGTCGCCCACGTGGATGAGGTCCGCTGAGGGTGAGGGGTCGTTCTCCACTGAGGCGGTCTGGCAGCAAGCCCTCCTTGTTCAGATTCATCTCGGAGTAGGGACAGCTCACCTGACTGCACACACAAAACCCAGGCCTAAAACAATCTGCCACATTTTCCTTTTAATGCAATGCAATTTAACAGGCTACAACAATTAGGAAGAAAAAGCAGCTAGAAATCATCTTAAAGACTCAAAGCGCACCCACACACACAAGCAACACATTTAAACTGCAAGCAGCCCACACGAGTATAAATGACATTTAAGAACACTGAGACTCTGTCTCCTCCTCCTCTACGCATTACATACAACATACCGAACATTGATGAAATGAGACTATTAATACGCTGCTTGAGCTGCAGTGATACAGCAACGCTGGAGAATTTGAATCATATTTTAGAAAGTGAGTAGTAAAAGTGAAAGAAATTGCACAACATTTAGGAATGTACTGATAAAAGGAATATTAAAGGATATTACACCAAAGGCTAAGTGCAAAATAACTGGAGTTTACCGAGACATAAAAAACAAATTTAGAATAAGCAGGATATGAAAGTGAAAGAAAAGAAAATACGTTTTAAGAAGTGAGAAACACAGAAAGAGATACAAAAAATAGAGAGTGGTGAAAATACAAGTACTACTAACGTGTAGTGGGTCCCATAGCGAGGTCCTCTAATGTGGCCAACCCCGTTGCATCCTGGGGTAGGACATCCCTGTCCTGGGGCCGCCACGACATCAGTGGAGCCTGAAATAAATGTGTTTGTTCATAAAACTATGCAAACAACTGCAATTTCCAATTTATTATAGATTTCTCCAGAAGTTAAATGAAAGCAGAGACAAACTGTGCTGACTCATCTGTGAAATAACAATTTTGAATCCTCCTTCTCCTGAGAATCTGACCTCTCTGACTATGAGGCAGGCAGGACAGACGGAGTGTGTGTGTGTGTGTGTGAGAGAGTGTCTCACCGTTAGGGTACTGGAGTGGGTGTCCGGTTTTCTGACACCACCCTACAGGGTGCAGATCAGGACAGTCTGTCTCAACCCAATAGTCATACTCTGAGCTCCAGCCATCAAAATGAACCTAGATGGGGGGGGGGCATTAAAGCAAATTAGACGGACGCTGACCACAGAGCAGGTCTAAACACATGTTGACGGGACATGTTGTACCTTTAGCCGGTGGTCCTCTGTGTTTGTTATGGTTGTAACACGGATGAGCATGGGGTTCCTCTTATCCACGGCTTCCACTTTCATCCCAATCTGGAAGCCGTGTGGAGGTCGCTGCAAAGACAGGACCCGACGACAATCACATGACTAGATCCAGACTACCGTGGTACAGAAACCTTGGTGAGCTTTTATTTGAATGTGTGAATCATACCGGTTTGAAAGCGCGAGCAGGAGCAGCCTGTGTGCCCGTCTCCTCCAAGTATTTCTCCCATGAGAAACTCTTAGGTTGCTTATATTCTGAGGAGAGGTAATTAGATCCATTAGATTTGGTCTTTTGACACATGTCCTGTGGATTAAAGACTAGTGACAATCTGGACAACCAAAGGAACTAACAGCAGCATGCATTTCACCATTCATGTACTTAATTAGCTTGAATATGTTAACAAGTCATTAACTTTTACCAGAAGCAACAATATTTGAGAAATACCATAAATGTACAAAAGTACTTTCTATGGAGAAATGAATCGATTGTCAACAAGTAAACAATATAATATCAGCAGAATCTAACTTTCATGAGCATCTATTTATGATAATGTTAGATTCTGTGTTGTGTACAGTATATTAAAATAATGTATACTGACCCATGTGAGTCTTGGTCTGAGTCTTACCAGCTGGAGTGGTCAGAGTAAGCTCAGCCTCTTCACAGTATCCCACAGGATGGATGTAAGGGCTGCTAGCGTCACACCTTGACAAAAAACAACTACTAGGTAAACACGTACGGGAAACGTGTTCCTCTCTGTACTTATGTTTGTTTGTCCAACTTTTGCAGACCTTTTTCCAAAGTTGTCAAGACGTCACCACATTGAATTCAAATTGTACACAGGCACAATGCTGATGTCGTACAGATATTAAACTTCCATAGATGTCACCTGGATTTAAGTCTACAAGAGTCCACCAAGTAGACTCAGGGAAAGCGTTCCTTCAGTCTTAAACCGGGCTCTTACCAATAATCATAGGTGTCATCCCAGTTGTCGAAATGAATGAGCAGTCGGTTGTCAACAACTGCAGCAATGGTTGCTACACAGATCAATGAGGGGTTCTTCCTGTCGATGGCCTCCAGCTTCATCCCTGCTCTAAATCCAGACGGAGTCACAGACTGGAATAAAACAAGAAACGTACACATTTAGCAATATTTAGCAAATACAAAGCCTGAATTTAAACTCAATCTGATGGCGTTAAGAGTTTGCCGCTTGGCTGTGCTTGATACTCACCGTGTTGAGGCTCTTGAAAAGGTGTTTTGGGGCCAGCTGACCCCTGCAGTTCTTCACATACATGCTCCAATTAAACTCTCCATCCTTACAGCCTACAAGACAAACTTACTCAGTAAGTGTTTTATAAAAGCATGGACAGATGTCAGTGTGTGTGTGTGTGTGTGTGTGTGTGTGTGTGTGTGTACCTTTAGGTAACAATAACTTATGGCCATTCTTCTCACACCACCCAGCTGGTTTCATGTCCCACGAGTCAGCATTGGCCCAAAAGTCGTAACATTCTGGGTAACCATCAAAGTGGAGCCTCACCCGATAGCCTTGTATCTGAGAGTCAAATTCTTAATTAGATACGGTGACAAAGAAAGACGTGGTCTAGCCTCAGACAAACATTAGCACACATACCTCTGCAACGGTGAGAACACAGAACAGAGACGGGTGAGACGGGTCCAGACCCTCCAGCTTCATTCCCACCTTAAAACTGTTCCTGCTCTGAGGAAGCGACTGGTGCTGCCAGACAAATCATCATAGCACAGTCATGACTTATCTTATCTAAGACCACATAAACAAAACAATACATTGTGTCCAGTGTATAAGGGTGAAAAATACCTCTTTGAATAGTTTAACAGGAGCAGCGATGGCCCTCTCCTCCTCCAAGTAAGCAGGCCAGCTCCATGCCCGTTTCTTATTGCCTGGGGCCGTCACTGACATTAGTAAAAGAAGGGATTTTGTACTGTAGTTAGTGGATGAGGACCTCCATCACATTCATGAAAAACATACAGATACACCTCTTGCCCCAGTTTGAGATTAATTTAATTCAGATCAGTTGAAATAAATATTCCTTATATCATTATGAAGTAAAAAAAAGTAATCTATTACTCTGTATGTCAACGTTATGTGAAACTTTGCCCATAATATTGAAAACCAAATTGCCTCTATGTTTCATAAAAAAATATATTTGACTTTTGAAATGCTAAATGCATGCTAACAACGATACAATGCAAGAAGTTTCATTTATTACCAGAACTGCAGCATTTTAAAGAAATAAAGTGTTTTATATAGTATATAGTGTGAGTCATAACCATGTCAGTCATTCTAAGATTTCCAGTGGATTTGGAAACATCTCCCTCCCTCCCTCCCTCCCTCCTCTACAGTGGCAGCAGTCTAACATACCCAGTTTGGCCATTTTGGCACCTCTTCTGCCTTTGGTAGTTTTGGTCTTTTCCTACAAAAAGGTGAAATGAAAGAATGTATCAATAATCAGAATTATCAACTTTATTCTTACTAAATTCAATTAGATGCATTGTTCCTACTACTTATTATAAAAGTTGCTGTAATTACAGCAAGACATCACTAAACATTGAAGTGGCCTGTCGCTCTGACCGGGAACAACATTGGAGATCAATGCTAAGAGTGTGCTCCCTACCTCGGGCTCCTCTTGGTTTTCTTCCTCTTCATCACCAGAATCCATATAAATCTTCCTCTTTTTGCGCACACGTTTACCCAACCTCTCACCCTCAACTGCTTGACCCTCCCTTGCTTCCCCTGGAGACGATCTGTAGAAAAGAACGATTGGTGATGAAACAACAAAATACAAACAAATAATCTGAAGGACAGCAAAGAGGTCTTGGAGGATACCAGGGGTGTGGTTTTACCTGCCACTGGAGGGCTGGGCACAGATGGAGCTACAGAATTTGCCCTGAAGGAGGGAATCAGGGGGAACACGGCCACCACAGGCCCGGCACCTTGACAGCTCTCCGTTTGGGCCGGTGTCTGCGCTGGAGCCAACCTCAACACTGGGACCAACCTCCACACTGGGGCCCTCCATACTGGGGCCCTCCTCTAAAGACAGGAGCACAGGACCGGGGACTAGAGGACAAAGCGAAGAAAAGGGCTGAGAGTGCCGTGTGGAGCACCAAACGTAAACACTGCAAATCCCCTCAAAAGCAAGTTGTGAGGGTTAAACATGGCCGTCATACCTTTACCTTGAGATGATCCTGGCTGACTCTGATTGGATGGAGCCGTGGCTTTGCCAGTCTGTGATTGGCCTTCTGGTGGAGGGGTGGGAGTGTGCGACTGTGCTGGGTCCAAGGTCTCAGGCTCGGTCTTCTGCCCTTTGACCTCTAGGTCTGTGACGATCTCAAGGGTGCCAAATTCTGTCATGCGGAACTGAAAGACCAAAGTAAGGTAGAAACAGGTATTCCCATCGGGGCTTCTCACAGGAAATTGATGAGCAGAGCTGCTAAATCACCCCAAATTTATCTTGTCTCGTCATTAATTTAGTTAGTAGAGGACAGCCTAAATAATAATCACACTCATTAAATATATGGCATAACCTGTGGAAATTCTTCCCTGAAGGTTAGTTTCCTTCAATTAAAATGTAGAATGTAAAACACAGTGGAAATCCCTCACATATTAATCTGTGTGTAATCAGAGACTTGGACACAAACATTTGCCCAATCGGAGATGATCCCGGACAGGAATACAAATCTCTCGTACCCTGATGTCGCTGCCTGGCAGCGTGGCAATACCATCCTTCCAGTCCAGAGCACCCATCATATCAAACTCAGCTCCCTTGGAGGGGCCATCACTGGGTGGAGTGTCTGTCATTCCCACTCTGATATCCCCAACCTGCATAGACATAATGAAATCCACGTTAAAGACACAAATATGATACAGAACGTCCAAAACATTCAACAGAGGGTGAATTGATAGGTACAGTCCACATCTCTGAATTACATGATGGCCTTCTCCCCGGTCTATTGTGCATAATGTGTGTGATTATTATAGTGAAGCAGCCCCCTCCTGTGCGGGTTTTTTGCCACAAAGTGCACCCAGCAAACAGCAGTTTTCTACCTGCATTTGTAAACAGCACTATCCAACATCACCGCTAGATGGCGACTGTGCGCCGGCTTGCAGGATACACCATGCACTTCGATTTCAGACAAAACAGTCAATAATAATATTGTTTTGCTGGTCTTCTGACGGGGAAATGCGTGCACAAACGGCCCCATTAGGGTGAACCATCATCAGGACCATTGACAAACACGAGGAAAGATGTCTCAACTTGAAGTTAACCACACAAGTTCATCTTTTCCTCGTTTTAACAGTATCTCTTAAAAACGGCCGTTTGCCTGGATATGAACAAGCGAGGGGCTAATTTGTTCATCCATATCAAAGATAACACGGTTTCCTGCGCCGACTGGCTCAACTTAAAAGCGTTTTAATCCGACCAAAATTACGATATAACGTTTTAGTCCTGACGCATATCCAACACTGAATTAAGGTGATATTTTTCTTTTTGCATGGTGGTAATAACCACGGGAAAAGTAAACAACAGCCGGAGCTAATTGACCTCGCTTAACTTTGAGTTTGCGCTTGATGCCTCAATTTTATTCTCGCTATAAATAAAGTGTATGTAGGAGCGCCCATGATTAGCATTCGTCTTATACAAAATGGCGGAGCATAGGAAGAGGCCACCAACACGTTTAAACTATGTAAATTACTCAAGTTACCCGTTTAAACAAGCCACGCGAAGCTGCTACGCGTCGAACAAAGGCAGACGCTTGCCGTGTAATTTCCCGACTTTGTGTTTTCTGTCGCCCGACTTATTTTCTTCACTTTCCCCTTGTCACGGAATGTCAGCCCAGGTTGCTAGCTAGCGCTGACACGAAGCTAGCAGGCAGCTAGCTCCGCTCCGTTCAACTGAACGGGGCTGCTAGACGGCTAGCCGTAGCATTGTGACTGGATGCAGCCAGCTAAGGACAATCTGTAATAAATAAGTTTCCCGGTTAATAACAATGGGAAAACGCATTTGTGCAACACGCCATTATTACGAACAACATCGCCCGACATTCGCAGCAACGCAGCGTTACTGTTACGAGCTTCAACGTTGTTGCTTGATTAATTTCTTCCAATAGTAACTTGAAAAAAACGATTTATTCTGGCCGTTTTAAATCTGAGTGGAAATAATGTGAACTAACGCTAATTATCAACACGAAGGCCGCTTTTTTAAACCGATTTTCCCCACGCCCGTTAACGACAATAAACGAGTATTAACGGCCGTATTGTTTTTAAAAAAAATGTGGAACTCACCTCGTTTCTGTTTTAACTCTTATTTAGAGCTGGATAGCAGGATGCGCATGCGTGCAAGATGCCGCTGCCTGACAACTTTGGGTCTCGGAAAAGTTCAGTTTACTATCGGTGGTCAATACTCGGCCTGTTTACTCTCAACAACACGCCCGAAACTCAGTTCGCTGCCGATATAACGAGCCCGACCGACGGACTGGAAGTCATATTCCTCTTTGGTCGCAAACAGCCGTAGAAGTGTTTTCCTTCAGAAGTACGACTGTGTGTCTTTACGGAGCGCAGCGTCTTCTTTCACCGCGGAGGAGCGGTTGGTCTCCCTGTTGTCAAACTGCCTTTTTTTTTCTCTTTTTTTAATTCGCCCCAGTTATAAACCCTCTAACAGACAATGTGTGTAACAGTATGTGCGATTATCACAGGCGATAATGAGTCCGTGCACGCCGGTGCCGACTATAGGATAAATACTCACGCCATGTAAAAACATTTTTTAAAACCCAGTTTTGACCAAAGAAAGCGACTCAAATGCGTTGCAACACAAGAGTGTGGGTTTACAACATATTTACAGTTATGTCGGCCGCGTGCACGCGAGGGGCCGTCGTAGCAGTCACGTTAAATGAAAATCGGCAAGGATGACTGAGTTTGTCATCGTAATCGCGTCCGTTTGACGCGTTAGATTAATACGTAAGATTATATTCAACCGAAATGAAACAATCATGAAGGCAACATGTCGGGTATCACCTCCAGTGGTATTTTACTGATTATGCGGTTCATGTTTTTTTTTATTGTGACAGCTAATCCACTTAATTCAATAGTGATGTGTGCTTCGTGTTTTTAAATCGATTTTAAGTATTTGTTGAGTCGCCGATGGTCCAAATACTCGTGTTGAAGCACATCATCTCCAGCTACCCTGCAGTGTTCAATCCCTCCCACATAGGGCGGTTATGGTTTCTCCGGTAGAATAAAGCTGCAGATTTCACGGGCCGTTCTAGCCATATTTATTTTTGATGGAAAACGCCCAGTCTCTGTATAAATCGCTACAGCATCCGTGGCTTCGTATTCAGTCGCTAGCTCTCTAACAGGTACACAGAGAGAAAGTCTTTTATTTCAGTCAACAAAGGCCGCCCTGATACGAGGTGAAATGAGTTCATTGCTCGGCTCGAGAAGCGGCGGCGCTGGTTTGCGTGTCCCGCGTTTGCCGCTAGATGGCAGCAGAAGTCCACTTTCTTTAGGAGGATTAACGGGGTCGTGCACCGTCGCTGTAGCCCTCATGCGTTAATTTCGTATAAATAACATCAAGTGCAAAGCATGAGATGGCATTCAAAGGCAAAGCGGTGGACTCGAAGGTAAGATGCGAGTAAATGTGTCATGTCTCTGAACCGTCAGTCTGTCGGGAGCGACTGATTATAGGGAAATCATGTGCAATGAAAAAGCGAAGAGCATATCACCAGCTACGTTACGTTCATGCGTTTGTTTCGTTTTTAAATACAGATTATAATACTGATAGTAAAGACAGGTTTTGCATCAGATAGAGTCGCTGTCTGCCTCCCGCTGCAGCCTGATAGCATGTAGGACTGCATAGCTGCAGGTTTAGCGTCTGCGTGGAAAATATGTGCTGCGCACAAATACCCGCTGCGGAAGTTTAATGTTGCATTGTCATATACGCTGTCTCAATCCCACAGGTCGTGATCTTCAATCTGCTGCTGTGTGTGGTCATATTTTACTGCCTTTTCTACATGATTGGGAGCGTGTGCTTCGGTGCCTTCAGGTGAGTCTCTAACACGCATGCGCGTAGGCAGTACGTACTTTTACAGGTTCTAGAGGCGAAATATGACGCCATGTGTAGTCTGCTGTTCGTAGTCGGAGCTTGTGATACAATCCCAATGCACGAAAAGCAGGAGCGACAGGGACCCAATAGGGAACCGTTTATTTTTGAGTATGGCCCCATAGTGGGTTCATCTGGCCAGGGATCCACCTTTTTACAGTAGTGACTGTAGTGGTGAGATTTACAGTAGGTAACTGTATCCACACTTGTGACCTACATCTGGAGCTTTCATTTAACTGTTGCCAGATATTCGACATAAGAGCGTAGCTATGTTTACACTTTACTGTGTTTAAACACACCCTGTTGGAAGTTTCCTTTATTATTGAACCTGTAACTCAGTTCTCATTTCTCATTCAGGTTGGATCACTTTGACGGACTGATCCCATTTGACTTTAAGACCGAACCTGCTGAATCCAACTCCAAATATTTGGGTGAGCACACAAAATGCAGCTGACATGATCAACAATGAGCGTGAGCTTTTTTCACTGCCTGCCCTTTGTGACTATGCTGGTTTCCCTCAGTAAACCTCCTGTCCTTGGAGCTCACCTACTTTTGCAGCGGCCTCTTGTTTGCTGCAGTGGTGAGGAGGCGGGTGTGGGACTACGCGCTCACCGTAACACTTCTTCATGTAATGATCACCAGTCTAGGTGAGCGGAAATCTAACAATACATCTACCCAGGTACACACACACACACACACATACACACACACACAGAGCGAAATGTGTGTGAATGCTTTGTTTCCATGTTGCAGTGATGATGGAGTTTCCCATGGTGTGGCAGTGGTGGCTGGCTTTAGGTAAAGCAAAACTCAGGAAATTTAGCCGTTTCTATTGCATTCATGAGCTCAATTGATCCTCTACGTTTTCTATTGATCCACAGGTAGTGGCTTGTTTCTGATGATCTGCAACGGTCAGCTAATAGCTTACTTCACCTGCCAGAATGACCAGAGCTACGTCTCCTTCAGCATCTACTGACATGCAGGAAGCGACTCCGAGTATGAACTGTTTCATAACAGCCTCGTGAAGTGAGGTAGAAAGGACCAGATGCTCTCATCCTGGAGACACCCATTAGATTCTCCACAGTGATGGGCTTTCTGTGTTTGTCACTAAAAATAAGACTCCTGACTGTCTCCTCACCATCACACAGAACTACTTGATATAAAACAACACATCAGACCCAGTCCAGAGCTGGTTATGTTTAAGGATTGCCAACAGACTGCCATCCTATTGTTTTTGTGAAAATGCCACAAGGAGATATTAGTTGTATTTTTCTTGTGATGCACAATGCCTCTGTTACTATGCAGGTTTTAAGGCCCCCTGTAAAGTATTTTCAGTACCTCTGCAAGCTGTGAATGTAATCGCTGAATGGGAAAGTTGCAATACATGTTTGTAGTATATTTTAAAGATATAAATGTAAAGTGTTTACAAAAATAAAGCTGCTCAGATTGAGTGTTTATATCCCATCATCTTACACATTAAAGTAGAAAGGACTTGTGAAATAGTGACCAGCCTGTTTCACATTATGAACTGATGCTTATAATAACCAATAACGTAAAATTTGATAATGAATGAAACATGCATTGTTAGTGTAAGAATAGCTTGGCTCAATTGTTTAAAAATAGACTTTGATTTAATAATTTATGACATAAAAAATAAATCTCTGAACAAACATGCTGCCAGAGGATTTGGCATTGTTATGAAACCAGCTCTGCTGCGTCATATTCCACTGGGTTCATGAAGGAGAAACCTGGGAAGGCCTCGCTGGTCCTGCCCGCCGGACACAGCTCGTTCACAGACGCAGAGACTGGTTGTCGCGTGAACTCCGGGTCGATGTAGCTGACATCACTGGGACCAGTCTGGAGAAGAGAGAGGCATAATCACACATTCAGGTACACTGCATCAATTTAAAAAAGGCAATGCTCTCCATTCATTGAATAATCATTCCTACCACTTTTGGGATGAATGGTGGTCTAACTTTCCTGGCCAGGAGGTCGTCCCAGTTGACTGATGAAAAGAATGTATGTTCCTGCAGCTCCACCTGGAGACACGTTTAAGTTAGACCTTCTGTGGTTGTGTGTTTTTATGTTTGTGCATCTATGCTTTTCTCTCCGTTTATTTTTGTGTGCACTTACAAGGTCACGGCTCCCACCTAAGCGTTTGAAGACATCTCTTTCTAGCAATCCTTCTAAGAGTGCGCGGGCATCCTGAGACCCCCCACTGCGCACCTGCAGAGGAGCGTGAAGTATGTTCTCAAACATCTCTGCTTTGCTACGGCTGTAAAATGGAGGCTGAGATAAAGGACAGGCAGATGGTGTAAGGTGAAGATGCTGAAGAAGGCGATGGGATGATGAGATACTTTCACATGCAGCACTCACCAGTCCATAGAGCATCTCAAACAGCACAGTGCCGAGGCTCCACCAGTCCACTGCTGGATTGTATGGGTGGCCTTGTAGCACCTCTGGAGCGAGGTATTCAGGAGTCCCACAGAAGGTATGCATTATCCCACCAATGGCCACCCCTTCTTTACAAAGCCCAAAGTCAGTCAGCATCACATGACCCTGGCTGTCCAGCAGGATGTTCTCAGGTTTGAGGTCTCTGGCAGACAAAGTGATCAGACAAGTATTTGTTTAATCTACAGATTCCTGTAGAAATTTATTTCATGTGGTTTCACCTCACTTCACTGTTTAAGTTTGAATGTAGTGTTGGAGGACATGGTGGTTTTTAGTAATAACATTTTCTATGCAGAGCTCTCTTGTTGAAGTGAACATTTATTTGGGATTTCCCTTTATAAAATCAATTAAACATGTAGAATATGTGGCTAAACTCAAATATGAGGAAAGAGCAATGAGCCAATAACATTTGTGAAAGGGTAGATTGGCAATGGCTGGTCTTTTTGTGTGTGTATGTACCTGTAAACAATCTCAAGAGAGTGGAGGTAGCCCAGTGCCATAGCCATCTCCGCAGCGTAGAAAGTAGCCCTGGGTTCAGGAAACGAACCCTCCCTCTGAAGGTGGTAGAAAAGCTGAAGAAAAACAGATGACTGATGACACCTCTAAAACTCAATTGTATGTGTAGATTAATTCATTTAAGCCATTTCAGTTTTTTTACACTTAATCTTTGTAAATGTTAGTCTATATAACAGCATTGCTTTGAACTTTTGAGGAGGGGAGAGGGAGACTCACAGTCACTTCCCCAGCTCTTAACCATGCCACAGTTTCATTTTCATACACGTACCTCCCCGCCATTAACGTAGTCCAGGACAAAGTACAGCGTCTTTCGTGTCTGGAAAGAGAAGTGGAGCCCCACCAGGAATGGATGTTGTAGTCCCTTCAGCAACACACTCCTCTCAACCATCACGTTCCCCTGCTATAGATACACAAGGAAGATCGATGGGTGGGTGGATAGATAGATAGATAGATAGATAGATAGATAGATAGATAGATAGATAGATAGATAGATAGATAGATAGATAGATAGATAGTTTACCTCTTTCCTCTTGATAATCATCTGTTTCTGTAGCACTTTGATGGCATAGTAACCTCCATGTTTTCTATGTCTTGCTAGCAGCACCTGTACAAGTTTGAGCTGTGTCATATAATATCCCAAGAAAAAAAATCTCACAAGCACAAATACAAAATTTACATGAATAAAAAATCTCCTACCTTTCCGAAGCTTCCTTTGCCGATGAGTTTGAGGTAATCAAAATCTTGCGGTTTCATCCTGGTCAATACAACGGAAGAAACCTGTCATCATTATCAGCATGACTTAAATTGTTGTTAATATATGATTTATTGATGTTACACAGATCAGTTAATGGGCTATTATAATGTATTAAAAAAATAGTTTTTGGTTGCAAGGTTGTGACTACACTTAAGTAAAATGGAAAATGTCATTGACTTAGGGCAGTGGTTTCTGCACCCCACTTTTTTCTGTCATGACTTATTTCTTGCACTCGGCTGGTAAAATGACTTACTGTGAGGTTTCTGTGTTCACCGAGCTCTGAGGAAAGGAAAGGCACAGGGGCAGTAAGGTCAGGAGGTCAGATTTAGTTTCACCTCCTGTCAACACTTTAAAATCCCCTCCGTACTCACCACTGCGCCTCTCTCCTGCTTCTCTCTTGCCAGCCTGCACTGTCGTCGCAGGAGTTTCTGGGTGTCCAGGCTTCAATCAGGAGGTAGAAAAACAGTAGTTACATGTGTGTGTTTTTTTTTATTAAGTTCAACTTTTTTTAAATTTTTTTTTTAGCTAACTTACTGTTGGTAGAACTGCCGACTGGAAACACACTTGTGTACGAAGTCACAGAAGCCCACTTTCTTCCCCTTGAGCAGAGCTGTAAGACAGGCGGGGGGTTATGTCCCTTACATAAGAGTTCAACAGCTGTAACCTTATGGCGCTAATTAGCTACTCAGGTTAGGTTGAGTGGTCGCAACGAATTTGACATACTTTTAATGACGTAATGAAACAATTATCAACAGTTGTATGACTTTGAAGATCATATTGTCCCTTTCTCTTCTCTCATTTATTATATAAAGCAGGCTTTGTATTAATAAGCGTCAACCGTTACTTTTGACTACGTCGAGCTATCCTTAACTTACCTGAGAGAAATGTCACGAGCCCTCTCATTTTGGCGTAGGTCATCGGCCGGTCCCGAGTCACCGTCATCATGGGCGACGACTGACTGAGTGGCAGGTTTGGTAAAACGGAAAAGAGGAGAGAGCCGTTTAGTTGAAGAAAGGAGTACCGTCCGACAGCAGAGACGAGCCGCTAGTCCCAAACTTTCAAAATGTAGCTGCTCGGTTTAAAGACCGCTGACGTAGGAGACGCAGAGTACCTCCCGCAGTGCTGCGTTTACGTGTCCTCGGAGAGGCCGACACTGGGACGTTTGAGGATATGAGCCATATGATATGAGCGACCTAAGTGATTTGAAAAGTATTGGCGTTGGCATAGCTCTATGCTTTGAATTCAGATTGACTGGATGTTATATCTACAACAGACACACACAATAAAAATATGTATACGGTGTACACGTGAGCTATCTGGCCAGCTCGTAAAAATACAAATAATAAAACATGGGGCCATTTTCTAACAAAGAACCTGTTATAAAGGGTTTATCATTGTTATTACATAATTTACTGATGCAGCTATACGCCATAGATATGAACAGATTATGGGTTCTGGGTTCTCCACATCTTAATAACATGTACAACTACAGATTTGATGGCTCGCAATAAAGTGAAAATCTCTCAGCCCATTAAACTGATCATTGCTGGTATGAGTGGTTTTCTATAAAGCATTAAAACTATGTAAAAACAGTAATTACTGCTTCTAAACACTTTATAAAGGGTGTCTTATTTTCAAGGGGTACCAACTACACATAACCATGTGCACTATAGTTCACATGCACTTGTAAAAAATACACAGTTGGTGACCCAATTAACTTTCTTATCAAATGAACGTTTTCTCTTTAGGCCCCTGTATTAGTCACAGTTGATCAGACGGAGGAATGTATACCACCAGTAAGCCTGTGAGTGGGCAGCGACACTAATACTGAATTAATGTGCATGCATGAGAGCCAACATGTAGAAAAAGATCAACATCACACAGTACACATTATTTTATGCGACCAAAAGATTTGCACATACACACTTTCCTTTTGAACCTAAGGATAGTTTAGTGGGTCACGGAAACTGCACTCCATATGTTAAGGCATGACGGCATTCCAGCACATGACAGCTCTGTATCATATGGCTGCTGCCTGAGAAAAGACATGGCCTGTCTGCACCACCACAGACCCAGAGTCACGCTTGTGATATATGACCAAGCCCCTGTAGCATCTCACACTCCGCTATAGTGGATGGTTGTTTTATATCACAGCAGTTTATGTACAATCCAGGCATCCAAATGCTATTACAGCCATATCATCTGGACTGAAGTACATAAGCACACATTTATATCAGTATGTACTTAGATTATAAACGGAAACAGAAAGAGGAGCTACCTTAAGTTTGGCAAAACAAATTCTTCTGAGAGACAGAGGTACACAGATAAATCTCTTCCATCTGTAAAAGCAAAATAAGTTATAGATGATAACCTCACATAGGAGATAAAACCGAGCTTTGTCACAAGATCAAATAAAATAAAATGATTGTCTTAAACTGGAAATGAGCAATAAAGGAATACAGCATGAGATCAGAATAAGAGGGTGTGAATGTAACATCTAGTTTGTCCCTGTGTCTGTTTCTAATTTTGGAGCTGCTGGGTTCAGAATTGGTACAGGGTGTCTTAGTTGCTGTTGCAGAAAGCCGACCCACGACAGCAGCAGGGGGAGGGCCCTCTCTCTTACAGTGTTGCCCAAAGGGAACTGGTCTCTGCTGGTCTGACCGACTGCTGTCAGTCTGACACCTCTTGTCACATCGCTCTAACGGCATAGAAACTGGCCGGGGCTGGTTTTTGCTTCTCCAGGCATGCAACAGGTGACACTGAACACAACGCACATATCTCAACAGTCTAACAGTATTCCTACAAGAGAGGAAACCCAACCGAGGTAGTCTACTTCAGACCAGCCAACCCAGACAGGCTCTCTGCTTCAGGCTCAGGCCTAACAGTAGGAGAAGGTGGAATCACATTCAAAGCTGTATGTCCACAGAATGACACCTAAAGCCTGTTGCGACTTCTGGTCTCAATTATAGCTCCATTATGATCAGACTTCATCTCCTCTTTCCTTAATGATCTCATTCCACAACCAGCCAATTTCTAACAAGGCACCTGTTATAAAGGGTTTATGATTGTTAATACATCCTTTACTGATGCTTTTACATCAGATATAAGCCACAACAGATTCACAACAGTTCTCCAAACAGCTTAACATCTTAATAACATGTACAACTGCAGATTTGATGGCTCACAATAAAGTGAAAATCACACAGCCCATTAAACTGAACATTGCTGGTATGAGCGGTTTTCTATAAAGCATTATAAACTATAATTAAAACCAACAATTACTGCTTCTAAACACTTTATAAAGGGTGACTTATTTTCAAGAGGTACCAATTACACATAACCATGTGCAATATAGTACACATGCACTTGTAAAAAATACACAGTTGGTGACCCAATTGACTTTCTTACAATTATCTCATTCAACAACCGGTCTGAATCTCTGAATCTGAAGTCTCTCATGTCTTTTACTCACGAGTCCACACAGAGATCTGGGAGTCATGTCTACTGCAGATATATTTGTGGTTGACATTGGAAATGTTTGGTCAAGTCACCTTGGTTTCAGACCTGGTTCAGCAGCAGTATAGACTTCAGGACCACGCTATAGTACACTTGCTGGTTTGTGTAGGTTGATTGTATTTATTTAGACAGATACACATGATGAATGTGTATCATGTGTGTTGTGGAGGAGCTAATGATGCTGGGTGGATGTCTGCTGCAGCAAGGACAAGAGAGAGTGATAACAGCGAGAGTTTTTTAACCCAAGGGTCCAGGTGAGCCCATTCAAGCGAATGTGTCTGCTCAGGTTGACCATGACAGCCTAATAGTTTATTTAAATATTATTTAAATAAAGGACATGAATAATTCATCCACCACTGATTATAGGACATTATTCTTATACTTACACTTTTATAAATGCTCTCAAAAATGTATCCAGGTGTTACAAACTGTAAGAATCATTTGATGTGTTTTACTGCAATAAGACATTTTACACAGTAGTCTGATCATTTGTCATGTTTAACAGCAGTTGGCTAGTACTTGATCTGACCTGTAGATGGAGACAGCAAAGCGGAGGAGTCCATCATTGCCCTCTAATTCTGTAGGAATTTGTGTGAAAATAAATATTGTTCTATCAGCCTGCTGTCAGTGATTACAGATTTGATCACAATCACATCAGTTTAGCATCAGAAAAAGGACAGATTTTCCCTTCCGATGTTGCTGCATGGCTTCTCCTACTTTGAAGCTCAATTTACTTCTGCTGAACTTTGTTAAATGTAATACTTTCCTTTGAGTATAGCAACAACAGAACAGCAGCTAGTCAATGATGATCATAGAACATTTATCTGCAATGGCAATCTCCGGTTCCAGCTTCTCAGATGTGAGGATTTACACATTTCTCATATAATTATACATTTAATATCTTTGGGATCTGCATGAGCCATTATAAGACACAAAGTAATGCATGAGAAACAACAATCTAATGATATAATAGTATAGGAAGTTATAGTTTACTTGACGTACTTCATTTACATGTTCCTGACACCTTTGGTAGCATTCCAGTGCAGGACTTTTACTTTTAATGGAGTATTATTACTTTTACTCAAGTCGAGAATCTGTAATGTTTTGGCTTGTACTGTATTTCCTATGCATAGCGCGCGCCCCTTAGAGCGCGCATTCAATCGGCAGCGCGCGCGGCGAAGGGGCGGGGCCGCGCGGAGCCAGCGAAGCCAGCAGGGATGGGAAACTTGTCCCGGATATTTACCTAACTATACCTGGCTCCTCCGACGCGACCCGTGTCGAGGGTTTTCACAGCGGACAGTCTGAGGAATATGATCCGTCTCTGACGCGGGACGACTGAGGTACACATATCTATTTTGTTTTTGACTTTTAAACATTCTCTTCCCCCCCAAAAATCACTTGGCCAAGTCGTAGTTACGAGCACCGCCGTGGTTGGAGGAAAGTTTCCCAGTGAAGCGTTCCTCCTTTTGGGTGTAGTTGTAGAAACAACGCTAGGCTGTCAACAGGTTCCTTGTTGGCGCTTTGGTTCAAAGTACAGCCAGATTACAGCAGAGTTCATTATCGACAGCCTGGGATTCTCGGACATTATAGACATGGGCCTGATACTCTGAGACAGGCCCTGTTTATTCACTGCATACGTGTGGTGAAGCAGTTAAGTTCATCAATGCTGGGTGTGTTTATGTCCTGCGATGCACACTGTTAACGTGGACGGATACAACTCTGGCCAAACAAGTGTGTTAAAAGCATGATAAAGTTAGGTAACTAGTTTATTTCCTCGTCTGTTGCTGTCATGTGGGCACAGACCTCAACACATCAGAAATAGATGCAAAATGCAAAACACCCAGTGAAGTCATACGCCTCTACATCATGACGAATCTGTTTTTTAAATGTGGCATTTACTTGTAAATTCAGTACAGGCCTGCCTGTGAGATGGGCTTATTATGGAAAACAAGTCGCCAATCTGGGAACAGCTCTGTGTTAATGTATTCAGAGTGTGTCACCTGTTCAAACATTAACCCAAACCTGTGTGTCCTTTCAGAGTCGATGTGAGACAGGCTGGTCTGGATCCATTAATCGTTCACCTGGAAACCAGGACGGGACACATGTACGTACAGACACTTGCATGCATGTAGCTGCACACACACACACACACACACACACACACATAAGTAGGTATTCACAAAGCCGGGATACGTTGTTGGCTTTGAGCATGGATTAGTAGAGTGCATGTATGTGTGTGTTTTTATTGCTCCCAGTGGCTGGTCTGAGATCAGATCAGTTGTTTCGTGGATGGGCGTGTTCAACTCTGAGAATGTTTAACATTCTTATCATTCAGTTGCCTGTGAAAGGCGGGGAGAGATGCAGAAGGAGTGCAGCAGGGAGAGGGAAGGGACATGTTCAGACCCAGGCCAAAATAATTGGGAATTACACAAACGCACACAGTCACTCCTTCGCCTTCACGCTGCATTACTCACCGCAGACCGATGCTCCCTCCAGCACATGTATTACTCACCACGGTGTCACCCCGAGGGAGGTGCTTTCATTAGCACAACAGCCTGGAAACATCTGACAACTGTTTTTTGTGGTCTTGTGTGCGTGCGTGTGTTTCCAGGTCCCTGCTCAGTGGCGAGCTGAGGCCAGGGTTTTTGTCTTGAGAGGGAGTCAGAGTTACCGTGGTAACAGACATGCCAAAACCGGACCTGCTCTGCCTAGTTCAGCTGCTGGACGGCACTATCGAGACCTTCAGAGTCAGCGTGCGTAACTCACACACACACACACACACACACACACTGTTTGCTGTCTGTCGTTGAGGAGATCATATGTTGCTCCGTTCTATCTCCGTGCTCTGCTAATGATTAAAGCGTCAGTGCGTGATACAGTGAGCGACCTTTTCCATTCTCACTGATACACATACCTTGTTTAACACTGTGACCTTGGTTTGAAGGACACGACCACCTCCTGCAGCTTTACAGGGCTTTTCACACAGCATTTTAAATCACTGTATCCAGTCTGACAGCAGCATACACAAACACACTGACGAGCTTACACACACACACCTCACACACACATGCAGAAAGGTGATCACAAATGCTCTGCAGCATCTTCATGTGAACAGTGGGAGAGCAGGGAGAGCGCTGCACTTGTCTCCAATATTAAACTCTCTTTTTCCAAACGGCTCCTCTGTTTAGAAAAGGTTCAAATGTTCTTTCTCTGATTTTGACTGAATAATCACACGGTAACGATGTTATGTCCACACAGACACTCACAAGTGCTTGTGTTTCCTGCTGCGAGAACTCACTGTTTGCCAGAGTTTACAGTAAACATGGTCGTCTTGTGATGTGAATGTGCTTCCTGTAACAAAAAGTGTGGAGAAAGTGTAGATGAACTGCATCCCTCAGAGTGATTAATACTTAAGTGTTATGCTGCGGAGCATATATGCTCACAGACCCCCCCCCCCCCATCCCTATCTATACATCAGGCACTACTGCAACATATGGCACTGTATATCTATATTTACAAATGAGCATCCGGTAACGTTTTGGCTGATATTAATGTTGGTTTGTTGTCTCCGTCCCTCAGAAGCAGGATGAAGGCGTGGTTTTGTTGGACCAAGTATGCGACCACCTGGGCCTGCAGGAGAGGCAGCTCTTCAGTCTGCAGATCAGAGAATCCAGCACAGCCATCGCCTCAATCACAGCCAACACACACTCTCCTGTGAGCTCACTGTTCATCTGCTGGTGCATTTGGGCTGGGATTGTAACGTATTGCACTCGCTGATTGCTGTTTAGACAATGATAACCACAGGGTATGCTTACATAAATGCTTTTTTTTAGCCCCGGTTAGTCATTATACTTAATGAATTTCTTTCTCTCAGAGATGGTTGGAGCCTGAGAAACCCTTGAAGAAGCAGATAAAAGGTATCTGGCTTGCTCTGGCTCCAGACAAAACTGTCTTTACCGATAATTACTTGTCTAGACAAATGTATTTTGGTTTGAAAATATATTTCAATACAACACATTTATAGATGGGAGATGTAGGAGAGAAGAGGAGGTGAGCTTGCCACTATAGATATATGCCATTTCTCTGCAGGTCTGGCGTCTCCCTTTTATTTGAACTTCAGAGTACGATTCTTCATCTCTGATCCTAACTCTCTGCAGCATGAACAGACAAGGTGAGTATATTTGCCTCTCTGTTGTGTGTGTTTTTGCAGCAGTTAGATACTGATGTGGAGAAGTTGTGTGACTCAGAAAGGTCCTGGGTTTATGGGTGAAAATGAACGCGTGGGTTTTGCAAAGTTCCCCTTTTCTCGTCCCTGCAGGCACCTGTACTTCCTCCAGATCAGGAGTGACATTAGAGAAGGACGGTTAGTACCAACGCAAACTCAACCCCCGCCCCCGTGTGCACGGTTTGTGTTTAGCTTTGACCATGTGTAATCATAGAGCATGATTTCAGGTTGCAGTGCCCGCTGAGTGCAGCTGTGGTGTTGGCCTCTTACGCCGTGCAGTGTAAGTCTTATCTCTTCCCGGAGAAACGAATGATAAATGGCTTAATAATAACTGTGTGAGTAATTAGTCCTGTTGAGGATGCTCTCAATAAGCAGCAGCTCTGTTATAGCACCCCAGATGTCAGTGTGTGTCAGCGCGTGGATCTGGTTATGTTTCTCAGTGTCTCTTTCCGTCGCCTGCAGCCGAGACCGGGGATCACTGTCCATCTCGACTCCCAGGTTACCTCTCCAAGTGCTACTTCATTCCCGAGCAGGACGAAGACTTCCTGTCCAACGTGGAGGATCTTCATCCACAGCACAAGTAATTCAGATCAATCAAAAGCAGTTTGTTGTGCAGCTGGTTAGCTGGTGGAGTGTGTGACTGTGTGTGTGTGTGTGTGTGTGTGTGTGTGTGTGTTCTCAGGGGGCTGAAGCAGAGCGAGGCAGAGTTGTGTTTCCTCAACACAGCACGGACGCTGGAGTTGTATGGAGTGGAGCTGCACGCTGCGATGGTAGAGCGATTCCCTCGCACAAACGTTCACATTAAACATATTCCTCTCATGCATGACACTTGTTTCTGTCTCTCAGGACACCAACGACACCCCTCTGATGGTGGGCCTGGCCTCCAGTGGTGTTGCAATATTCTGTAATATGATTTGCTCCAGTTTTTTCCCCTGGTGAGTGACGATGATGACATTACCTTTCTTTGTTCCTGTATTTTTTTTTTTTTTCCTCAACCAGTTGCATTCTTCCCCCATGCAGGGGGAACATAATCAAGATTTCTTTCAAGAGGAAACGCTTCCTCATACATCTAAAACGTAAACATGTGAGTCCCTCTACCATGCTCTTGTTAATAGTTTAAAGATCTTCTCTGAAAAACATATGCTGCTTTTAATTGCTTTACACACTTGGCTGTGTAATCCATTGAATGTTTGGAGTCAGCTCCATTTTTGATTGCTTTTTTATTGAACTATAATCAAGATACAATTAGGACATAAGAATATACACACATTTCATTTTTCATCAAAATTTCACAAACTCGACCACAACATGGTCTACATAGATGTGAATATAGCATCTATTGAATGATTCATAGCCACTTTTGGCAGGTTTTCTCTGTGTAAATAATTCATAAAAAGAATATCGGAAGGGGCAGTTTTTTTTATTGCTGGCAACAAATGCAATCTGAGCAGCTTAAGTTAGAGATGTGGCCTTGAATATTGGAGTTGCAAAGAACGCCAACATTACAAAGCATTCTAAAAAATACATTTTGTTTGTTGCAGGGGGAGACCCAGGACTGTGAAGTGTCTCTCGTTCTGCCCTGTTCCAAGACCTGTAAGAACCTGTGGAGGTCCTGTGTGGATCATCACTCCTTCTTCTGCTCCAACCGGACTGCCAGGAGCTCCGTACTCAACAACAGCACAGTTCAGTCCTATAGAAAGCTGATAACGCAACACCTGGGCCTCGGCAACAGTAAAACCGAGAGGTGAGTCGACAGCTGTTCATGGATGTCCGCATGTACATTCTCCTCATAAACACTGAAAGGTGTATTTTCTTTCCCTCTGCCTTCACAGCGGTCCTGTGTGCCAGCGTGTGGTGGGAGGGATGGTGTGGAACCCAGTGCTGCAGAGGTCCATCTCATCAGAGCACCTCGAGACCAAAAGTCTTCCCTCCAGATCGCCCCCAAACACCCCCAACTGGTATCACCTGTTGTGTTTTTTTGCTATATCCAGATTAATGTTGGACAGTAAAAAGAAAACAAAAATATGCAAATATGATCGAAACACATTTGGGTGTGCGATTTCTCTGCAGACTCGGATCTCTGTAGACGCTGAACACGCAAATCTGATCTTATCACTTGCATATAAGAGTGGACAGTTTTGAGAAACAAACCACATTAGCCTGGTTTGATACAACCCTGTCCTGTCCTTGTTTCCCCGACAGGCGGAGTCCCCGAGTTCGCCATGGCATCAGCAAACCCCGACCGTCCTCAGTTGAACTGACCAATGACATGAAAGACATGTCGGAGGGGGAGGATGTCTTCTACACATACAGGGCGTCAGTGAGCAGCAGCAAGGACAGCGAGGAAGACGCTTCACCGCACGAGTCAGTATCAGTTACAAGAGAAATGTCTCCGTCTGCTTCTCAGGCACACGCTTAACCTCTCGTTCACTTCAGTGGGCTTTGTTGGCATGATGTATGCCGGGCTGAATCAAAAGAGTCCACAGCATTAATGCCAGCTGTTACAACCAACTGGTTTAAGCAAGTTAACGTTAATGCAGTAAGTTGGCCAAACCAGTTAAAGAAACTTCCAGCTCCTTTCTACACTAGTTACATTTTATTCAAGAGTCTGGCACAAAGATATAATTATTAATACCGTAAAGTGCAGTATTTTTATAATAATAACACTTTCATAATCTCATTATTAGTGAAAAAGTAGCAATTAAATTAACATCTAAAGTATTTATGTTAACCATAGAATGCATTAATATATAGAGTCAGATCTGTATGATTTAACATCTGGAAGTCATCTGTTAATCAAGGTGGGATAAAAAATCTCTTTATTTAATCTCTTTCAGCCTTTCTGGCTCCTACAGCCAGGGAGCAGATGAGGCTTTGTTGCAGATTGATGACAGTATAGGAGAGGAGGAAGGCGACCACAGCTCACACCACTACGATAAGGTCTGTTATTTCATCATGTACTCTAAATAAGTGCACTAATGTAAATCCATTAATGTGTGCATTGATTGTGAGTCCCTGTGTGACTGCAGGGCGCCCTCGGCGACGGGGACTTGATGCTAATATGTATCGCCCCCGATCATGACGGCAAGTTTGGCTTCAATGTGAAAGTGGGTCTCTCTCTTTCATGTTTGTGTTGTGTTGATATATTTACGCCCAGTATGTTTGTGCAGTCACACTTCCTCTCTTGCTCCGTTTAATTGCCTAACTCCTCCTAGGGTGGAGTGGACCAGAAGATGCCTCTAGCCATATCCCACGTTAAACCTGACTCTCCGGTAAGAACAGACATGTTTGTGGTTTGACGGTCTAGTGAGTCCAGGTGGTGTCAACTTTATGACGAAACGTAAACACGATATGGACTGAAAAAGAGCTGCAACGATTAGTCAGTAAAATGACTAGTCGCTCACCCGAGAAATGAGTTGGTTAATTCCCCAAGGCGGTTCTGTTTTTGGTTTGGCTTGTTTGATTTTATTATAGTATCAGTGATGCTCTACGTGTCTCTACGTGACACCGTATCACGTAGAGACACACACACACGTTTGTCTATTTTATATATATATATATATATATATATATATATATATATATATATATATATACATTTTTCCCTATTTTCAATACTATTTTTGATGATGATTCATTCAGATGGATTAATTGATAATGGAAATGGAAAAATTATTTAACCTGACCAATACTGGATTTTTCAAGACAATACATACTGTATATAGATAATTGGTAGTTTCAAGAAAATTATAGTGAAATATCAGCCAATAATAACAATAATCAAAAAACATATAATTTTTTATATATTGAGACCAAGATAAAACTAACCCTAGCCCTGAGCGAGAAACTTTCCTGAAAAATGAACCTGGCAGTGCTCTCTTGTGGACAAACTATGAAATGTTGACACTTATCTCAACCCTAGTCTGTCATTTTCTGTCCTACCATATTCTGTTGCTGACTTCTACCGATATAACACTAATATAATATATATATGGGTCGACCACAAAGCCCAGACTGTAAGACCGGTCGTCAAGTGGAGATGTCAGCTTTGTGCCTCTGTTGCTTGCAGGCAGGTCGATGTGAGCCCAAACTCCTGGAGGGAGACCTGTTGGTGCTCATCAACGGTCGAGACATTTCTGAACACACACATGATCAGGTTGTCATGTTCATACGAGCCAGCAGAGAGTCTCACTCCAGAGAGCTGGCCTTGCTCATCAGACGTAAAGGTGTGTGTGTGTGTGTGTGTGTGTGTGTGTGTGTGTGTGAGTGTGAGCGACAAAACTGCTGAAGCAGCATGTGACACAACTGTGCACACTGTCCGTCATGTTTCCATGAATATTTATCACAGCCTTGACTCGTCCTTGGATTCCAGGTCCTGGCCGGGTGGCACCCCTGCTGCAGTTACCTCCCACCCTCACACTCACCGGCCAATCGCCGGGAGACAAGCCGTCACCTGGCCACTCGGAGCGGGTCACGACACTGGAGGAATCAATCAGACAGCTGGACAGAGGAATGCAGTCTGGCACACTCTGTTTCCATTTTGAGGTATTTAAAATGCAGGTGGGAGCTAAACATGAAAGAGTATTTAAAAGGGTACCTATAAGCTGAAGCAAAATACAGTTTGATTTTGAGCTGGATTTATTCTGTCCCACTCAGTTACTTTGGATCATAATGAGCCTGTTTTGGGGACAGATGTTGGCCCTAATCTTCACTCAGACTCCTGACAATCTAAAACAAAGATCATTCACCGGTCTGGAATTTGTCCCTTTTGTTTGTGTATTTTTCTGTGTATGTTTATGTGCAAAGCGTGTGTTTGTATGCTTGTAATTTCTAGAATTTATACAGGAGAAAGCCTGGTGCGTCCTTTAACTGTGCTCGGCTCCCTGAGAACATGGACAAGAATCGATATAAGGATGTTTTACCTTGTAAGTGCTGCTCATTCTGACTTATCTGGCTGTCTGCGATTCGCCCTCCCAACTCACCTACAGCTGCGTCCTACCTGTCTAACCTCGTCTCACCGCTGTAGCACCTCATGAAATTTAATTGGTTGAGCCTGCGGTGCCTCTGCAGCTCTATTATGACCCTCACAAGCTGCTGTCCTGCTCTCCTTCTCAGACGATGCCACCAGAGTGGTGCTCCAGGGCCAGGAAGACTACATCAACGCCAGCCACATCACGGTGCGCATCGCTAATATCAACCTCTCTTCCCTGTGTGACATTTGATGTAATCCTTTGTGTGTTGTGCACATCTCAGTGTGTTTATATGTGTGCCTCGTAGGTGGTGCCGCCGGTGTCTGGTGTATGTTTACGTTATGTTGCGGCTCAGGGTCCATTGCCACAGACCTTCAGTCACTTCTGGCAGACTGTTTGGGAGCAACAGGCACACACCATCCTCATGCTAACGACTCTGACGGAGAGGGGACGGGTATACACGCGTTCCCACTTTCATATAATGTTATACTCAATCTCACCCATGCATTAACGGTGATTACTGCAGCATCCTTACAAGATATTCCATGTTTCATTTCAGTCGAGACTGTAATTACAAGGTTCGGCTGTGATGTTTGCTCACAAAAATAATGAAGTGGCAGAGTAATTACAGGGTTTTGTAGCGTAGAGAGTAGCTAGATAAAGTGTGAGCAGGATGCCAATAAGAAATAATTTAACGGCGAGGATGCATCCACACAGAGACAGAGGCAGTGAGATAGCAAGGTCTTGCTGAATAAAGATGTCTCTGTCTCAGCTGTTGCTTGGTAACCAGATGCTTTCATTAATTGAACATTTTCCTGATCTTCGTCAAGTGCCCTGAGTTTCTCTCCACTTGACGCTCCACACACACACACACACACACACACACACACACACACAGACACACACGTTGACATTCAGTTCACATCCTGCTCCTGGTGAATTGCTTTTGTTCCTCAGACTGCCTGGCGGAACACAAGATGCTGTTGAATATGAGTTTGATTCCATGAGAGCAGAGTGCCGCCGATGCAGCAGCAGTAGTACTTAGACCGATGACTCACGTCGCATGTAATGTAATTTGTCAGTGATGTCATACCCTTGCAGACCAAGTGCCACCAGTACTGGCCGCATCCGCCGGAAGTGAAGGATTATGGGCACATGCGGGTGAAGTGTCACTCTGAGGAGTGTAACCTGGCGTATGTGACGCGGCAGTTCACGCTGACCAACACTCAGGTACAGTAGAGATGATCGACAGAATCACAACTATTTTCATTATCGAATAATCACTTTTAAGGTACAAATGTGAAAATGTGCTGCTTTTCCTTGACTTAACATTACAGTAAATTCATTTTTTGGGGAGTTTGGACTTTCAGTCAGGCTAAAGACCTTGGAAAGGAGAGTAAAGCGCTAGTTCTCCTACACACTTGCCACACAGGAGAAGTTTAAGGTGGTCGCAGCCTGCAGCTTCACCGCTCAATGCCTCCAAATCCTACATACTACACCTTTTAACTGCGTTCTGATCTGATACACACATATATATAACATCTTGATCCAGAAAACGGTCTGCATAATAATTGATTATGAAAATACAAGGCTGGTAGCAACATTCACACGTGCCATGACATGTACCATGTTGGTGCCATATGTCACATAACAGAGCTCGCCACAGGCAGCTGTCAACTGTCCACAGCCAACATACAGTCACCTCCGTGTGGTTGGCTTGGACTCTATGTGTACGTGGGTGGGCACATGTGTGTTTCAGATTGCTTCGGCAATATCTTTGAAAATATCATTTGTTACACACTAATCACAAATCCTTACATCCATCCATCCATCCATCCATTGTCTACCGCTTATCCTGTATTCAGGGTCGCGGGGGGCAAATCCTTACATCAAACCAGTAAAATAGTATACATCTCTCCCACAAGCAAACAATTCTTGCAAAATTCTTCAAACCAGTAACCATGCACACAACTATTACTATACATTAAAAAGCCTGGCTTTTGTGTTTTCTGTGTTTTTTCATATATGTAGTAAACACACATACACGCTGGTATCAAATGTGTGAAGTAGGAATGTGTATTCCAAACAAAGCACACTATCAGTTGTGTAAGGGGACATTGTTTTTTCTCAATATGCTTTTCCTCCTTCTCCTCCTCTAGTTGTCACCCCTCTTACGCTCCGGCCAATATTGGCTTGGTGCCCAAACCAAATGTTTACCTGTGGCCTATTTATAGTGCCCTAGCTCTGATTATCTAAAAGTGTGTACACACGTGTCGTTGTGGAAAGGCAATATCGTAGCAATGTAGAATTACCAACCGAGTGTGAAGCAGAGAACCTGCATTCAGTTTGGCACACTTGGCAAATGGATACATGTGTTTACGTTTTCAGAGATTAGTGCTTCAAGAATCACTGTTAGTGTTGAAGCATCCAAAAACAAACAGTTACTGTGTGTGCAGGTGGGCAGGTCTCTCTGAGAGGTTCATCTGATCAAGTTTTGAACATCGTAGATAAACAGATTAAATGAGCTGTTTTCCACGTTGACCTCTGGGGGCAAACAGGTAAATAAACAGATAATGCTCACGGAGGCATGAAGTATGAAGGCCCACACATGCATACTCAGATACTGCTGTGTGGGCCCATCTGTTCATCTGGCGGAGCGAGTTAATCCCTGCATGGAGTCACAGGACACATGACCGTTATAAACCCTAAACTCAGCCATTCTCCTCCCGCCTGTTTTCATCTTCCCATGTAGCTCTCCACTTCCTAATCTCGGTGTCACCTCCTGCTCACGTGCAGGTCCGTCCTGCTCACCTGCTCGGTTTTACACCCTTTTTGTTCTCACACATGCCAAACATTGTCAGAATGTTTGAGCCTGTAGTCTCTTGTGGGTGACGTGCTTCCCAGAGGTTGTTCATCACTTTAAATGCAGGTTATGAAATGCTTTTAAATCTCTCTGATTTTCCGCCTCTCTTTTTCGCGTTTGTGTTAGCGAGGTGAGGAGCGTGCAGTCACACACCTGCAGTATGTTGCGTGGCCCGACCACGGCGTCCCCGATGACCCTTCAGACTTCCTGCTGTTCATCAGCTCGGTCAGGGAGAGGAGGAGAGGTGAAGAGCCACTAATGGTACACTGCAGGTAACAAACACACACACACATACACACACACAGATATACATATGTCATGTACCGGCTTCTACTATACACTTAATGCTGTTTGATTTGAATTTCAGTGCCGGGATTGGACGGACAGGTGTTCTCATCACCATGGAAACGGCGTTAACTCTGTTGGATGAGGGTCGGCCAGTGTTCCCGCTCGACATTGTCAAAACATTGAGAGATCAGCGAGCCATGATGATTCAGACCACGGTACAGAGAGGCAGAACAAGGGTTTATGACAGTGATTGTTTTCTCCTTTATTCCATTCTTTATTATGATAGCCTGTCACTATAGAGGATGTCAAGCTGCCCTCAATATTCAGTGTCTGTATTTTCTAATTATCCCGTAGCGAATTCCAAGCTTTTAATCATCATGAGGTCCAGCTGATTCGTCTACTAGATGTGGTCTAAAACTCATTAAACTTGCACTGTTTTTAGGGATATCAGGTAAAAGGCTCCATATAATTCCAATTCATAAAAAGGTCATGGTGAAGGTTTGGGGTGAAACCTCTGGAGCTAGTCCCAGTTCCAGAGGTATATTATCCTTTTATATTTTCAAAATTAGATTTTCTTTTGTCTACCACATTAGCCACATACTTTTCTCTTACTCAATACAGGCCGTTCAAATGCATGGAAGTTTGAAAAGCGTTTGAATGCTTAGAGCTTCTATAGAAATACCATGAAAGGAACTTCAGGACTCCTTATAAGGGAGAGGAAGCTTCACTTTAATGTGCCAGGAATTTAGGCAATTGGCCTATGTTTCTGACATCTTCGGGGTCCATTAATTCACCGAAATATGGTTTACAGTTTTCTACTGACGGCTGATGAGCTGGAGCAAGCTGAGGTTGGAAGCTATGCTCTCTGGCAACTCAGCGATATTTGTCATCCAGTGTTACTCATTGCTTTGACAGCAGGTAGTGATGGGAATATGGCAGCCCTCCAGTCACAAGCCTGCTTCTAGACCACTGCTACCACCACAATAACCCTTATTTTGAAAGGCGCTCCAGTCCCTGAGGCTTCTTCTCTCTGATTTGTTTTGTGCTGATGGAACACTTCCTCAGGTTTCCTTCATATGTTTGTGTCCCTGCATGGAAAACATTCAGTCAGAGGACAAACCTTCAGGAGCCATATGTTGAATGTTGAATCCCCATGAGAAGCTCAAAACAAACGATGTGTTAGTCTCTCAATAGTTGCCAGCTTGCTCGCCCTGTGTTGTGCACTCTGCCACGAGCCGCTTGGTTCCTGCTGAAGATGTAAAACACTAAAAATGGATCAAAAATACACAGTTGACAAATCAAGCCCTCCAGGAGGTCCACTCAGTGGCTGCTCAGGAGCTTTCAATCGTATCACACAGGCTTCCTCAGCAGATGGAGTTTTATTTTTAGCATTCCAGCAGCATGGCTGTGGAGACGGCAATGTCGGTCGGTCGGTCGGTCCACCACTTTGGTTCAGGCTGGAATATCTCAGCAACTACTCAGTGATTCGCTCGTGACATTTTGTACAGACATTCGTAGATTCAAGACAACTTATCCCATTGACTTTGGTGAACCTCTGACATTTCCTCCAGCGCTACCATGAGTTTCACATTCATCGCTTTGAGTGAAAATGTCTCAAAAGCTCTTGCATGGATTTTGGTGAAATCTGGCACATGCATTTGTATCCTCCTCGGGATCAACTGTTATTACTTTGTTGATCTGCTGACTTTTATATCATCATCATCAGATCAAATTATTAATTTGTCCAATACTTTGATTTATGACCAAATATCTGCAAAGATAATGACATTCCCATCAACCTCTGTGTTGCTCTGTGTTTGGATCTAATCAACAAATGCTAACAAGCCAAACGTGGAGGTTGAGCATTGTTAACGTTACCCCTCCTAAATATTAGCATCTTAGCTCTGTTAGTGTGAGCATGTTAGCACAGGATAAGAATGAGCTAAATCAGGGTCTTGGTTTCACAAAACACTCATCCGTAGGATCAGTATATGGTTGATTTGTTCTTTTTTCATGGGTTGTGTAACAGCTAGTAACATTTGCTATGTTGTGTGTTTCAGTGTCAGTTCCAGTTTGTGTGTAACGCCATTGTGCGAGTCTACAAAGAGGAACACGAGGGATCTACAGCGCCGTAGCCCACATCAGCATCAGGACCAGAACAGACACACTTACCGTTTCAGCCTCATCCAATAGCAGGCGACACTGCCACAGAGGGACAGTGCTATAACAGATTAACCTCCTTCACCGTCCGCGGGACTGGTACTATTGAGAGTAGAGCCAGCTAAAGAGCACAGCTGTCTGTGTAGCCTAGATTCAGTGTGAGACTATGACTCTTACACCTAGTCGGCCTTAGTGTTTGCTGATGTAGAGGCTACAGTCTCTATAGAGGCTCATATAAGACTGATGTGAGTTTCTGTCCAAGAGGCCACTCAGGAATGTTGCCTCTACTTATTAAGCTATATGTGTGCCTTAGACCGACGCCTCCCAGTCGATGGATCGAACGGTTGCAGCAGAGACAGACCTGGATCATTATAATCTGTAGTTTATCTCTGTGTCCAAAGACAAGAAGAGCAAGGCAGACTTCAGATCACTACGGCAGATACTGTAGGGTCATGGGGGTGAAGCACTGCACGCTATCCACCACAGGAGCACCTACTGTTAAACACTCTTAAATTATTAAGACACTAAATAAACCCTGATTTATACTCATGTGTCCGCTTGGTTATTTCCTCTGATAGTGGTGGTTATAAATTAGATCTTTAGGATCGCTTTATGTCTAGACTCTCAGCGGCGTCTTGTACGCGCCTTTTTCACAACTTCTTTGCAGAATGAAGTTGCTCACTGAAGTTAAGAGTAGTGTGCTCATTTAACTTTCAGCCGACTGCCTCTAAAGCTGGCATCGTGTCGGTGAAACTATCTCAGCATCACAAATAAGCTCAAACTGTCTGGCTGGTTGTTTGAAAAGAGACATAACAAGATGAAGTATGGCTGTGTAGCATCTCCTGTCCCCGCAGGTTTATGATGTACAAGATAACCATTAAAATATGTTAGAGAGTGACGCAGAATCTCCTCATTTCACCCCAAATTATGTGAATCACGTCCAGAACTGAACTGACTGAAACAAAAACCTGCATCTGTAAGAAGTTGTGTCCAAGAGATGCACATCTGGGGGTTTGTGTTTCTACAGGAGGACCAGGTCTGAGGACACTCGGGTCAAATTCTTAATCTACAGTTAACTTTAGACATGTACTGGACCCAAACGGCAATAATGATCTGAAAGTTATTCTCAGGAAGTGGAAGACACCTGAAGAGCTTAAGTAAGAAGTTAGCAAAAGTAACTGCATGAGAAAGCATGTCACATAGCACAGACAAATATTTCTGTGTATTTATTTTTGTAAATGTATGTTTTTGGACTCACAGGTGCCGACTTATTCTGATATTCTTCGATGCAACCAAATTTAATTTGGGTATTTTTAAACCCAACTAAAATATAAATAAAATATTTAATATTTTTTTGTATTCCTGGCTGTGTGGACTCGAGGATGTTTTAAGGATGTTATAGAATATATATATTTAAAAATATAAATATTTATTTAAAAAAAATTAAATGTGTTTTAAAAAAAGTTTTAAAATGTGTTTTTTGTATCGATACTTCTTCAGTCATGTGTATCGGTTATAAATAGAGGGACTGAATCCTCATCATTATGGTGGCGACCTCCTGGACCTCCTTTAACGACCCTGGAGGCACCGTGGACCCCACCTTGGGAACCACTGTTCCGTTCCGAGCCGGGAGGCCCCGTGACAGACAGGTGGCGCTGGTTCGCCGGCACTGACGGGTTTGGCCAGTCGGGAGAATCAGAAGTTTGTTCTGCGCTGTGTTTGTACGCAGGCGCAGATCGCACTGTTTGTCCAGTTTCGCTGGTTGACTTTTACCTGTGAGGTGGACTAATTCCGACTCGCCGGTGGGATAAGCGACAACAACCAGCGGTGTCCGGTCCGGAGGTGATCGGACTTTCCTGCTCCCCCTCCCGGCCCCGCGTGGCTCCCTCTGCGGAGCGTCGGACGGGATTTCTCCGGGATTTTAGAGTCGGTGCGCAACAGCGAGCGAAGCAGGTGCACGGGAGAAGGCAGGGGGAGGGAGGAGGAGGGCGGCTTGTATTTCCGCGAGAGAGTCCTGTCGTTCACACCGGACCGAATGGTTGGAAATCAACTGGTTGGCGCCTCGGTGCTCGATCCGTGTCAGTTTCATTGGTATGCGGCCGGAGTCGCTCCGCTGCCGCCGACATCCTGCCTGAGGACCGATCGGCAGCCCTGAAGTCTCCTCCGCGCCTGCTAAGTGACTCCTCGCCCCGGGGAGGACGAGGAGGAGGCGGCGGCAGCACAGGCGGGACCCCGGCGTCACCGAGTGTGGTGTGGACCAGTTTTCACGGACACAACGCGGACCTCCTCACCTTGTGGATCAGGAAGATGATGGGCTTTCTGCGCCGGACGTTCAGCCGCCGCTCCCGGAGCCGCTTCCAGACGAGAGAGAGGGACGAGCGGGACGGTAAAGGGGGAGGAGGAGGGGTGACGGGGAATCCCCTGCTCCTGGCCCATCAGCAGCAGGTCGTACACGCGCCCGCCGTCGTCAGCGGGGGAGCCTCGGTCCACATCCCGGCGGCCGGGACGGCGAGGACCACCATCACCTGCCGCGTCCTGCTGCTGGACGGCTCGGACGTCAACGTGGATCTGCCCGTGAGTCTGGAGCCGGTCCGGCGGAGAGTGTGAACAGGATAGTGGCTTTTAGCCTAGGAGAGCGTGCGTCAAAGTGCGGCCCTTGGACCCCCATGGGGACCTTGTAGTTGTTCTTGGTGGCCCCTTGTAAAGGTCAGAGGTTACAGCCCGCAGTCAGGGATGTTTTTAATCTACCTCCAACTTTTAAAACATTTTAAATATGACTGCAATCAGGTTGATCTGAATTATTACAACTTAATGTTCTAGTAAAGTTGAACTGAGTTAAATAATATGTAACCGTGAGGATGTAGTTCTACTGCTTTTTATTTTCCCATTCATCTAGTACGCCTGCTATCAAATCAAGAATCAAACTAATCAATCGATTTGATGATCAGTTTTTAATCAGCAACAATTTTGAAAAAATCTCCCCAAAACTCTCTGTTCGTGTTTCTCAAATGTGAGGATTCGCTACTTTTCTATGTTTTATATCACTTTAAACAGAAAACGCAAAGACCTCATCACTGGATCTGAGACATGTGTGGCGTTGTTCTGGGTTGTTTGGTTTTTACCAGGTTTTGGACATTTTTGGGGCTAAACAGTTACAGAATAACCAATAATATAAGCCACATAATCCACAACGAGCAGTGTGTTCTTACAATGTGTCTATTCTGAAGTTTGGCACAGATAGTCAAATAAGTTTGGCAGCCTGCAGAATCATAGTGACTGTAGTATCGTAGTGACCCATATATCAGCCTATTAGTGTGTATGCCTCTTCCTGTACGGCTCCAGATGGTGTTTTGATCAGCCAATTCAACACATTACTTCCCCATTTCTGACTGCTGGGAAATCTAACCAAGACAGACCTGAAGCTGCCCTCTCCTGTTTGCCCTTCTACAGCATCTTCTTCTTTCTCTCGGTCTATTTGCCTGTATCTGATCTTCCTCAAGCAATCTATGCCCCCCCTCCCCTCCGTGTGCCATCTTCCCTCTTAATCTTCTGTTCCACTCCCTCTGTGGCCTGCTCCCTTGCTCATCGCCTTTCTCCTTTCACACTCTGCCTCTTCCACCTCCTCCTCATCCTTCTACTTCTTCTTATCCTTTTTTTCCACCTGTTCTCCATCTCCCTCTATTCCCAGACTCCCTGATCTGATTAATAACCGTGGGGACTGTGTGTGTCACAGACCAGTGCTACGAGTGTATGAGGGGTAGGTGGGATGATGAGCGAGCGTGTGGGCATACGTGCGCAAGCGGCTTTCTCGTAAGACGTGCTCATTTTGAAGGTTGCGTGTGTCATTGGAGGTGCTGCATGCATGCGTCACCTCCGCGGTGCCCGGACGGCGTATAATGGGTTATCAGAGTAAAGAGTCTTTCTCTGGCGGTCCAATGAGGAGCTTTCAGCAACAACACAAAGACACGGCTCCAACAGCAGAATGACACAGGGCTCGTCAAGCTGAGAGCTTAGTGAAAGGTGTGTGGGAACAAGTTTGTTCATGTCAGGTGTAGAGCTGAAACTCTCCCATTAAAGCTTATTAGCCTGTCACTTCAGGCTGAATGTCACCAAAACACAAGGTGAAACAGGAACAGTGGAATATTCACTCCCGTGTGTGTGTGTGACATTGTTGCCGGTGCATGTGCACTCATGTGACGGAAGCTATGATTTCAATCAGCCACTCTAAAACGACATGCTGCAGAATGAGCAAGAGCGTGACCCCCCCCTCCCCTCCACTCCGTCCCCAATCCCTTAATACCACTGATTTCCTCACACATTCATACTGTTACCAGGACGTTTAGACGGGTTATCAGGAAACACAAGGCTGTCATCTTTCTACACAGTAACACACACACATAACCGGTGTGTGTTATATGGGTCAGGCCGGGGTGAGGTCTTCATGCTGGGCCATAAAACACATCTGCTCATGAATTGTTGAGATGAAGTGTGGGACAAAGTGTTGCCAGTTGGTCTAAAGTGCAGGGAGTTGTGTTCTTCGTGTGTGTGTTTTATTTACAAAGGCCCGAATAAGGACCTTTCCCTCAGATTGTCCTTCTCTTTTGGACCCACACACACAAACACAACTTTTAAGAGTCAATGTTGTTTTGAAAAGAGCAGTTTACGACAGCAGAGGAGATAAGAGCAAACAGGCATTGAAGGTCAGCTGGAAATATTTGACCTTTTGTTCTTCTTTTGTAGAGTAAATCCAAAGGCCAGGACCTTTTTGACCAGATCATGTATCACATAGATCTGGTGGAGACAGACTACTTTGGGTTGCAGTTCATGGACACGGAACAAGTCTCAGTGAGTGACAAACACTTACTTCTCTCACAGTCCAGTTAGACTATTTTTCTTCACATTTTTGTCCTCTTCTCTGCAGCACTGGCTGGACATGTCCAAGCTTATAAAGAAACAGATCCGAGGTGAGTTCAAGTCACACTGTTTTTTTAAATTAGGCCTAAGTGTGTTTGTTTGTGTGTGTGTGCATGTGTGTAGGAAAATGCGCAGTGTGCTGTATGTGCATGTGGAAGCAGGTAAGTGGGGAGCAGGTGGCAGTGTTGACATGGTGATTAGCATGTGCATTAGGAGCGTACTCTTGTTTACTCTCCAGCTTGTAACGGGGATGACTTGTCCTACTCGTTCACCGGCCCTTGTTGTAGTTCAGGAGCCTTGAAAAGAAGAAAAGGCCTGATTGAAGTTGAAGTTTAACAGGAAATAAATAATAACGTCACTCATACTCATACACACATCCAGTCTTTTTTTAAAAAAAAACACTTTGCTCTCTCTTTTTATGGCTTTTAGACGGGCCTGCTTACAGACTGTTCTTCAGAGTGAAATTTTACTCTTCGGAGCCAAATAACCTGCGTGAGGAATTTACAAGGTAAAGATTTCACATACACACACACACACACACACACACACACACACACACTCACACGTGGTTTTCTCTGGAGCCCAGTGCAGAGGTCTGAAGGGGATGTGGGGCTAATTACTTTGCTGCTGTGGGCAGATTCAAATCAAGGCCAAACGGATGGAGACTTGTTAAAACAAATGATGTGTCCGAGATGAAGAAAAGCCTCTGATCCAATCAATTGATTTGTGGTGGGCTGGGCCTCTGACTCTGTGTGGTTGTTTTCTGTTTACACCAACAGATATCTGTTCGTGTTGCAGCTCCGACAAGATATTCTTACCGCCAAGTAAGTTCCTTTGTCGCTGTTTGTCCTCCAACATGTAAAAACTACAGTACGATTAGAAATACTCAGATACACGTGTGTATATAAGCACATATACCACCATTTTATTTATTACATATGTATGTTAATATTACACATGTCTTTGCACATTTAAAGAAAAAGTTTGACATTTTGGTAAAAATGCTTCTTTGCTCTCAGTGAGTCGAGAGACAATCGGAAGAGGTGTTCGGTTATTAATTTATTCAGTTTCTTCCCCTCAGACAGCAGTTTGCTCCTGGTTTAGTCATTACAAACATGGAGTGGACAGAACTTTATTTTTACCTCTAGGGGAGAACCTTGAGTTCACAACAATGCTAAAAATGATGCACAAGACAAACGCAACGCTGCTTGAGGGTGAACAAAAGAACTGTAATGTTAAGGGGTTAAAAGTTGAGCTGATGAAAGGTGAAAAATATGCGACTTTAAATTCCACAAAAAAGGCCCTCTGTGTCTGTAAGAGCTGGTGACCTCATTATTGGTGCGTAGTGGAAGATGAATTAGCCTGGACTGTTAAACTGGTAAAAGGAAATCACTAAAACAATTTCTGAAAAGTCTTGTGAACAGAAGAAAACAATAAGGTAATATAAAATAAGTCCTTGTGAGTCACTTTCAGGTGATTTCTCTTCATCTGTGAAAACTTCTGCTCTCTAAAAAAAAGTAGCGTTGAACACACTTACCTGTGGGAGCGTGCACACAGGTCACCTACATTAGAGTCCGGGACGACTACTGTACAATGGAGGCTGCTTTCTTACACACACAAACAACCCTGCACACACAAACACACACTCAGACAGCGTGCTCCCCCTCTCTCCTCACAACTCTATCTGGGCCACGGATCCCCAGAGTCCAGCTCTATTATAACGCTCAAGATCAGGAACAGCAGAGGGCTGCTTATTTTAGGAAAAGGGTTGCTCCTCTTCTCCTTGACACACACACACACACACACACACACACAGACAGGCGGTGTAGGGAATTCAGGTGCTTGTGTGTCATTCCATCCCATCATAACATGAACCCTGTGAATGCACTCACTAAAACAGCTCATCACCAGTGTCTCTGCTTCTCTGCTCAGGTTGAAATGTCCGTACGACGTCGCTGTAGAGCTGGCGGCGTATTGTTTACAAAGTAAGTAGACTTTAGTAGACGTATTGGGAGACCATTGATCTCCATTCATTTCACTGTGATATGAATATCAGCTTGCAAAATTTAGTCCACATATGTATTTTCTAATTTTCTAATTTATCACTGGGTGGTTAAGCAGTTGTTTCTCAGTGGTGCGTTGATTTGATTTGATTTATTTAAGTGCTTGTCGTGTTTTTAAGTTGGTCTTGATTTTGCAGCAAGAGAGTCGATGTAACGTTTGCTGAACAGCCATTGTGGCCACAAGTGACAATTACTGGATAATTAAATAAATAAATACTGTAACAAGTAGAGAAAAATCAAATCTAAGGCTGACTTTACTTACTAGGACATTTGTCCAGTCTATTCTGTCAGTGTCAGTATTATATATATAGTCATTGTGTAGTCCACATAAATATTGTTGTGTAGTTTAATTGTATAGAATGCCTTTTATTATGTTCATAGTAGAGAATATCTGTTCTCATCTTATAGTGTGTACTATTTTGTGCGTGTGTGTGTTTCTGTGTAGGGTGTTATTCGTTTTGTGAGTACTTTGTTGTTTTTGTGTCTTTGTGCATGCATCTTTTTCTGAATAATCAATGTGATGTTGCACGTTGTCCCTTGACAAAAACACTTCAATAAATAAATACACGCCTCACCTTACCTTTCCTACCTTGGTGTTTGTGTGCATCCATATCCAGGTGAGATGGGAGACTGTGATCCCTTGGAGCATTCTCCTGAGCTGGTCTCCGAGTTTCGTTTCACTCCCAAACAAAGTGAGCCCATGGAGGCGGACATCTTTGGCAGATGGTTGGACCTCAGGTGAGTTTGACGGTTGTCAGACTTGTTGCAGAAGATGGGACTTTGTCAGCCACGTGCTCCACATTGTTGCCACAAAAAGTTTTTGCTGTGTCAAAGCAACTCATTGGAGGGCGTTCAGCAGGTTTATCTCCTCATTGGATGAAACAACTGGGGCACAAAGCTGGAAAGTCATGCTGCTGCTGCGTTTCAGCGCCAGCTTTTCTTCTGATGAAGGCGTCCAAATTTCACTCCCCCTCCGTCCTCTCATCCTCCACCTCAGCCCGGCTCTCACTGGGTTGTATGAAGGATTAAGGGATTAATCCCTGGAGGGTCTTGATTGATTCTGGGCAGTATTTAACCCAGCCGCGGTCTGATTGCTCCCATCTCGGATTAGATTACATACACATATGCTGCGCTTCAACCCACACTGAGTTCACAGTTGTTCTTAAACACAACACCGAGTCAGGAATGCGAGGTGACTCACGCCGAGTTAACACCAATTACCAGCGGAGGTCATGCAGCAAGAGGCCTTATTGATAGTTGTGTTTTTGGATCGAGTTGACACTCAGAACCGAGGTGATATTCTTTGATTGTGAAAACTCAACTAGTTTTTTTAATCTTCAGGGGAAAGAGTCCGTCTGAAGCAGAGATTTCTTTTCTCAACAAGTGCAAGTGGCTGGAACTTTACGGAGTAGATATGCACTTTGTCAAGGTGCGTAAGTGTGTTTTATTATCACAAGTGTCACAACATCACTGTGTTTGACAACTACAGTTGTGTGTATTGTGTCTCCAGGGCCGAGACGGAGGAGAATATGCGCTAGGTCTCACACCGACTGGCATTTTAGTCTTTGAAGGACGCAACAAAATCGGCCTCTTCTTTTGGTAAGTACGTTGAACACATCTCTAAACTAGTCAATCCCTAAAAATGACTCTATTTTAAATGTTAGTATTGATCCACCATTTTCAAGCATTCTCATATGATCACATTTAACAATAAAAATGAGCATTATTCCTCAGAATCTCCTTATTGAAAACATTTGTTGCAGCTAATGACATTAAAGCATGACCCTGCTGCTTAGTTGTCATAGTAACGGAACATTCTTTCTGGCTCCTGACTTTCCCAGGTACATTACAGTCATTGTTTAAGTGCATAAATGAAATATTTAATGATAATGTCTTTGATTTGTGTCTTTGTGTGTCTCCAGGCCCAAAATCACCCGGCTGGACTTTAAAAAGAGTCGACTCACGTTGGTTGTGGTCGAGGACGACGATCAGGTTTGTATCGTGACCCACACACACACACACACACACACACACACACACACACTCACTCTGCATGCAAACAAGCACAGATACGCACACAAACACACACACACACACACACACACTCACACTCACCCTGCATGCAAACAAGCACACACAAACACAAAGCGGTGAAGGCGATCTGTTTGTTTTCGACTGTGAAGGGTCGGGAGCAGGAGCACACGTTCATGTTCCAGCTGGCCAGCTCCAAGAGCTGTAAACACCTGTGGAAGTGCGCCGTGGAGAGCCACGCCTTCTTCCGGCTTCGCCAACCAACCACAGGCAAGGCCAGCCGCAGCGACTTCACACGACTCGGGTCTCGCTTCCGATTCAGGTAGAGCTCAGCGACGTCCTCCCACTTGGCTCTTCGTTCTCATAAAGTGTATCGTTGACAGCTCAAACAGCACTGAAGGAGGATATTGCTAGTCGGCTCCCTCAGGTAGTTGTGGCCAGGACTAATACCAGCACACAGGGAATAGTGTGTCACATAAATCAGAGCCTTTGTATCTATGGTTACAGTGTATCTATGGTTACATGGACCTGTTCCTATGGCGACCGAGATATTCCCTTTATATTGTTTGTTTTCTTCCGTCTATTATCAGAGATGGTCAATGCTAATTCTCACACTTGAAAGGCACCTATTGACATTATGAAGTCTGTTTTACATTGGAGTAAAGATTAAGAAGTCCAGTTACAGGCGGTGAAAGTAAAAACCAGAACACCTGTAGAGTCTACTGGAAACTCCATATAATAAACATAGCGTTGAAATCGATGAGCATTTGAGTGTGCATAAGACAATATTTTAAGAGCAAAAACGTAAGCGATTTCAAGTCATTCAATAGAAATATAAGTAAAGATCCTGTGAATTAATTCAGCTGAATTACTCCAATCCTGGGTTTGTGTTTAGTAGGTGTGTTTTTTTTTATACACTACTTTATGTGTCTGTTCTTACTTTACTGCTTTCTCACTAAACCTCCAAAAGTTTGAAATCTTAACAAATGAACTGAAGTCAGATTCAGTCATAACAGCTTTTGTACTTTTCACCTCCTCCATGTGTTTGTCTCAGCGGTAAGACAGAGTATCAGGCCACTCATGGAGGCAGACTGAGGAGAGCCAGCACATTTGAGAGAAGGCCGAGCAAGAGATACCCCTCCCGCACACACTCACTGGGCAAAGGTGAGTCTTATCAGCACATGCAAACACTGATGACTAACGCCACCTGTTTAGTCTTTTACGTACCTGAACATGTTAACATTAAGGTCACATACGGTTCTAATGCGTTGTAATTCAGGAAGCTTTGATTATTTCACAGAAGAGGAAATGCTGCAGCCTGTAAAATGATCATCATATGAGGTCATATGAGGAGCCAGACGTTGATCTGGTTTTGCCTTCCTGACTCCTAACTTTGGTTGTGTTCAAGAAAACAGTACCTGATATATTACAGGCCACCATATGGGTTTTCTCTAGTGCTAATTCAAGGGGCTTCTTTCTCTCTCTTTAGCTAGGTTATTACACTAAAGTGTCACCTTTCTACTTTTTAAAATACACCTGCAGTACTGTATTTTAAATACACCTTCCGTGAGCTACAGTAGCTTCACAAGCCTCTAATCTATCATATATGTTGACGAGGTGCGGCGTGCAAACCGTATTTACTTCCACACACCTTTTATTTCTTGGGTTTGGAGCAGCCCTGCAATACAAAGCATGAGTCAACAAAGAAGTGTCTGGACAGAAAAACAGACTTACACCTGATGAAGGTCCAGATAAATGAAGATAAAGTGACTGACAAACGGTCACATTTCCTGGTGTTGTTTCTTCTCTAACTTACATCCTGTCTCTTTCTGTTAGTTACCATTTCCCCGGCCAAGCCCTCTCATATCAGGTAAAATACACAAAAACACCCACACCTGACCTTGACCTTAATCCACGCAACAGCCTGGATGATCCATCAAAGAAAGTCAAATGTTTGTGACTTTGTAATGGTTTCCATGCCTTGTGAGGATACTTTGCTGGTTTAAAACACATTTACTTGGTTTAATAATCTGCTATCAGTGATTATTGTCCATATTTTCCAGCTCTCACACCAGCCCTGATCCCAGCTTACATCCAGTGAGTGACCTCAGATAGCCTACTTTTATAACACACACACACACACACACACACACACATGCAGCAGCAGCCACTGATCTGGCTTCGCTCCTGTGACAACATTTAATTTCAGCATCTCTTCAATCCCTCCCCCCCAGTACCAGCACAACATTCCTATTGGCCACGAGCCGTGGCACCCGCCCCACCCGGCTCTCACGCCTCCAGTTTACCTGCAGCCCTCCGGACACACACCACCACACAGGTAAGACTAGCAACCACAGAGGACACGGGGAGCAGGGTTTAGAGACACGCGAGGAAGCTGTCGTCAAATTGCTTCAGGGATATTATGTGACTCGATCTCAGGGGTCCTTGATCAGAAATTGGCTGGAGGACAAGTTTCTGTTTTTAGACAAAGCTGCTTATCTCATATTCCACATTATCTGTTGTTCATCGCACTTCGTGTCACTCACATGCCTCATATCGCCCTCACATTGCCTGTTTGTCTTGTCTACCTCCATGCTCATACCGTGTGTGTGTGTGTGTGTGTGTGTGTGTCTGTGTGTGTCTGTGTGTGTCTGTGTGTGATCCTCCGTCTCCCTCACGTTCAGGACTTCTGTCCAGCTCGCGAGTCATCCTCCCGCCCCTGAGCGAACCAGCGGCACCTTCCCAGGATCCATCAGTGTGGTTTACAGGGATAAGGTCATGACCGCACTTTGACCTCTGTTTGAACTGGGAATTTGTTTCCAACCAGACTCTCACTCAGCACTGAGAGTTACAAAGACTGGCACCCCAGAGAGAGATTGACTCAGCGAGAAAAAGTTGCCTCCATCATCCTCATCACATCCATCATCCTCATCATTTGTCACATCCCCTCATATGTTCCTGTGAACACCTAGATGAAATATCCCAAATAGGTGCAATGGGAGAGATATGATATTCTGAACACAACAGGAAGCTATTTCTTTTTGCAGCAGTGGCTGATGGAGGCAATTAAGGCACTTTAAAACTGACTATCTTTTGTAAATGATGGCTCCAATATGCACCAAAATTGCTCCCTCTTGGGGAACCCCTTTCCAGTCCAGTCTCCACACCGACATGATAGGATAAATGAGATACAATATATCTTAGGAATCAGTGTGACGTACACTTCCCAATGATATTAGTATCACAGTGAAAACATCCACGAATCCACCTCCAAATCATATCAAAAAGATGCACCTTTTAACTACAGAACTTGTCTGAGAATCATCACTGTTTTTAAGTTTTCTTCAGGGTCAAAGCAGTGCAGTGAAAGCTGTCTGTATATCGACGGGTACATGACAAGCAGGAGCTGCTGATGGCTAATTCTGCCTACTTTTAAAGTTGTAGAACACAGCTATTCACTGACTCAATGGTAACATCAGGTTTCCTGCTGCAGTCCCAAAATTAGAGTAAGATTATCCTGTCGAAGTAAGACATACGCTCATAATAAAAGTTACACAATTTGTTTTTTGTTTTCCATGACTAAGACTCAGAATGCCTCATGTGTTTCTTATATCCTGCAGCCTGACTCTCTCTCACCACTCTTATACAGAAGAGTGTCTTTGAAAACCCTAGACTAAAGTACACTGCTGGAACGCAAAATTAAGACAGGACCACGTTTAATAGCTTTGTGCCTTGCTTTGTTTGTGGACATTTACATGTAGTCGTGGTGTTTTGATCGTTCAGTAATACTTCAAGATCACAAATCTGCCTTGAAGATTAAATGTGTCTTTGTGCCTGATAAACCTCATGACAGCCATGTTATCACATCATCAGATCACTTTCATTTGTCATGAGATAAGGTGATTCTTCTCGGGTGGAAGGGGTCGACATTCTGTATGCTGGTTTAGGGATAAAGCTGCTTTAAATGAAATAAGTGAAACTAATGAAGTGAACTAGAATATCTGCATATGTGGTGTTCAAAGAGATGTTTTTGAATGAACTTTACATTATTATAGCAGGTTTTGGATTTGAACCAACTGTATACAGAAAGTGTGGCCAGCGTTTTACTGTGTAGGTTGTTGACTTTTACTCTGTATGTTTACTGAAATCACGTGATGCCTGTAGGGATGTTGCCGTATTGCTTTTCAAATAAACCAATGGTTATAATACACACATTTTCAAAGATCTGTCCTTCATTGTTTTATAACATGGCTTTCTATAACTGTCGTTGTGTTTGTGGATCAAATATCCTTTAAAACCTTTGAGCATCATGAAGTTAAAATGATTACAGGTCAAGTAAATGTTGATGTGTCGTCTTCAGTTACCCTCTACGTGGTCATGCATCAGACCACCAGTTCAGCATTGAAGAGAATGAGACTTTGTATTCTGGAAAGATCCACCATCATCACCGTCGCCACACACACAGCCAGGACACGCTCTGTCACACACACACCAACAGTGAGTACTCTCTCTCTCTCTCTCTGTCTGTACTCCGATGCTTTTTACATGTTGGTCGCTGCATGTTGCTCAGCATCCTGTTTTGTTCATGAGTCGGCTCATCCGAATCATTTGTTTGTTGTAAGAAAGACTCTCAAAAGATCCCCGTTTGCTTTGTACAAGTCAGACTGCTGAAGCCTGCAATTAGCTCCGGCTGAACGGAGTATATTTACACAGAAGACTGAGAGTCTGCAATATGGAAAGTGGATTATGGAGAGGTCTCTTCAGTATGAACTGAAGGAAAGATTACATAAAAAAACCTACCCCATTGTTCACATGGGCACTAGACTTCATTTTAAGGGATACTTGAAACATCGTGTACCTGTACTCTAACCCCTGTGGTATCTAGAGTGCAGAGTCCACACAATGCAGTGGACATTAATGTAATGTAATGCTTGTTGAAGAAATAATGTCTGCTTTAAGACTCAATGTAAAAAAGCTCTGTGTTTTACCCAGAATAACCAAGAAGGTTATTTAAGTTGACGCCCTTGACATTCCCATAACATATAGCCTGTAGTGCATTTTCTCATGATACTCTTTGTGCATTAGAACGTCGAGCTCCTCACTGCCCTGCAGACGAGTTGGACATCTCTCAGTCTCTGCTCAAAGCTCTGGAGTCTGAAGGGGATTCTCCCCCCTGGCCTTCGCTGCACGTCAACATCGACAACAAGGTCAGACACGTTCTCACACGCAGGTTCCCCATTCTGCTCACAATGAGATCCCAACCCTCTTCACCTCCTTCCTGCTCCCCTGCCAGGGAGAGGAGAAGCAGCTGTCTGAAAAGTCTCTGCACCCTCCCGCCTCCCCGGCAATGCTCCCTGATCATCTTAAGTGTAACATCCTGAAGGCCCAGATGGAGGCGGCCTTCAGGGTGAGTACCACCGTAGACTTCCACCTAACCATCAAAGCCTTGAGTACTGTGCAGTGTAACTAACAGCATGACCTCTCTTCCTCCACGGTGTAGAAGGAAGCTCCAACAACGCCGAGAGGGAAGACCTCAAACGAGACCCTAAATGACAGGCCGGTGCCCTCAATCTATAAGTACACGCTTACACATGTTTCTGCACATGTGTGTTTGAGACTGACACTCCGTGTGATGATGACTCTGCTCCTCAGGTATCAGAGCTCGTCCCAAGACTCGGCTGCATCCAGTCTGACAGCAGACAAGACGCCACATCGGCAAGACCGCACCCCGACCCCGGAGAGGCTGCAGCCTAACGCCAGCACAAGCACCACCCGCAGGAAACGACTGGTCAGACAGTTCAGCTTGTGAGTACACGTCCCCTTTGATATCCGTCTCCCAACCGGCACGCCAGCCTAAAGGCTCCATCACGTACTTGAAGCAAATGTAACGCTTTCTCCCACTCTTTGAACATTTTTAATCAGCTCAGACTGCAGGTTATGTAAGTGATTCAATTTCTCCCAATGTATCGCTTGTACAGTAACCATGAAGATGAAGATAATCTCCCAGAAGCACTTGCAGCCATCTCTTCTCAGAGTGCAGGAAAGTCAGGATCTACCAGCTCACTGGACAAACAGATACAGCCGTCCATATACCCACAGGTAAACACACACACACACACACACACGTTACAAACCCAGGCACATGTTTGTTGAATGCACCACACTGGGAGCCTCTCAGCATTACCTAAAAGTAAACAGAGGAATGTGTGTGTGTGTGTGTGTGTGTGTGTGTGTGTGTATACATTGATGTGTATATTCCAGGTGGATAGTATGCCAGCACTGGAGCTGGGTAGTCCATGCTGTCCCTCTCCTTCTCCTTCTCCCCATCTCTCCCCTTCTTACTACCGTAGCTCCATTCCTCGCCCGGCCCCTTACCTTGCTGCCCATAATGACAGGTAACACTCCTCCATTCTCCGTGTTTGTATTCACTAGAACCTTCCTCCAGTGATCAGCTGTGGTTAAGGCACATATATAACTAGGGCTGCTACTAACACTTACTTTCATTATTGATTGATATGCAGATTATTTTCTTGGTTAATCTATTAATCATTTTGTCTATGATTTAAAAAAAGTTGATAAATCACCCCAGCCTGACGTGACATCATCAAATGTCTGGTTTTATCAGACCAGGAGTCCAAAACCTAAATATATGCAGTTTAGTCATCACATTTTCCAGCTTCCAAATGTTTTTTGGGTTAAATTGAAATGTTCTCTCTCATTGTGTCCTGTCTGTCACTACTGTCACAGACAATAAAGGCAAAATGCCAGAAGATATTCTTAGAAAAAATAAATTGGTCCAATCATAAGAGCAACTGGAGAGCAGCACTCGTGGCCAATGTGTTTGCTTCTAAATGTATTGTTGTTGTTCATCCAGCCTCCGACTCTTACCCTGTTCATTTCTTCTGTATCGTCTTTGTTATTGTAAAAATATGTATGCTGCACCTTTTGGCCATATCTCTGGTGAAAAGGGGGTTTTAATCTCAGTGCTGACTGACTTTAAACTTGACATGAGGTTTGTGTGTCTCTGTGTTTGTAGCGGAGAGGAAATGAGGTTGGACAGAGAAAAGATCCTCCGAGCCCTCCTGATGACGGAGCTCTGAGACCTTGACCTCTGACCCTGTGGCAGCAGACCTGGTGTCAAGTGAGGAAAGTGGGAACAGAGGACCCAAAGTCGTTGGCTGCAATCATACATTTGTATATTTGCATAATACTTTCAGCAGTTAAAAATATATATTTGCATAATGGCAATTGTTATATATTTCCTTAATTGTTTATTTTAGAAGGACCGTCCTTTATACTCATCAGAAAACACACACGCGCACACACACACACACACACACACACACACACACTTTACAGACAAGCTACAGATGTGACTGGTGCTGCCTGCATGATGAATATGTAACATGATGAAATATTTATCTGATTTGCTTTGGGGTTATGTTTATCAACATGTGTTGATGCCTAAACTGTATTTCAGACGCCGACTGTTTTTTCTTCTTCTCTTCTTTCCAAAATGTAAATAATCTTTGTAATTGATATGCTGATAACAGAGCAGGCTTAGTTCTATACGTCAGACCTCCATTTTTGAGAAATGAACGAACATTTGCAGCACAGAGTTTAAAGAAACGGAGTGAACTGAAAGTGACTCCTGACTCGGTGGAGGAGATGTCAGGACTGGATTGTACTGCTGTGCAGCTGCAGTCTCAGAACGCCCACCAGACGGAGACAAATCTGCAGCCTCATCTGAGCATCCTCCCAAAGGAAACAGTTGGGATCACATTTTTTTTAACATGCAGTTCTCATCACAGGTCAAAATGCAAAAGAGGTCTCCGAAGTCATGATCTTGGAAATAAGTCAATAATTAAGCATAACTCTGCTGCTTGATGACTTTACTGGATTTCAGTCCTCGTTTTTTTCACGACCACTTCTGAGGCGGCTGATGATCTGCTGCTGTACTGTATGTGCTGAATGTGTTAATCCTGCCTATGGTTGGATCTTAATAAAGGCCACATCGTCGGCTTGACAGCTCTGTCGCATCTCTTTGGTCTCTGCGCTGACATGGGAATGTGGATCAGCCTCACCTTGCGAGAGAATGTTGTCATAAAGGATCGGCTATAACTTATCCACCGGCCTCCACACACCTACAGCATCCAGTACAGTGAGTCAGCCTGTAATTGCACCTGTGTTCTGTCCTTCAGGCAGCCACTTAATGTGAGATTATTCATCTTCAAGGCGAGGTGCAGCAGAGGGACTGGTATGAGTTCAGGAATGTGCCACAAATGTTTGTTTCTGTCAGAATTAATTTGGACCGTGACAGATCGTTATGTGGGCGAGCCAACAAATGAGACAAAGCATATCAGTTCCACTGTATTTGCTTTAATGGGACATCGTCCTCCCTGATCTTTCAAATCAACCCTGATTTCAAGCTAAAAAAAAGGTTAATTGAACAATATTTTTTCAAAAAGTATGAAATAAAGATTACCTTCCATTTAGAACAAAACACACAATCCTCCCATTAGAACAACTTTCAAACAGTTCAAAGTTCAAATTACTTACATTTTTCAAGATTCTGTACTCTAAATCTGTAATGGACTGCACTCTAACTTGTGCAAATTGTTTTTAAACTAAATCATTTAAAACTAGGCTTAAACTGTCACACATATATATCAGGGTTTACACCTGACATGAAAATACACTTTGTGACAAATTATGAAATGAGAACTTCTTGTGTAATCCTGCGTGTGTCCTACAGTAGTTAGGTTTACGAAGGTAAAAGGAGAAAATAAGTATTTGTTTCATTCATACTACTGGTGTTGCTATGCTGGTTTGTTTTTTTTTGTGAGAGGGAGAATGAGTGTGTTTAAAAGGGATCAAGTTGGGTGGGGTGCACAAGATTGTATTACACAATGCCAAATCTGCCCGAGGGGGTCTGACATGGTTTTGTCTGCCTTCTTTCTCTCTTCCCCCTTCCTGCACTCTCTATTTCTCTTCCACCCCGTTAAAAAAGAGCCATCCTCTCAGACAATGTGTTAGTGTGCCTGAGTGACAATAGCTTCTTTGCCATAGCGTGTGTGTGTGTGTGTTGTGTGTGTGTGTGTGTGTGTGTGTGTGTGTGTGTGTGTATGTGTGTGAGTTCCCACAGTTTTGCCTTCAGCCACATTCTGTCATTAACAACTCCACCTGTGTTTTTGTGCTCCTTCACTTCACAAGTCCTTAAAGACCACAGAGAGCACAATAAGTACACAGCAAAATAAAGTGAAGGCAAACAGTGAAAATCAAACACAAGCGGACTTCACATGTCGTGTTTATTGGCGTTTGAGCATTGCCACAGCGGGACGTCCTGAGCAGGAGTTAAAGTCATGCTGTAAGAAGTGTGTACAGGAACATGGAGCCCAAACATCAACGTTGCAGGGCACGAATGGCAATGAAATTCACAAGATACATGTCAGACTTGTCCTTTATTTCCTTCCCAACTATCCGTCTACTCTCTGAGTGATTTAGTCAACAAGAGACCCGTCCCACGACATCTGTGTGTGGTGGAAAGAAAACAAGGACACTGTGATGGACCGCTGCATCTTTGTGGTCATGTCTGAGTAAAACATGTAATGAAATCTGTTAGAAACCAGCTCCTGGGGTTCACCCTGTAAGATGAGAGCGGGTGACATGAGTCCTCCAGAAGAATGCAACCCTGTGGTGAGAGAACTGGGACTGTCCTCTTTTCGAACATGTGTCCAAAACAAAAGGGCAAGACAACATTGGCATTACACAACGTGGAAACAGATAGGGTTCATAAGAAGGGGGGAGGGGGTTAGTGAGTGTGAGATGTCACATTTTTGTAAGTGAAACCTGATGCGAGGATCAGACAATCTGACAAACTCACAGTGTAACAAACATGTTATTATTCAGAGATACTGCTATTAAATTCATTAGTAGTCTTATTAATTAGCAGTGCATTGATATTTGGCATTATGTAAACATCTTAAAGTTTAACTACTAACTTCTTCATGCACTAAAGCTTCCAATACAATCAATGTGTACTGTATCAAACTTATATAAACACATAAAATGTATTGCATAAACAGATGTACAGGAGTATTAAGACGCATCAACACAGCCATGCATAATACTCATTTTCATCATCTCTTTCACACTAAAACACACACACACACACACACACACACTTTCACTCTTCACAGAGAAGCTCACGAAAAGGATTTAGCTCAGTTGCTACTAGGTCATTCTTCTCTAGGTTGGCTAGCAAATATATCATAGTGGTTATAATATCATAATGTTAAAAAAAAATCTCATTAAAAGCTTTTAGCATACATATTGTGCAATATAAGACAAAAAAACTGCTATTTTTGGCTAAGGACATGGTGATTTTTGGTATAAAATACATTAATTTCTGTTTTTAAAGATATAAATAACACAACTAAAAGACTATTTTTAAAACCTAACAATACATTACACATCTTTGACATATACCAAATTGTCACGTGACCTTTGTGTATTTGTGACCCTACAGCAGGGTCAGGTCCAGGTACTGCCCTGCCGGCTTGGTCATGAGAGCCGGGAGTGACATGAGAGGAGTATCAACTCCGCTGGACTGACCAATCAGACTGCTGCTCAGGAGAGACATGGACTCCACGGGACTCTGGAGGGGAAGAGGAAGGAAAGTTTGGGGTCAGGAAGATGGAGGAGAGGGAAGAGACCTTACACCAGCACCAGACATCACCCATCACCTTCTCAGCCCCCTGAAGGCTGCACCCGCCACTACCCAATCTTTCACTACAACACCACTAATTGACCGTTCACTCCACAAATCCCAATTAGCATGTGACTGTCGGAAAATAATAGTTAATACTGCTAATGAAGACTTTTTATCAGTGGGCCACAGTCACCATTGTGTTACTTCATTCAACAGTAGATAATGCCTAACAGGCGATTATTTAAATGAAAATCAGAGATTATTAGTTTAATTCACAGTAATCTTTGAACAATAGGGTTGGGAAGTGAAGAGTTTTTCTCCATCTGTATTGCCATATATTTTTTATTTTTTCCACATCCAGCATTATCCTCAATGCTGCTAAACAGAGGAATGGGATAATGTAAGTTAGTTTGGTATGGTGGGAGACTCAAAATACGACAATATGCATCAGACTCAGCTGCATTTCCACAGTGAAGAATCCAAAATTAACCGATTAAAATGGCCGTCTATAAAATCTGTTCTCAACAGCAATCTTTAGCTTCCACGCTCCATTAGCAGCGCTAATCACCATTTTAAGCTTGGTGATCAGAGGTTTCTTTCCAGAATGCTCCCTGAGAGTTGTAGTTAACTTCTCCTCTCACATTAGAGCAGATAAACACAGTCTTTATCTCCCCCTTACACTTTTACTGTTTTGTTTTTGTTTTTAGAAAAGTTTTTTTTTTTTTTTTTTTAAAGGACACTACCATCCAGACTCATGAGATAGAGAGCACTGCTTTTATTAGAGAGTTTGGGAATATGGAGAAACCCAAAGTTTGACATGCCTGCTGTACCTTGTTATGGTTTCTAAGCTATGATTGGACAATCACTGTTCAGAGACGGGGTTTAATGAACGGTCAATTCGCCCCCTTAGCTATTGCTGTAGCCCATAAATAACTTCTTGAGAGGACAGAGATGTAGTATAAGATGAAGCACACTGCCATAAAAAGGCAAAACCAATTAAGACAAAACCCAAGGATTGATTCAAATCCAAGAAATTTCCTCTGACCACTCCTCCCAATCAAAAATGTGTCCATTATTGCTGCTGTTTGTGGTTAGTGGGAAATTCCCTGTCTAGGAAATGATGGCTGTTACGTTGAGCCTGGTAATCTCCGACGACCAGTCTGAAACCCCAAGCCAGCTAAACTAAACCCCCCTCACTTAGCCCTCAGCCAATCCTTACCTGCCACCTGCCTCAGACACCTTAAATACACACCCATTCTTTGGGCTGCGTAAGCAATGTCCCGGCCGGGTCGTGAGCGTGCACAGGCCCATGGGCGTGCATGAGAGCATCCTCTGGGGCATACTGTGGTGTGATGAAGGGGGAGGAATAACAGAGACAAGGGGCTGAGACACAAGCAACCATAGACACTAACCTAAAGGCCACGTGGACCTAGAAACTGCAGCCCGGGGGGGAAGGATGAGTTTGTTTAGTGGTAGGAAAATATTGCAACAGTCTCGCTCCATGTTCGCCTCTTAGTTTTGCTTGAGCTCTTATCGATCATATCAGTCAGATCCTTCACTTTCTTCCAGGTGTAAATAAGACTCCAGCTCCTCCGATTCAAGTCTAAGCAAGCAGCAGTTCACGTGTGACAGAACAGGGAGAGCAGACAGGATAAACTAGTTTGATAGCCTCTGGGCAAACACAGTGGATGCCTGACAATACACACCCACAACAGAAGGAGATTTGAATACAACACTGGGATCCTACAGCGAGGTGTGTGAAGGCAAAGAGCATTTGTATGGGAACTGTATCAGGAACGAGTTATTATCACATTTGGTTCATTTGTAGACGCGCGTCTCTTACCTGGTATCCCTGCACCGCATTAATGAGGTCTTTGACTCCGTTGCCGTTGTAGGTCAGACCTGGCATGCGCATCAACCCCCCCGGGGAGGAGAGGGAGGAGGGGGAGGGGAAGAAACCTACTGTGGTAGGTGAGCCAGGTGGACTGGAGGAAGACAAGAGAGAAGACATCTTACAATGTTATCATGAAAATATCTAAAAATAACAAACCAAATCATCTGAAAGGTTCGCACTTCTCAAACAAAGCGCATACGTAGCGCAAGACTGGGAGTAACTTTGGGCGTCGTCTATAAATGTTTTCTCAGTGACGGGGCTGACTGGGGAGAAACAGAGGTCGGAGAAGTTTACCAGATCCCTGATACCATAGAGTTCAGTTATTAACTACCCTTGTCCCGGCCTTTCTCCTTGCTGAGACACATTTGAACCAAAACTGCTCCTCATGTTCCACCGTAAGCCCATTTCTGGTGGAAATAAACATTCATTTAACGAGAGTGTGATTGCAGGACAAATTAACTGCAGATAGCAGCTTTTGACTTTGTCTGATTTTAACCAAAAATTGCAACCCGGTGACAAAAAAAGGAAGTTTTAAGGAGCTTGCTAATATACACGCAACATGTTGTGACATACCTATGCACACAGATAGAGTCAGAATATCCAACATGTAAACTTTACTGCGCTTACTCAGCAGCACACGGCCTCAAAGTCAACACTGCCCGACAGGCTGGGTGTACAGCCACGAAAGAACATGTTTCTATAATAGTCCTGAACCGGTTCTTTTTATGTGTAATTACCATGTAAAGTGAATTTGCATATGTGTCTGATTTATGTTATGTGAAGCTATCACAAAGCAATGAATGTCATCATCATGATATACCAGTATCCATCAAATCTTCATTTTAAATCGTAATTTTCAAAACAAAATCTACATTCTCAAATATTTTTGATATAATCATGCAAAAATACAAAAGCAATGAATTATTTACAAACCCTATCATGAATAATCTGAGGGCTGGTTGGAGATAACTGAGACAACTAGAATGAAGATATGAAGATAAAATGATGTCGAGGAATCAGATGGTTAACACAAAGAGTTTGAATGCCAGCATGTGTGTCTCCGTTCATCTGTAACCATCGCCGCTCACCTCGGGTAATACGCTGCGTAGTTCATGTATAGCTGAGCTGAGGCGGGATAGTAGGCGTGTCCTGGCGGCAGGTGCCGTGGGGCCAGCAACACCTGTCCAATGGGAGGGTAGAGAGCGGCAGCAGCCTCTGAAGACATGACGGGTGGAGCGGGTGCAAAGGAGTAGGATGGAGGAGATAAACCTGGAGGAGGGAGAGAGCAGAGGGAGAGAAAAAAATACTTAAAAAGAAGCAAGCAGTCACAGAAACAGAGATGATGGTGAAGTCTGGTCATTGTTTGTTTCTGAGAGAGGCGCTCATGCAAATGTGCAAACAATGACCACCTTTAATTTAGCACCCGACACCTATCTAAGTGATGAATGCATGGAGCCCTTTATATATACAATATTTGCATAATGAAAGAATCATTTCCATGTCAGGATCCCAGAAGTGGTTGTGGCTATATTCTGCAGAAAACTAATCCTATGAAATAATAATAATAATAATAATAATAATAATAATAGGCTGCTCAGTGGCACATGGACACCCCCCTCCCCAACATACAGTATGTTTGTAGCTACAGGCGTGCCATGTCTTTGTGTGGAACAGCGACTTGCTCTCTACCTAACATGTTTTGCTCAAGATTCATAAAAACGTAATTTTGTCTCACCATGACCTCCCCGCCACTCACACATGTCTAACCTTCAACCCGCGTGTTTTACACTTTTCACTCTCTGTACTTCACACCAAATGATCCATTAGACCTCTTTTTGGAACTAGTGGTGCTCATGTATGAATGTATGGTGAAGGACTACAGACACGAAGAACATTTCTACGCACCAGCGCTCAGCTCTGCCCACCTTTCCCACAGCTCCACTGATTGGACAAGCACAGGAGACACACACACACGACACACACGACACACCTGAGGTGCGCCAGTCTGCTGAGGCTAAATCTCACAACCACCACTACCAATCTGATAAGGCTGGAGAGTCGTAAGCCATTTGGACTTATTATAGACTCGCAGTCTTGCTTACACTCCAACCGTGTCAGATCTGGATGATCAAGCAGTGGTAAAGTAGTCAAATTAAGAATGAGTAACACACATGCCGCTGAAGAAGACGAACTTCAATCAGAATGTGTAAACACAGGTGAAAAGGGTAGAATAACCAGTTAACATGAGGTTTCTCAGTGCATGCAGACGGGTTATTTAATCACACTAAATTACAAAGAGGTACCGCACACACACAAACCAACACGCACACAGTTGTGAATCCTCCTGGTCAGATCAGATGTCCCCTACCTCACACAGTACTAGATTGGAGAAAAACCCAGAAACCCTGCCCCCCATCGGCAGGAGCCCACCTACCCTGCAGTCCCGAAGCACCCCCAGCTCCCAGCAGCACTTACGTCTGGACTTACATGGCGGTGGGCTGAGCCCTGTCCCACTCCTGTTCCGGCTGTGTGTAAGTGTATGTGTGTGTGAGAGCGAGCCTCCCATCAGCACCAGGCCCATCTCCTCCGTGCTGCAGGGGAACACCTCCACGTAACGGCTGTTGGCCCCGCGCTGGCTGGACATGATGTGCTTGTGGAGCCGCTGTGAGGCCTGAATAGCCCGCTCTGCCGAGGTCATCTGGATGAAGCAGTCCCCTGATGGACGAGCCTGCAAATGGAAATGTGTCAGAAAGGACTCTGCAGCTTGATGTCGGAGAGCACGAGAGTCCATGGGCGTGTCAGTGCGGTTATTGCATGTACCTGCTGGTTGAGGACCATGTGCACGCCATGTGGTCTGATATCGTGTGTAAACTCGCCCAGGAAGGTGAGGATGTCCTCTATGCTCGCTGTGTATGGCAGCCCCCTCAGCCTCAGGCAGTCCCTCACACTACCAGGAGGGGGCAGGAGAGACACCGCGGGCAGCATCGACACTAAGGGGGCAGGGGCCACTGGGATCAGAGGGGCCGACGAGTACCGGTTCAACACCTAAAACACACACACACACACAGGTAAATGTTACACTCTCTGCCTACAGCGGAGACAGTCGAGGGTGCAGTCTAGTTGAGGGAAGACTCTCTCTCCTTTCCCAGATAATTAGTAAAATGAAACACCATTACGCATGCTCGCTATTAATAGTTAAAATTCATAAATCAAGAAAATGCATACAGACTGAGGCACATGCAGTATAGTCATGTACAACAAAGAAAAGTCCACGTCGAGTGTTGAAATGTCAGTCAGGAGCTGGCTTGTTTGCATTTCTGGAGGGACCAATAAAACTCCTCATAACCGCAGGAGGGGAAGCCTCTGCATAGATACGGTGGTGGACGGCGAGTTTATCAGTCCGCCAAGATAAGAAAATTAGTCCATGTGTGATCGTCATCTCACAACGAGGGAGAAAGACCGAGGAAGAGTTACAAAAGGGCCAGTAGACTTTCACAGAATACTTGGAGGCAAACACACACACGGTCCACCTTGCTATGCAGCTCCCCACCCATAAGCCCTTCTCCACTAATACCTACAACTAACTGTGGAGAAACCAAACACGCCCACATAGTCTCTACTGTGCACACATCATTCCTAAAAATCCTCTTGTGTCCCTCAGAAATAAAAGAGGATAAAAAGAAAGAACAAACCTTAAATTAACAGAAAGAGACTCCTGTAGAGGATTTTCTACAGGCTACAAATAGACACACACCACGATGTACTTTGCACAAGAACACAGAGGAGCAAACCCACATGCAGGCTTGACACCCTGACATACCTGTTGCACCTCTGCTGCTGTACTTTTGAACAGCTCAATGTATCTTCTCCCCAGGATCTCCTTGTGTTTCCTCAGAGCACACTGGGCGTGTTCCTCACAGGCAAATAAAACGAAGGCATCGCCGGTGGGACGCCCGTCCGGATAGCGAACAAATAGGATGCCGTCCTTCCCTCCGCTGACCGGACACGTCTCTTTGAGGCTCTCCACCGGGTTGAAGAAGGTGAGAACCTGCTCGTGTGTGGCGGTGAAGGGAAGACCTCGCATCCTCACGATGATCTGGTCCTCGCGGGACAGGAACATGGCTACCTCATTGGAAGTACCTGACGTACACACACAAGTATACAGACACACCTATTTAACCACAAGTATACAAATAAAAGTGATCATTTGACGGCATTTACTTTTACTTTCTTGTGCAGCACTCTGTGGTGGTATGGTGTGCCCTACATGGCGGTTTTTCACCTCTCTAATTCTATAATGAATAATTATCCTTCATGCTTTTGATTGATGGTCTCCATTTAATGTTGATAAACATCAGCACATAATCATCTGTGAAGCTGAAGTTCTTCATACGGGTAACATCTTAACCAGGCATTTCTTAACCAGGCATTGTTGACAAACAATACGCAAATGGTATCACTGAGAGTTGGTCATAATGTTGTTTGTTTGGGATTTTTCATGCAAATTATGATTTTCCCCTAGAGGTGATGAGGTAAGCAGAAAAACACTCCAAGAAATCTATTTGGGATGCTGGAATATGTTCAGATCCTACAAATCAATATTGTAAATACATGAATACAAACACATGCACAGGATCAAAGAGTAAGGCTTTTGGTTGCATTTCTATTCATACTTTTAAAAATATTGAATTGTGGGTTCTTTCACGGGAAATTCAGCCTAAAACCAAAGCAGCACCAACAAAGAGCTTCAGGACAAGAACTGTAAAGTACACATGGGAACATCGTCTCACCTCCTGCTATCTTCAGGAAGTCTTCTCCTGTTGCTTTGTAAACCTGCCAATAGAAGGGAACAAGTTATTGTCACAACGGGTGTAGCTGCGATGACTGAGGGTAAAATAAACAGTTGATTGGATTAGGTTGAGGTGGTGTGGCTGATCCTGCTAACAGGGTTCAGACGGTTACCTCTATGTATCTGTTGCCCATGTGGTGTTTGTGTCTCTGCAGCGCCAGGTCTCGGTGTTCCTCGCTGACGAAGCGAACAAGAGCTTCCCCATTCCTCCTCCCCTGAGCATTGAGACACAATGCAGCTCCTCCTCTATACAACACGACATACACAAGGTTACAGATGTTAACCATCCTGTTGGCCAATCCAACACCAAACCCTCCATAAATGAGAATATATAGCTCCAACACACTTGGCAATGTTGAGTCCTCTGAAAAATCGAGCGATATCCTGGTCAGAAGACTGCCATGGCAACCCTCTGGCTCGGATCACGGTGTTGTCGCACACTTTCTCCATCTTACTGCTGCACACAAACACGTGGAGATATTAACACCGCAGGAGTGGACTTCAGAGGCAGAGAACAAAAAGGATATTTATCTTGAGCAAACTTTACTTACCATGTACCAGTTTCAAACTTCTCGTTCACTCTCTCCTGGGTCGAAAAAGTGTGGCCTGTAATGAGAAAGCAAGGTTAGGTTTCTAAAATTAGACCACATAACTACAGCATTCTGTAATCAACATGACAATAGTCCAATATCTCAAGGTAAAATGAGTTTCCTATGACAGAAATTAACTTAAGGGCTGCAAGTCTTATTCCATTAGAGGTGAATCTGCTGATTATTATATGCCAGAAATGACAGACATATTCAAATGTCTTGTTTTGTCCAGCCAATAGGCCATATTCCAGAGATGTTCAGTTTACTCTCATATAAGACAAAAAAGCAGCAAGTCCTTGCATTGGAGAAGCAGAGACTATCAAATAATTATTCATGCATTTTGTGTGAGAAATGACAAAAACATTCATGGATTATTAAAATAATTGCCGATTCATTTTCTGTTTCAGCTCTAATTACCTTTATTAACATACTAATGTCCTTAGTAAACACACAGTAGCCAAGTATGTCAAACTGACTGACAAATCCATGATGTTTCACGTTTGTGTAAATCATATGTGTGGTACTCACTAAACGGCTCGGACAGCAGGGCAAGGACAATGCTGCCCATAATCTGGACATGCTGTACTGCTATTTCTGCAGGCATTGGGACTGCTGGATCCAGTGTGGCTGAGGGGTCCCACATGGCGGGCATGTCAACAGGTATACTAAGAGCTGAGGAGGAGGCAGTCAAGGAACGCAAACAAGGAGCAGTCATTAAAAAAAAAAGAAAAGGAAAACAAAAGGGTGTGTGATGGTGGAAAAAAGGCACGAAAACAGAGGCAAGCAGGAGAAACACCCTCTGAGATATGAGCCATCCTGTTCCAGTGGGTGTGTGGAGTTTGTCCTGTTGGCTGAACACACATTCGTTCACTGAGCACTTAGTAAGGTGCTGCCATTGTTTCCCTATTTGCATTTCAAAACCTCTAGTCTTGGAGCCAACACCCCGTGGCTTATAAACTTCTAATATGCGTGTTTCATGTGATACACACATGCTCAAGAGATCAAGCTCAACGCATGGATACAGTCCAACATTAAATGCATTACATGTAACAGCATCAGACATTTAAAAGGATACACTCTGCCATGATGTGTACATTCAAAGCCTTGAGATCAGGATGCGGGGAAGTGCTTCTTCAACTCTTTCCGAAGGTCAAAGAAGGAGTAGAAACAGTCTGGGACCAGGATGTTCTGGAGAGGAAAGGAATTAAATGAACGGATGTGAACATGAGGCCCATCAACAGCTGCCATTTTATTGCCATCATAAAGCTGTTTGCTCAGGCCGGCAGAATCATCCAACACTTTACATAGGTTCAAGACGTGTGGGAGAATTTCACCAAATCCCGCGTGTTGTGTCATGTGCCCAAGTTTGTGTAATGGGCGTGTGTCGCTAGAACGTTTTAACACGGTAGCATTGAATCCGACCAGGCACACCGTCCTGACACAACATCTCCCTTTGCGGCAGTGTGAGCGCTGAAGCATGCTGCAGCACTGAGGGAACACCCGCCCTGGCTGGGAGGCGTTCACCCCTCCAGTCACCCACCCAGCCTGCTAACCTTGCTCGCGGCCTCGGGATGAATCACTTGGCGGATGTGGAGCTGCCCATCTGTACACAAACACACTGACGTGCCTGCGCCCGCGCTGTTCACCTCGTTCATCACTTGTAGATGAAACTGCAAAAAAAACAGGCGTCAGACATTTAGGAATTAAATTAAAACTTGTATAATCTATCGAGGCAGCAGTAATAATTGCTCTCCTTTCTAGTGCCTTCAGTGAGGTTATTAATTACCATGTTTAATGCCATCTCAAGGCTTGTGGCTGTAGAAACATTTTCAGCTCGGGATCTATTCTCCTCTTCCACGCACTCCTCCACCACATCCTCCTCCTCCTCCTCTTTTTCGTCTGTCAGGTCTGAGAGGTCAGGCTTAATGAGGAGCTCATTCACCTTGCCCAACTGGTTCAGAGAAGAGAAAAAAAACACGTCAGTCTTGAAACAGAAGCCTACACCGAGACTCACAAGCAGGCTTCTGCGATAGAATTAAGTGACTGTAATGACCTTTTTTATTTTTATATTATCAAATGGAACAAAACATAAGCCTTTTTAAACATCTGTAGACACCATAAGGAGAATATATTTGTACTCAATACACTGCATAACTTCAGAGCCTTTTAAACTCATAGATTTTACTCACCTGAGTCAGAACGCTATTATAATATTATTATAAATGTCTGTCGTTTGTATTTGAGTATTTTTGCTATGTTAGTTGTTTACCTGCCCACTCCTTATTTACCACTACATTACCATATTTGAGAGTAACAACAACTGCCTGTAATACTTTTATTTTTTTTTACCTTTTTGTTCTTTACATCCACCAGCTGCCAAACCAAGTGCACGAGCTCCTTCTCGTCAGATCCCAGCAGCTCTCCGCTCGCGCCAGATGTGGCGGTGAAAACCACCACCAGGTAGTCTACCTGCGCCGTCATCTGAACACAAACAAAGCCCCAAAAACAACAGCAACACAACGAATCTAACGTGCGCAAAAGTAGGGCTAACAGACAGTGGCTGAAGATAGGCGAGAGGATAAACTCTTGAAAGATGAGGTCCGTAAATCCAAGTTTCGTCGCGCGTTAAATTTTACGTGAAGCCTCCCGCAGTCACCATCGCGGAGTAATGGCTGAAGGTTCCTCGTTTTTGTACTGCAAGTACCTGTATGACCACGTGACCCTCTACCTGCCCCCTCCCTCCTTCAGGTGGTTTACTCAATAGGACGTGGCAGACACCCAGGGCAAAACAATATTTGTATATTTCAATACATTATGCTTTTCATTGTTTAAGTAATTTAAAGATTTCATTTTATAACAATTTACGAGTCAATGTTTAGGGTACATGCCTTTTTTTAAATTAAATGTCTTATTGAAGGGTTAAAATATATTGAATATATATATATATATATATATATATATATATATATATATATAGTCAAATATAACTTGGGCAATAAAGCTATCTTTAAAAATAAATTCAGATTCTGACATCAAGGACACCCAACAAAAATATAACACATTTAAATAAAAAATTAAATAAAATGAAAACACACGTAGGCCTACATGTTTTTCAAGAAAAACAACAATAATGATCAATTAATTAATTCGTTCATATTTAAAAATGTATTGTTTGAACAATTTAACAATTAAATTAACGATTAATGATGCACTGACTGCAACTATTGTTTCACCCTCGCTTGATTGAGAAACATCAAAAGGTATTGTAATTAAATATATTATATGATTTATATGTTAATATTATATATTATTACAATTGGTCGTATAGCTTTTCCATTTTCCGTTACACAGTTTATAAAGCAATAATAATAGGTTACATTTAGACATATTAATAATAGTGTTGATAACAAACTTATTTATCAAACGTATTTATTAGATACAAATGTGATGTTTTTTTTTGTGTGTTTTTTTTAGGTTTTAAATATGTTTATCTATTTCTTATGTACAATTGTTTATGTCGGAGCGCTCGTGCTGTTGTTGATCCGGAAGTATTAGCACTAACCCGGAAGTGAAACCTTGGCCCGACGCAGCACAAGAAAGCAATGGCGGGGGACACCTCCACTGAGCTTCTCTTTATAGATACGTTCAAGCATCAGAGTGCAGAGGTAATGTATCCCCCGCATTACGACCCTTTTCTATTTTCACTTAAGCTCTGCCTGCATTCAATACTCAAACCCGTTATATGCAGCAGTTTTGGACATCGATGCTAAACTTCCAAGCTAACGATGTCAACATAGCTAATATTAGCCGTTGTATCGTGGTTGTTGTGATAGCGTTGCATTTCACAGATTCGATTCCCTTGTCTAAATGTACATCACATCTAATCGTATCGAATATGTTGGTTAAACGCTATTTTATTTAAATGATCGGAGAATGCCACGCAGCTTTTGTCGTTTGCACCCTAGCGCGGTTTGTTTGCTAGTTAGCTGAATGGCTAATGCTAACTTTAAAGTCTCAAACTGAGCATGTTTACCTCTGCGAAAGGGACTGTTCTGGTCTGTAGTATTAGTACTGGTTGGCGTGGTTAGTGAAGATACTGTAAATGTGTTTTGTTAATTATGATGTTCAATGTACTCCAGTTAACCAACGTGGATGTGGTGCGGTTTCCTTGTGGGGTGCTCATCACAGAGGTGCGGGTCATTCCTCCTGGGATTAAAGCACACAGCAACATACCTGACAGCAGAGCATTTGGGTAAGACCAATCTGGCACTCATAAACATTCATCATTCATTGACAATCGGTAAATTGCCAGATTATTGGGTCCACCTAGATCAAACTAATACAGTTTAAAAGGCAACAAATCCTCCCTTCAGTGTGTTACAATGTTCATTAAGCATATTTAGTGTTGATAACATGACAGATTCTATGTAAGTCTCATTATACATTTCAGTATTTCCACTAACAGCCCATTCATTCATGGAAGACTTCGTCACAGCATTCCCCCGCCTCATATAACCTCACATCTAAATGGTTACTACAGTACAACCTTTGTTGGATTTAAATCTGAGAAAAGGAGTACCGCTATTGTATTGATCTTCTGACTCCTGGTAGTAGGATTGTACTGAGAGAGAAATTTGTTGTGCGCCCTTGTTGCAGGAAAGCCTTAACCTCATTGTGAGTGTTACATTTGGAGATGTTTGTTTGCTACAGATACCTGAGCTGTGTGTGTTTCTGGTTGTGCATGCAGGTAGGAAAGTAGTTTGCCACCCGAGCTCCATTGTTGTGTGGCTCATGATTCCCACTGAGCCCGTTAGGCATGTGTGATGTCATTTATCTGAATGAATGGGTGCAGTGCTCAACGATGCACAGACCTGAGTAGGTTATGATTTTAGGGTTAGTAAATGGTATGGAAAGTCAGCACAATCTAATGCATTCCAATACAACCTTTCTGCCATAAAATCTACTTGATTCCATGATGCTTATATATAATATTCAGGTTTTTGTTGACACTGTCATAGAGGTGTTAATCATGTAGTGTATTGTTTAGCACTGATGTCATAGTTATTGATGATCATTTTCTGCCCCATCTCATGCAAGCTCTCAATATAATGCAATCCAGTACAGGAACACCCATGGGACCGCAATAAGAAATGTATAATGTCATTTTAACAATTCCAACAGTGTCAACAAATACCCACTAGACAATAGATTTTACAGCTGTTCCCAATAAAGTGGCAACTGAGTATATTTGTATACGGGTCGCTGACTCTTATGTTGATTTATAACCAAATACTCAATCAAGCCTTTTGGATAGAAGGAGACTGAGCCCTGACTGCCACAATAATGTGTGTGCATTTCTGTGTTACCAGGGAGACTTCACCTCATGCCTTCCAGTTGGAGCTGTTCTTCAATAATGCCATCCAAACCCAACAACCCCACGTTTCACAGACTGGGAAGGTCTCAATGATTTTCACATTCCCCCTTTTTGTTTTGTTTCTGTAGAAGTTCCGGGCTCTCCTCTGTTTCTGTATTTCCTGGTCAAATCTCAAAAGTGCTTAAGATGCAGAAGTCTGTCTTACCTGTAGAACCAGTCTTGGGTGGGTGTGTGTGTACACCTGCACCCACCCATATTCAAGTCTCTTTGTTCCTACTCTGGCTGACTGGTCTCTCCAGAAACGCAACCCCACCCACAAAGTAGCTGAAGGTGACTAAAAAAAGACTTAAGAGGTCGTGGTGGAATAGATGAATAGCGTCCAACATTTTTATTCTACCCTCATAATAACTGAGGTGTGCGCAGTAGCATCCGTGTCAACTTTTATTGAAGCGTCTATTATGTCAGAGTTGTTGAAAACTGTAAATTTGACACGCCCAAGTTATTATTACCTCTCCTGGGAAAGTTTTTTTTTTAACCTGTTTGATTGCTTACTTAAGTACCATCCAAATGTCAAAAACAAACTTGACAGAAAATATTTTTAGACAAGAATACTTTGTCAACTGATCATAACCATGATAATGCAGTTTTCTTCTGTTTGTTATAAGATTTTCTGAGACAAAATGTGACAGTATGGGTGTTTTGAATGACAACACAGTAGCTCCTAGGCCTCTCACAATAACTAATTTTGTTGGAAGGTACATCGTCCCAGAAATAATTGTGATAAACAATATTATTGTCATTTTAAGAATTTTATGCCACTGATATATTGATGATTTAATAGCATAATAATGAAAGTACACCCTTTAAAAATTGCATGAATGGTAAACACAAGTTTAAGAATCGTTCAGCATTGGCATATTTTGCACTAGTCTTTTAATCTGCCCTGTGTTGCTTTCTGCTCTCAGTCTGGAATATGATGAGAACAAGTCCATCGTGTTCAGACCCAGTGGAAAGGTCAGTGGTTGTCACAAGCAATATGATCTTTATTTCTTTTCTGTTGATTCGTGAATAACTAATAATGGCTTTGTGCATGCAGGTGAACACAGACGGCCTGGTGCTGCGCGGCTGGTACACCAGTCTGACTATAGCAGTGTACGGGACAGCAGAGCGCTCACATGGACATGACCAAGCCTCACCCCCTCCTCCTCCACCCCCACCCCCCCAACAGCCAAGTGGGCCCAAGCGGATCGTTAAACAAGGTGCCCATCATCAAAAGTCATCATCATACGTCACACCGACTTGTTGAAACTGAAGCATGCAATGAGCATTCCCCCGATTTACTTGTTATTGTTGTTTATTTTTTATAGAGTGGGAAAAAGATGACCAGTTCAATGGAAGCCCACCTAGACCAGCACCCAGAGGGCCTCGCACTCCACCTGGGCCTCCGCCCCCGGATGATGATGATGAAGAGCAGGTCCAAGTGACAGGTGAGAACTACACATGCTTTCAGTGCTGTCACATTATATCTACCACATTCAATGTACTGATTCATCAACAGTAACAGAGACCCTGCGTATTGTTGAAGCGTCTGCCTGGTGGATATTCATATCAAATGTTGTATCCGCTGTTTTCCTGGATCAAAATTAAGTGATATCTTGAGAATTTAGCAAATTGGTCACCTGGCAGTTTCTTTGTCAGTTTCAAAGTAAAATTCAGTCTTTTCACCATCATCAGTTACATTTATGCATTTACAGCAGATTCCAACTCAACTGAACAACTAGCACCATATAATCATATATGGGAGTACGTTTTTGCATGTCTCAGCACATTTGCTTCAATTTTGTCTACTTGACATTAATGTCTAGAACTGATTAAAGTTTATAACCAAGGTTATTTGTTTTTAATCAAATGTTTCCTAATAAGTCAGTTGGCAAATGTTTCAATTTATTTCAGTACATGGTTGTGTGTGTATTTGAAAAGGTGAAGGGTTCTTGTACGGGTAAAGGGTACACAATGTTCACTGTGTTACGTTACATTTCCCAAGCAAGTCTCTGCTTGCTGATAATCACAATGTACTGAAATTAATGTAAACGTGGCTGCCTGTCAGGTGTGAAAACCAAGTGTTATTCGTTGGACAAAGGCTATCATTAATGTATAAGCATTGTGTTAAAGCACCGGTTCTTGGTTTGTTTTTCTAGGCCTCTACTTTTACAGATCATATATAGTTTGCATGTTCGGTTGTGGCCTGTGGTGAAATTAGGTGAACCGTATGCCTTCTGGCCTCTCTTGTGACATTTGCAGTGGGCGTGGTCAAGGATGAGCCGTGCGAGGGCCGTGACGACTACCTGGAGGCTGTGTCGCCGGAAAGATCGCTGCCTGCTGATGAAACGTACTCAGACGCTGAACAAGAAGAAGGCGACGAGGAGGAAGAGGAGGAGCAAGAGGAGGAAGAAGATGCAAGGACCGAGGGCAGTGTTCTGGAAGATGACGAAGAAGAGGAGGAAGATGAGGGTGAGGACGAGGAAGAGGAGATGGAGGAAGGTAGGGGAGTTATTTTGTGAGAGTAGGATAGTGTGCAATCCCAAATGGATGCCCGGCCCTGAACCCCCTTGGTACCGCAAACTCCTCAGACTCCCCCTGGGGCCACAGGAGCAGGGTCCATTTGGGAATGAGTGACAGTTGGCGAGAGTGTGTGCTCTGGCATGCTGCGTTCATCTACAATGGCTGGGTGCTCCAAACTCTCAGCTGGCCCACCCCCGGGCTATTCTGAAGTCTTATGATCCACAGTCATAAGCTGCCATGTGTAGGGCTAACTCACACAACCTCCAAGCCGTGGCTGCGTGTGCTGTCGTGACATCCTGCATGTCAAACTAACCCAGCATGTTTGGAGTGATGCCTCCCCGTGTGAGTAGGTCTGTCGGTGTATGACGTTGTGAATGAGCAAGGGAATATGTAGTAGTCGCTGGCCTCCCCATTTTCATTAGTTTTTACACATATATTTTATGATTGGTTGAAGGATGTTAAGAATCCTGTTCATAATAGATTCACTTTTGTCACTTTTCCCCTGTCTTTTCCATCTTTCCCACCCTTTCAGGTGATGATGGCTATGAGCAGATTTCCAGCGATGAGGATGATCTGGATAATGGAAGCTTCAAGTTGCCCACCTTTGACATGGACTACACTCCAGAGGACCTGGCATCAGTCCCCCCTGTCCAGTATGACCCATATGAGAGAGAACTCAGACCCCTGCTCTACTTCACCCCTCCATACAAGACCCGCTTTGATACCCAGTTTGAGAAGGCCAGTGTGGAGGAGCCCAGGGACCCTGGTGGAACAGAAGGGCCAGCAGGTGGAGAGGAGGCTGAGGCTGTGGCCCAGCTTAAAGAGCTACTTGCTAGTATTGGAGATGACAGAGATGCCCACTGGGTCACTGCTCTGGAACAGGCACCTGCACTACTGGCCAAAGGGTTTGCATATTTAATCAAACAAGGAGAGGGCGAGATGGAGGAACCGGTTAGTGTTTTAGTCCAATGGGCACTCCAAGCTCTGAATATGGAGATTGCTCTCACACAACCCATTGCTCTTAACCTTAGACAATTGAAGGCTGGTGCCAAGCTGGCATCACAACTTGCGGAGTGCCCACAGGGCCTGTCAGTGCTGCTGCGTGAAGGGGCCTTGAGTGTGCTGCTGGGGTTGGTCCAAGCAGACCATGTCTCATCCACACTCAAGCTGAGTATCCTGAGAGCTCTGGGTGCTCTGACCAGCACTCCTGCTGGTGCAGAGGCTTTCCTACATGCAGAAGAGTCGGAGAAGAGCGGCTATCAGGTTAGAATCACAAAAAAGTGTACATATTTTCTTTTACATTTATTTTGAAGGAATGCCTGCTATAGAGAATAAGAATACACTGAAAATGATTTATCTTCTATTTTTGTTTAAAAAAAATGGAACCTAGCCTACTATTCTAAGTGGGAGGTGATCTTTAAATACAACACAATGCAGGTCCACACATTGAACCGATGTGACACAGTTTTTTCTATTAATATCTGACACTAAGTGGTATTTCCTTTTTATAGCATTTAGTCCAGCTGTTCCTGCGTGAAGAAACAGTTAGGGTCATAACAGCTGGCAACGCCATATTACAGAAGAGCCACATGTATGAGGTACTGGTCGACCTGCAGCGTGCAGCAGCCGCATGGTGTGAACGACAGCAGGTAGACACACACTCTTTCTCACACACTTCAAAGACACCGATATCATTTTCATGGTAATCACGTCTGACTGTCATTCTCAGGAGGAGATGGAGGATACTGAGAGCCCCATGGAGGAGGAACCATCGCTAAGTTCCTCCCCCGTGAGCGAGGCAGAGCTTGATAGGTTAGCAGCGGTCTTGGAAGAATTACATCACCTGCTAGAGACAGCCCCTTACTGCATGGTGCAGCCACCTGGGAAAGCCTTTCCTACTACTGCTAGAATAACGGGACCACAGGAGAGGGACGACCCATACCCAACACTGTATAGGTATACATTCAAACATGTATGACTTCAAACCTCAACGAGTGCAGTTACAACGTTGAATGTAGTTGGTACTCCTTGATTGGATTTGTAATAATGCATTGCTCCTTCCTCAGGTATATGCATGCATGTCATTTCCTGGAGAGCACGGCAGCGGTGTTGTCGGCGGCTGCAGCGGCGGGTCACTTAGGCGTCACCCAAGCTGTTCGAGAGATCCTACGCTTCCTGTCGCTCACCCAGTCAGGTCTGCTCTTCCTTCTGGCCCAGCCTTCTCCCACCAACCTGCTGTTGCGTCTCCTGGCATCGATGGCAGATGCTGAGAGTGAGGAGACCACCTTTACAGGGGGAGAGGGATGTGTCTCAGGGCCAGGCTTCGGTGAAGAGGGCTTCGGCGTGTGGCTAATGCAGGCGCTGCATGCTCTGCAGAATGTGTCGGAGCTCATGAGCTATGTGGCCGCCGGTGGAGAAGGAGGAGCTGGGCTGGAGGAAGGTGACAGTGCAGAGGTGCTCGGCATGCTCCATGCGCTCTACCTGATGACCTTCACACAGACTGGTCGCAGTGCTGTGGCCCACGTCCTCAGCCTGGAGAACAACATGTCGTTTTTGGTCACCCTGCTCCAGCACCACAGCAAGGACGGACAGGGGTACAGCTGTCTTCTCCTTGTGTCTCTTTCTGTATGACATGATATATTTCAGCTACCTGTGCAGTGAGTGATTTAAATTTTTCTTTTCTTTCAGTGAGGCCAAAGCTCGCAAAGCAGTGACGTATAACTATGCCTGTATGCTGGTGTTGCTGGTAGTGCAGAGCTCTAATGAACTGCGGATGATGGAACAATATGCTGTCCCCCTACTCACCATAGCCAAGGCTGATGACACCAATGCCAAGTTACAGGGTAAATATTACTAATGTTGCATTAAAGCATCATGCCGTATGCGACACCTCTTTGTGTGAGTGTTTTTCATTTTTAATCTTTTGTTCTTCCTTTGTACTTCAGAGCTTAGCAAATGGCTGGAGCCTCTGGAAAAACTTCGTTTTGAGATCGGCAGCATTCCCACACTCATAGACTACATCAAACAGGTACAGACCTCTCCCTCAATAAACCTACTGCTGAAGTAAAGCAGGATTTCACCAGATTTTAATTTTCATTAACTGTGAGCTTTCATCTCTGTGCATTACCTGCAGACAGTCTTAATAACTCCTATGTCTTATTCACCGAGTGATAAAACTCTTCAGGTGAAAGTATTTGGGTGGCTGCCAATGATTTGTCATTCACTATTTTAGTGGAGGAATCAAGGTCTCTGATCCTATCATAACCTGCAGGGTCTCTCAGAGTCCAGTTACATAATATTTTATTTAATCAAGATTTATAGAGAGGAAAACGGTACAATGTCACCGCCACTTATAGCAAAACTTTATCGACAAAAAAACTGTCAAGAAGTATACTTTTAAGTGTCACTCAACTCATGTTTTCATTTTATTTTGTACATTAGAGCCATCAAAATACAGTACATCTCCTTGGAATGCAGAGCTTCAACGTCTCCATTCTGCTCAAACATTTTTCTTTTGTCTATCTGTATGCAAATGACAAACCTAGATGTCATTTTAAATGTATGTCTTCTCTTGATTTCAGAATGTGGAGAATGTGTTGACTCTGGAGGGAAGTGGACTAGTAACTGCTCTCAGGGTCCTTTGTCACATTGCCTGCCCCCCAGCTGCTGTCGAGGGTAAAGATGCCCAACATGATTTCTGTAATACTACAGTTAATAAAAAGACTTCAAGGACATCATGTCTTCTTTCTACTTGAAGGTCTTTCTTATTGGTTTACATTCATACAACAAGCTTGCGGCCCTCCTCTTTCCTGTATTTACTAGTGGTCAAAACTCCACACAGCTTTAAGATTTAAACCATATTTCTTGATGTTGGCTATAACAGTTACAGAACACACAGGTGTTGATGAAGGTGGACACTTTTTTCACTGTCTTCCTCCTTTCTGCAGGTCAGCAGAGGGATCTTAAGTGGAGTCTCGCAGGGGTCCAGCTGTTCTCTGGCGAGGGTCTAGATATGTGTGTGCGTGTCTTCCAGAAGCTCTGCAGCATGTTGCTGCAGCCATGGCGCGTGCATGGACACATGGGCCCCACGCCGCAGCGCTGCATGATCCTCAGTATATGCATCAGCACACTGCGATTGCTGCGCACCATGCTGATGGAGCTTTTACGCGGGGGAGCTTTTCAATTCAGGGACACTCGCGTGGCCAGTGTGTTGGTGACGCTCCACATGATAGTGTGCTCCATCCCTGCGTCGGGACGTCTGGACGGAGAGGAGACGAGGGTGCAGGCGCTCATCGTGGACGTCCTGCTCACCTTCACGCAGGGTGTTAATGAAGAGGTGTGTAAATGAGCAAGAGTATAGGCGTGTATATTTAGCCAAGAAATATCTTGCAGAAAGTGTTATTCGTGTCATTATTCTCAGTCAATTTATGCATTTTGTTGCAGGTGACCCATACTGAAGAGACCCTGGCCAGTAACACGTGGTCTCTGATGCTAAAGGAGGTTTTGGGCTCACTGCTGAAAGCTCCTGAAGGTGTGTTCTCTGGTTTGACGTTGCTGTCTGAGCTCCTGCCTCTTCCACTGCCAATGCAGAGCACCCAGGTAACTCACTCCATCCTACTGGCCTTTAAACTTCTGTTGATTTCAAAAATGTTTCCATGCTTATATTAATAGACCATTGGCTCTGCAGGTGATATCAGTCCAAGATGTGGCTATAGCCTTAAACACCAGGAAGCTGTGGAGCATGCACATCCGGGCGCAGTGGAAGTTGCTTTCAGAGGCATTGAGGTGTGTGTGTGCCACCAGCTGCCCTCCTCTGCTGGCCATGCTGAGGAGAATGTGTGTTCAACTGGCAGACCTGTCTTCCCCCACCGCAACGCTCATCATGAAGGCCGTGCTGGAGCTGCTGTCGGAGGAGCTGCAGCCGTGAGTGAAAAATACGCCATCAGTGGTTTGTTTTTATGCTGTGGATTTGTATTGTAAGTGGATGCCATGTTCTGACTGCAGCGTGGAGGGGAAAAGCGTGTGCTGGGGCCAGGTCTTGCGTCTGCTGTCGTTGATGGATGCTCTGGTGTCGCAGAAAGCTTGTAAGAGTGCAACACTGCACCTCCTGTCCGGGTCTGTGTCTGGAGAGGAACAACTGGCCGATCTGTTCCCATCGCTTCTGTCTCTGTTGGTTCCTCCAACCGACCACTCCATACAGCAGCAGCAATGCAGTGAACTGATGGGGACAATATTACAGTCACTGTGTGACCAGGTAAGTGGAACATGAATGCAAGTGACCTATGTAAACAAGTTCTTACAGGGAAAAGACGAAGCCTGAAAAATCTGAATCTCCATCTCCACCAGGACATTTCTTTGGTGGTTTCTCCACCTGGCGAAAGCTGCATGTCAGAGGTTGAGCAGCTGGCCAATGCACTTCCAGGGCGAGATATGATGTCATCAGTGTGCAGTTCTGTGTTGGATGTTTTGGGGAATTCAGACAGCAGTGTCCCACTCCTCCTAACCTGTATCAGGACTTTGACATTCCTCACCGAGCATGACTACGGACTCTACCACCTCAAAGTGTAAGTGGCGATGCTTTTTTCTTGTTTCTTGGCATTACCACGGACTCCTTTTATAATCTCTTTCTGCCAGGTTTGGCTCATTTTCTTTGTCAAACAGCGCTTTGATTGTACTTGAACTTTGTTTCAGAGCTCTGAAGAAGTGTGGTGCTGGTCTAAGCTCACTGTTAAAGAGATTGGTGTTTGCCTTCAACAAGGACTCGGCAGATCTGCTGTCAGCACTGCTTGACTTCCTCAGACAGATCCTCAACACTGAAACAATGGTCAGTATTGGGTTTTATTTTTTATAATACGCTTGTTGGAAATAATTATAACTTTGGCGTTTGCAGTGGCTGATTCTTCAAGTCTTCAAAGTGCCTTACGTATGAATTCCTAGGCATGTGGCGGCTCCATCTAAATTACCAATTGTGCAGCTCTTGCAAAGTTGCACATTGTGTGTAATGGTTGGTTTCTATTGTTGGATCTCTCTGTGTCCTAATGCAGTGCGTGGATGAGGCCCAGGGGTCTGGCGAGGAAGCTGCCTTCCCTCATCCACGGTTGCTGTCAGGCTCTGAGATGAAAGCTCTACTGCAGTGGGAGGAGTCAGAGTCTCACCCACTCCCTACTTTAGAGAAACAGATCACGGTATGAATTATAAACATATATCTATAGTTTTTGTAAAGTAAGGGTGCTGTTGCCCTGGCACAGACTAACTCTTAAACACTGTCTTTAGACGCTATGTAAGGAAGATGATTCACTGGAGACGATGTTGGAGACTGTGATTGTTCTGAGGCAGACACTGGAGACGGCCACGGACACACCTCCTGCACTTGACACTGAGCCCACTCTGCCAGCACCGGAGATGCTCGGGGCCCAGTTTAATCACAGGTACAGCCCCGGATCAGGATTTTTTCTTCCTCTGTCTAAATTCAGTCATCAGTAACAGGGGGGTAGTTACCATCCCAGTCAGGGAAATGTACCTTTTAAAATGACAAGATATTCATAAGAAAAATGGCAAGTGAGAGGAAACAACTGGATGGGATGATACATTTATCATCCCTCTGTGCAATGTTATTTTAGGACGGTGTTCATTCTGTCAGAAGCTCTGGATGAGCAGCTGAAGACTCTGTGGTTCTCTCCCTTCCAAACGGATGACATCGAAGCAGATCTTGATATGGTAAGTGTGTTTGTGTACGTGTCCTTTCAAGACGCTGTCGCAAAAAACGAGAATCCAGATCTGTTTTCTCTGTTTTCTTGTTCTCTTTTTATTGCAGTAATTGGTCAAAATACCAGAAGCAAGAATATTATACTCCTCAAATAAAAAAAAAAAACTCTGCATTACTGTAGTCTCAGCACTAAGGCAAACATAGTAGGACACTGTGGGGAAACTGGTTTAAACCAGAAGTTTGTCAGAATATTAGACACTGATTCACTATGGATATGTTTATGTGAAGTGTTTTTTACTACTTGACTGCTATGTAATTTATAAACTTATATACTTTAAATGGATTTTGATTATTACTTACATGCCCATGAAGTGCTGAAACATTATTATTAAACCTAATGACACATGATCACTGACGGTTATTAAGCCCTGAGTCAGTCTGTATGTGGGTGGACGGTGTGTCTCTGATTGCTCTGTCTGTGTGGCAGGTGAAGGTGGATCTGGTTGGTCTGGCCCAGGAGTGTTGTCCAGAACTGGACCTGAAGGCAGAGCTGGAGCGCTCCTTCATGTCTGAGCCCTCCTCTCCTGGTGACAGTAAGGCTCCAAAAGGCTTCCGACTCGGCAAACATAAGCATGAGACGTTCATTACAAGGTACAGTCTTTGGTTGCTTTTTTCACATTAATTCTGTATCCTTTACAGGGAACTAATATCTTGATTATTGTTTTTAATCAACCGACTGAATGTCATCTCATGCTCGTTTCTGCAGCGGTAAATCAGACTACATTGAACCTGCTAAGAGAGCCCACATCATGGCTGCTCCTCGCGGCCGTGGAGGTCGAGGAGGGTTTGGACAGAATCTCAACCGACCCCATGATATCTTCCGCCAGCGCAAACAGAACACCTCTCGTCCTCCCAGTATGCATGTTGACGACTTTGTGGCGGCAGAGTTTAAAGACATTACCACCCCTCTTGGACTTTTACCTCCTAAACGACCCCCCAAGAGCTCCCCCAAACCCCCTACCAGAGGACTGTTCACTGGCAACCGAGGCAGAGGCACCTTCCACAGCCAGACGCGCTTTTTCACTCCTCCACAACCTAAAGGTGTACTGCTGTCTGGTAAGTACGCACAATCCTAGTGAAATAAACATTCCTTGTTTACTTGATAAGATCTGTGTTTACGATCTTGTTGATGAATATTATTACGAGTGCAACTCAGTCACGTCAAAACACAGGTAATATCATAGAAAATGTTAAATAATTTGATAATTGGTTCCTTTTACCATATTCAAAAAAGAAAATACGGTAGGGTTTTTTGGGCACTTTTCCAAATCTTCCTACTTAACCAAGTCCTCCTTAAAAATAGTAAAATCATAAATGGATTTGCATTTATTACTTCTGATGGCAGACGCTTTCATACACAGAGACACCAATCTAATAATTTACACCTTCAGACTCCTTGTCAGTTAGGGAACCTTGAGTAAATATTTTTTTCTTCAAGCCATCAGTATCACCGAATGTCGTGAATTTGGGCATACTGCAGTGCAGAGCCACTTTTTGGCCAGGGGAGGGAGGTAAATCCTCTTGTTTGGGTTCTGTAGGTAACTACACTCGCAGAGAAGGAGGCCGTGGTTCATCATGGAGTGGCCAAGTTCCAGCTGTCACCCACAGAGGAACCTACAGTGAACCCCGCGGAGGACAAAGCAACTTCACACGTGGACCCCTGCCCTCTAGACAACCCCCAGCAAGTAAGAATCGTGGACCCAAACACACTTTTTACTTGATTTTTGACTTTGAATTTCTGAATCCTGAACATAAAATGTGGTGCTTTTGTTTCCTTCTCCCTCCATCTTTATTTGCCAGGTCCATATCGGCTGGCTCCACGGGACCGAGCCCCGCGGGGAAGAGGAGGCGCTGGACTGACGTGGCTTAGCGGGGGAGGAGGTGGCGGTGGTGGCGGCGGCGCTGGAGGAGGAGGTGGAGGAGGGGGGAGAGGATCTCAGGGGAGCAAATTCAGTGGTGGGGGAGGAAGTGGAGGTGGGAGGGGCAGGCATGTTCGCTCCTTCACCAGGTAAATTCACCTGGGCATTGACTACGCCTTTCATGGCAACATGTGGACCAATCAGTATCATATATACTGTCTCCATGGAAACGTGGTGGGATGATGACGCAATGACGTACAGACTGTGTGGATGTTTTATGTTTGTTATCTTGAGTTGTATTTGGAGAATAAAGGTCATAGAAACTGAGCTTACACTGTTTTTCAGCAAACACCAGATGAAATAATGAACTGATGCAGACAAAGACTGTGATTATCTGTGAAACGAGCATTCCTCAGAGCACTTTTTACCAGTAGCATGCTTTAAAAGTTAAACTTGAACAAATGAACATCTCTAAAGGGACAAAACTACACCACACTGAAGGTTCTTCAAGGTGCATGACAAGAATTTAGTTTAAAAAGACAGTACAGCTAGGGCTGGGCCAAAGTAGATCATTTCACATCCGACAATATATATCACGGTATAGCATGTTTTCTTGTGGTTCAATAAATAAGTAGTCTATATGAAATAACTACATGGTAAAGTCTATTTTTGCATAGAAGTACATTGAATTAAGATCTTGGGTGCAAAATGCACAGTTTCTAGTGTTTCTAGTGTCCAGCTAAACACTGTTTACATGCACGCACACAAATAAAGAGTAATCATGTTAAGACACTTGTTTGATTTTACTACGCTGGAGGATTCCCATAAGCAGCATTTTAGTAAGATTTTCTGAGAAATTAATAGGTTCACTTTTCCAATTTAGACTACATAATTATGTATCATGATATTTCATTAAGTTATGATAAATTATCATTAACTGTTGCTAATTACAGCCCGAGATGGCCATTTAGAAAAAGACAAGGTTTTTTGAATAGTGCAATACAATTTGAACCCAAAACACATGCCTTTTCCAACTGCAACCAAATATTCAGGTAACCACACTAATGTCAGAGATTATATCGTTAGTGCTACATGCCGTCCTAGTCTTGGTGGAACCTATCATTGCCAAAACACATGATTTTCACCAGGAACTGTACGATGCAGTTTAACATGAAAGCTCTGCCAGCGGTCTAGATTTGCTCTGGATGCCTTCTTTCTCATACCTTAGACTGACAAACCTAAAAAAGATTACACATTGGGAGCCGAGAAGCAATACCCATCATTTTCTCATAGGTTTGTCTCATAAGTTCTTTTTATAACTATCTTCTTATTTTTAAAAGAAAACATTTACTAAGTGGTTAATACTGAATCGCATGGATCACTAATGAGGAAACTAGGAATAATTTGATCAAGATAATTACTTGAAGTAACTGTTTTATTAAAACGGATACAAAATCCACGAGACATTATACAGTGATCTGTTTGCAGTTCAGATCAGAGTGTCCAAAATGAATAAATACCTTTTCACTTTTACATAAGCCCACAGATTGCACAAACAAAAATAAAGGTTGAATCTTTTCTGGTTTGGCCAATCTCCCACAAGTTCAGTCCACTCAGATGACCGTCACCTCCCGGCTCTTCTTCTTGATGCAGTCCAGAGTCAGGCTCCTGGTACCGCCCTTACGTGTCCCCTCTGCCATCTGAGGCGAAGCAGGACCAGATGTGTTTATGGCCTGAGCTGAATGAAGGGACAGACTGGAGGCATGTAAAGACGCCTCCCTCTGTTGGTGTCTTGTCAGCTCAGTCTGCAGCTCCCACCCAGATGTTATGTCGGCTCTGTGATCCTGGTCCCCGGATGCCTGTTCGGCAGGATGCTGACTCCTGGTTGGCTGCAGATCTCTGAGGAGCTCCAACAGTTCCCTCTTCTCCAGCTCTGCTTCTGCCAGCTCCTGCCTTCTCAGACGCTCTGCCCCTAACAAGGCTCGCATGTCACACATCACACGGGACAACTGAACCTGGATGGAGGACACAAGATCTCTGAACGTGCATCAACATGGTTCATAGCGTAGACTTTTTCTGCATTATTCACAGCGCCGAATAAAACATTAAGGAATTTCCACTTCAGAATTGCACTGACAAGTACAAAGAGTTAAATACTTTCAGACTGACTCACTACTCTTAACTCAAGTAATGTACCTTAAAAACTGAGGGGTAAAACACATGAGAAGGGTCACCTTGAGCTCCTCCACGTCGTTCTTCAGCTGCGACTCTTTCTGCACCATGTGTCTCCTCTGTGAGTCCAGCCGAGACTCCATCTCTCGTCTCACCTCCTCCACCTTGCACAGCATCTCTGCCCTGTCATGGATAAAATTAGGATTTAAAAGAAACAGATATAAACTGTAGCATTTGCCTCTTTGTTGAAGATTACCTGAGCATCTCCACTTCTGTGCGCAGCTCTGCTACACAGTTATGCTGTGATTGGTCGATGGAAAGAAGGGTGTGGCCACAGCCGTGGGAGCACTCCCTGCTGCGGAAGTTACATTCTGAAAGGTGAGCCTCCAAACCCCGCCGCTCGACCTGAACGGGACAACCTGATGGGAGCACAGAGATGGATAGGCCTCACATCAAGCAACCGTGTCCTCAAATGATGTCTTTAAAAAGATTTTTGTTATATTGGTTTGCAGACACCACTTTGCATATTACAAGTCACAGCAACACACACAAGTGGAAACTACCAACACATTTGTCAAGTAGTGGTGCAGATCCTTGACTTAAATATTACAGTTATACAGATTACATCCAATCCCTCTTCATTACAGTGGTGCTTTTTTAAGTTCTTACAGGGTAAAAAGATTGAACATGCTGCTGATTTTGTCCCAACATAGTTATTGATTATTCTGTAATTCTTTCAAGGTTAAAAATTAAATAAATAAAACTCTACTTTATGAAAGTAGACAGTTGTACATCATGAATGAATAGTTGTTATTGTTTTTCATCCCTGGTCATATAGACATCCCCAACTTTTACACTCCTAGCTGTACTTATGTACTTATCACAGCAGTCAGGTTGGAATATCAGGTTGAATCTTGTATCTAACACTGCAAAAAGCCACACTGCATGCACACGCTTTAGTAACTACACCTACCACAACGGTAACATATGTACTCTCCACCTGCCAATGACAGGTCACAGTCACGTTGTGAGCACAAGAGCAGATGCTTGTATACACATACACACACGTTTAGATTGCTCATTAAAGAGTGATGGGAAGTTGACCCTGAATGCACTCTGTGAGGTCTATGGGAGCTGAACGAGTCCCATACGAGCACGAGTTTGGGAGGTAGCCATGACAACAAAAGAGCCACCTGTTGCTCCCCCCCCCCCCCCCCCCCACACACACACACACACACACACACACTAGTGTCAAGTTACCTTTGTGTCCCTCACACCCATATGGATAATCATTAGGGAGCCATGTGAACACTACCAATAAATGGTAAATGGACCTGCATTTATATAGCGCTTTTCTAGCTGAGTAGCTACTCAAGGTGCTTCACACACTACATTCAGTCACTTTTACACTTTCCACACACACATTCATACACTGATGGCAGAGGAGCCGCCTGACACATTCATACACATTCACACGCCAGGGTTCAGTATCTTGCCCACGCCGGGATTCGAACCGCCAATCTTCTGATTGAAGGACGACTCGCTCTACCTCTGAGCCACAGCTGCCCCAAATTAATAATTGTAACAAATGACACATTAGTGAGCTCCGTGTGAGGCTTCATACCTGTGTTAGAGCAGGAAATGTAGGCAAATTCACACTCATCCTCATGTGTGTGCAGGCTCTCCAGGGAGCAGACCACCTCACAACCCTGCCCTGCATTCACACAACGTATCTGCAGGCGGATCAGGTCATTACGCATGTACCTGTCACCAAGAACAGCATCAGAACATTAAGGGGGGAGTAGAGACAGCAGGAGTAGAGAGAAACATTATGAAAACTGAAGGATGAACAGTGACAATGAAGGGATAATAAACGACACACGTGTGCAGAGACACACCTGTACAGTGGTTTGAGACTGCCCACATCCAGTGGAAGTCTGTCCTCGGGACAGGAGTGGTGATGGACCAGCCAGCTGCTGATGCAGGCGCTGCAGTAGGCATGTTCGCAGGGCGCCTGGAGGGGGCGCTCCAATACGTCTCGACACACACAGCACAGGAGACCCTCGTTCACATAGCCCACAAACCTCTCCAGATCATAGCCCATCCTACAACCACACAGATTATACGAACCTTTCAAACGATAAGGGAACAAAACTCCAATCTCACCACATAGTGCTGCTCAATTGTTTCCTCTTATTCTTTTGATTATCAACTCTGACAATAATATTCCTACGTACCTGACAAAATACCTTCATCCAACTCTTTCTTCCTCTTTCCCTTTGTTGATTTCCACTCCACTTGTTCCCCTTCAGGTGACCTTCCCTCTTATCTCTGCATTACTAAAATGGTCTTTCCTTCTTCATCCTCTCTCTTGACTTGTTGCTCCATCAAGGTGAGGGTCTCCTTTCCCATAAAGCCCTCCCCTACCTTTGGGAATGTGTCTCCATGGAGAGGTATCCCTAACAACGAGGGTTCAGGCAGGCAGCTGTCAGACGAGATCAGATCCGAGAGACAGACAGAATTACAGGAGAAGAGACACCCAAAAAGAAGAAGCGTGTTTTCCTCAATACCACACCAATAAAGCGAAAGGTTTTGCTGCTGTCAGAGATTACTGCTGTCCTTCAACTGTTTCTGTCTCTGTTAATGACCACCCTATCCTAGGTTTTTTTCGCGTGCTCTCTGGATGCGGGATTAACATGGATTACACTCTCTCTCTCTCCCTGATTGGATTACAGACTGCATAACGTCAGATGACACATACTGTCAGACCACAAAAATCAAAGAGCAATCTGAACACTTGGATTTATCCCATCCCTTTATATTCTATGAACATGACCTCAGTGGTGGAAGAAGCATTCAGCTCCTTTACTTATATAATAATAGAAAAAGACCATATCAATGTGAGACTTTTCCGCAAAATGTACCTATGTATCAAAAGTTGAAATATCATGCACCGGAATGCAAGTATTTGTTTATAATTACTGACACATTAACATGGAGGCTTCATCTGAACATGTTGTATGTCATAGTGTCATAATGCCAATATAAATAATTGTATGCTGTCTATATGCTCATTATAGTTTTTTAAAATTAAATGTTTACTATTTAAAGGATTATGTGTCTCAAATAAATGCAGTAGAAAAAATGTGCAATATTTCCCTCTGAAAGTGTTCATATATTCAAATACCCAAATAAAGTATCTCCTAATTTGCTCTTTTCACAGAAGCCTTTTAAGCATGTCATTGGGTAAAACTGGTGTAATCGATAACATTACTTGTGGCCCTGGTATAGTGCATATTAAACAATGGGATCGTATCATTTCAATTACACCTTTGTTTCCCCTGCAATGACAGTCAACGTGCATGCTGTGAAATTATATTGTACTCAAGTTAGGTACTTGAGTACATGTATATAAATACATATTATTATAAGTGTCTATTACTACTACTAATAGTAGATACTACTACTACTATTTATCTCATATGCAGCTGTGCAAAACCTCGACTACGTAGACCATAGTCTATGACGTAGACGTTATCGGGATTTTAATTCTCATGACGTTATTGAGGGGGATGGAGTGAGGTCACCATTAGAAGGTAGGTGAGCTTGCTTTATACGCTGGCCTTAACGACTAGCAGCAGTATCATGTGGATGTGAAAAAGTAAACTACGGCGATGTAAGAAATCAAACGCACCTCTCTGTTTTGACCACGCCCATTCCTGAACTTCAACCAATCACGTTCTTTCATATCGTTCAGCGGGAGAACCCGAACGGAGACAGAAGTTACAGGAAAAAAAGACAAGACGAATCTTATTTGGGGGAATTTGGTGACATATTGTAAGCTTAAATGTTTTATCAACCTTTTACCTGGCGCGAGTATGTATGACACGTTATCCAACATGACAATACGGCGAAATGTAAACCGTATCTGCTAGCGAGTTAGCTAGCTTGCTAGCAGACAACAGGTTAGTGTAGCCAGAGCTTGTTTACGTTTACATTTAGTGCATTTAGCAGAGGCTTTTATCCAAAGCGACTAACAGGAAGAACATCTGTCGGAAGAAAGTGCAATAGCGTGTGTTAGTGACTAGACAACGTAACGTTTACCCAGGTTTAACGTGAGCAGCTCGGAGAGTTTCAGAGCGGTTGGAAAGGTAGAAAGTTCCCGATTAGATTATTTCAGGATCGATGTAAGAATATTGTGATTGGATGGGTCGTGTAAGTGTTATATTCCCGGTTTACGTTCTCACGTTAACGATATAATTACAGACGTGTGTGTCATCGTAGGTAGAGGTGCGTTAATGGATTCATGTCACCATAGATCAGTAGATTATTCTTACATGTTGTCCTTTCCTTGTCTTAGTAACGACAAAAGGTTTACTTAATGTCCTACTAAAATACTAGCTCACATGTCCATCACAGGCTGACAGACCTCAAACGGTGTCTTCATAGACCTGAAACTAATATGTGAGGAGTATTTAGGAAGATGCTTGTGAGATTTTTTCCATTTTTCCATTTTATATCAAAGCGTTAATGAAGTTATCATTTAATAATGTAGGAACTATAATGTGTGTAGTTTCTCTTGTCTAAGCTGGTCTAAACATATACACCAGTAGTGGCGGTAACTAAACATGATTCCTGTTGTGGACAAAGGCAGATGACCCATGAAACAGTGAAATCCACCAGTCCTCCTCACACAACCTGTCAATGTAGATTCTCTTTTTGCCAGAGCTTTGAAATGGTGCTTGGGTGTTTTGGGTCCACTGAGTTGTTTGACACCATAATACTATGTTAATGCCATAGTTGCCAGTATTAATTGGGTGGTTATTTCTTTTTTTTCTGTCCTCAGGATATAGATTATTGTGGGTTGGCAGTTCAAAGAATGCGGCGCTCAGGAGCTCCCAGCCAGCTCTTGGGTAATGCTGTTAAAAAGCCTCGGTTTATGCCCCCTGGAGCATCGAGTTCATGTCTCCAGACTGAAGCCAAGCTCCTTACCCCTAAACTTGGTTTAGGCAATGCACTGGAAAAGGTAAATCATTAACAACATTTAAAGCCTCTGAAGCCTCCTATACAGATGTTTTTAGTTAATCTGCCTGATAAGACCTGGATTGTGTTGGTGTGTATAGCTGAATTAAATTACACCTTCCCAAGTCTCTTATTAGCAGTTTAATGAAATTGTTATGGTGGGACAAATTACGCCTTCTCATTCTTATTAGTAGATGAAGATTTGCGACCTTATACATTTCCATCAAAGCTAATGGCCCACCTTCAATCTGAGCACAGGTCTAACCCCCCCGTGTGGTTGTACAGAGGTTTTAACTACAGTATGACCCCTCAGTGTTCTTTTGATTCCCTCCACCTTTGTTTGCATTGTTTTTAACTTCTTCAGGTTATGAACTCTCTTTTCCCCCCTTCTCTTCCTGCAGGTGCAGAGAAGTTTAGCAACACCAGTTCAGAGTAAAACAGCATATGATGTCCAGCCCAAAGCTGCCCAGTCTGCTCCGACCCTGTCAAGGGCTCTGGCTCGTGTTCTCAGTGCAGCAGAAAGTAAGGAGAATGAGGCTGAGACAGAGCATCCTATCGAATACACAGAAGACAACAGTCCAGCAGGTAGGGTGGATATATGTGTTTAGATGTTTTATTACCTTTTTGGTTATTTACACGTATTGTGTACTTAAAATGCTGAAATGCCTCAATATATTAGGCAATACAAGGTAATATTTTTTGTACCCAGGTATCTGACATTGTCTGCTATAGAAAAATAAAAGATAATTCAGATGTTTGAGCTTCAGAAGTAGTTGAGATGTGCAGTAGCTAACACTAGATTACTAAATCTACTAGTTGACAATAACATCAAACCCCCTGCCTTAATCTCCTGTTCATATGACAATTATTATTGTGAAACATCTAGAACTTAATTCCTTACAGTACAACAAAAAAATCTGCACATGAAGCTCGACTCATTGGATGTTGATTTGTTGATTTGGAAGTAGTCTGCTTTCATTCAGCACAAGTAAGATAAAACACAAAATCCCTGCCCAGCTATCATCACGTTACATTTTATTTTCACACATACTGAAATCATTAATTTCTCAAACATCAGCCACGCAATGTAGATGCTTTCACTCGATGTGATTACAAAATAATTATGAACCGACCTGCAAGAAATTTAGCACCATTGTGCTTCAGTTAATTGTCCCTCGTGTCATTTGGATGGCACGTTTTTTTATTTTTTATTTTTTTAGTCATGACAGCGCTCTCTTATTCCGCAGTGCCCGACAGTCTCTGTGGCTAATAATACACACACACACACACACACACACACACACACACACACACACACACACACACACAACAGGCGATGGATGTTAAACCAGGCGGGCTGAGGTTGATTGACAGCAGGTCCAGCATTATGCAAATTAGCGGGGTAGTGCAGCGGCAGCGCCGGGCAGATTAGGACTGTGCTCGGGATCAGTGAGCCACCGCTGCCTCCTCCTGCGAGAGCAACTAGTGCCGCTGTTTTCCACGCGGAACACGCGCGGCTCACTCGTTACCGTCGCTCCGCTCCGTTTTCACACCTGCCGTGAACACGTGTTATTAATCACACGAACATTGTCTGTTTTTATTGTATTTTATGCATTCACCGGAGAACTGCATAATAGATGAGGGCTCTGCTTCCGAGGGCACGCGCAGCGCGCTCACAAACCCCTCCCACCCCCACCCAGTTAGTTAAACCAGCGCTATATCGAGGCGTCACACACTCTTAGGGAAATAGAGCCCTGACACCCAATAACCTTAAATAAACTGTTTACAAAACAGGCTCCCCTTGTTTGTTTCCCCTTGTTGTGCCATCCTTATGTTACAGTGTAGAGGCTGTGTGGCTGTGCTGTGCTCTGTGCTGTGCTTGGTTTGGGGTTTAGAGAGACCGAGCTGTAAGTAGGTCGGGCTGGGCTTAAGCGGCTTAGCTACGTCAGCCTAAGCTGGGAGGAATTCATCCAAAGCCCTCCGCGCGGTAGGCGGGGGCCTAAATGAGGCTGGCCTAGTTAAGCCTGATTCTTATTGTGTGCAGCACAGCCTGTTTTTGTTGTGCAACGTGGCTGAGGGTGAACCTAGGAGTAGTGTATGAGTCCTTGCACATGTTAGACCTTAGTATATGTTTGATTTTGAAGAAGAATTGAGGAAAATTAAGACATACATGGGACTAAGACCGGTGTTGGCTTTATCACCGTGGACCAAGAGCAGCCAGCAGAAGGAACAAAAAAGACAGGTGGGAAGGGTGAGGAGCCTTTGTATTGAGTGTGGTTGCCGAACAGTGACAGCCATAGGCCTGACTTGGTCTGTGGTGAGTCCGCTATGCTATAAGATGGCATCCAGCTCTGTGTTTTTGTCCAGTATGGTGGGTAAAGCTCGCTCCTCCAACTTCACCCTCTCTGAGAAGCTGGACCTGTTGAAGCTGGTCCGTCCTCACATCCGCATCCTGGAGGAGCACACCAACAAGCATGCGGTCATCGTGGACAAGAACAAGTGCTGGGACACTGTGGCTGAACTATACAACGCCTTGGGCGGGGACAGACCCCATCGCACTGCTCAGGGCCTCAGGACCCTCTACAAGAGGCTGAAGGAGTCAGCCAAGCAGGAAGTGATGCAGCGGAGACACGCCCAGCCTGAGTACAGAGCAAGCATCTCCGAGCCAACCAGGAGAATTATGGAGATGATCCCTCACCTGTTTCACCATGTGCCCATCCATGAAAAGGACCAGGCACTGCGCAGGTACAGTGTGATCTATATCTATGAGCACAGACGCACATTTTAATACAGACCTTAAGAGAGAACGCAACAGTCAGGTGAGAGCTTTCCGAGCACATGCATCATCAACAGTATGTAGTCACAATAGCGATTCAGCTGTTAAAGGAGGAAGGGAGGGGCAGAACTCACATCTCCAAAGCCCAATCAGATTACACACTCCGTATATCGTCAACGGGAAAATGCAGTGTGTCCTGCTGTTACCTTCCTGGGTGCAAACTACTCATTTCGTTAGTTTAGTTCACATTCATTCACATGAAAGATCATAATGTTTTTTTTTTTTAAATTACTGATTTACTAACTCTGACTCAGCAAGGAAATCTGTGAGGCTGTTACCAACATAGGGTTATAGTTACTTTAAATTACTTAATTTCGTCTCATCTACTCTGATTAGTCAACCGATCCTTTGATTTATTATGTGTACAAGGTGTAGACATTAAATACACGCTGTTGAAGCACTCTAGTTTCACTCATTTTTTATCTGTCATTCCATTTGTAGGTTAATATACAGCAAGCACAACTCTCCCGTCGAACATGCTGGCAGCAGCTCCTCTCTGGCTGGACTCCAGGATTATTCAGCAGCTGTCCCAAGTATCCCCCATGATGTGGTCCAGCTGGACCCTGAAGAGGATGTTAAACCACCGCCAGACCTCCCCATCCTCTCCACACACACAGAACCAGAGCTGGACAGAGGCCAGGAGCGGGGGGTGGACCAGGACTTGGGCAGCGTTCACGATTACGAAGCATCCCTGTCTCCTGTCCCCTCCTCCGTTAATATCCCCCTCTCCACCTCGCCCCTGCCCTTAGGCCACGATCTCTACCCTCATGACATCTACCCTCACCACGAGCATGACAGGTTTCGCCCTCTGCATCTAGCCAAAGAGGAGCACGAGCTGGTGTTGGCTAATCACAGGAAGGTTGCCGTGTACCTGGAGGAGAAGAGGGAGGGGCTGAAGAGGAAACAGGACCTGGAGGAGGAACTTCTGAAAGCCAAGATCAAAGTGGAGAAACTAAAAGCTGCTCGACTGAGGCATGGGCTGCCAATTCCCCTATAACAAGCATTAATTGCGCACATCTGTGTCCAGTGTTGGAAAAGGAGAAGAAGCTGAAGCCCAATCACTCTCATCAGTTTCATGTCTTGGGAACTTGCATTTCTTCTGGAAACATAGTGCCTCGTACAGACACTAAAAGCCTGTTATTGCAGGATAAGGTTGTTGCCATCAGTCTGTGTTAATGTCAGTGTTAAATGCATCATTATTGCACTTATTGACAGAATCTGCAACAAAATGTGTAAACGCTCACGTCACAAACACTGACGGGCCAAAATAGGTAAAGCAAATGTGTCGGTTGAGGATTTGGAAGGGAATATTAGTAATGATGAATGACTTGTACCGTGATGGTGCCTCTCCTGCCTAAATCTGCCATTTTAGTATAGTCTTTATGATCCAACAACATTCACTGTAATGATATACTGGAGTGCAAGAGTCTGTCCAGATCAAATCTAGGGATTTGTGTATTACTCATTCTCTTTGTAAAGAATTTTGTCTTGAGCTGACATCTGTAAAAATCAGATGGGTATTACTTTTAGGTAACCAAACTGGGGAGATTATTCAAAACCCTGTAGGTTAGAAATGGGGAAAAAAGCACTTCAAACAAACAAAGTACTCTTTTTTTAGAACTGAGATTTGTTCAGATACCTGAATTGAAGCACAAGTTAAACTGCCGAAGGCCTTAAACACTGCTACTAATTACAAGTCCTGTTCTGTGAGTTGATGGATTTACAGGAAAGAAAGAGAACTCTGTTCAAGTCAGACATTCTCTCCGGTTGCTGAACTGATTAAGTGATCAAAAGAAGGGAGACGTGGAATTGGTTTTGTGATGTTAATTGTTATTTAATGTCTGTGACTACAACATTGATTGTATTGTAACGTTGGTATACAAGTGTCAGTTTCTTTTACACTCTACGTCCATATGTTCACCTGTTTGTATTAAAAAAAATAGGTGATATATTCTACTGGTTTTGTGTTTATTACATGTCTAACGGACATCAACTCATGATTTCAGCCTCTTGAGGAATGTTTTTTCTTAATTGGTTTGTTATTCACATATCTCTATCATTGTCACATTAAAGGAAAGCATGATGACTAACGGTTTTTGCACTTTTAATTATAACTCTGTGACTAGCAATCAAGTTTTCAGCTATAATGGGTATGAAGGTCCAATATTATGTGTAGACTTGGTGCAGCAGTGACATCTGCTGGTGAGATGTCTTAGACATTTTTGTTTGTTTTTCACTATATTGTTCGTCTTTGTTACAGGAGTGGATGATCGCCCTCCATTGACATTAGGGTGTCATCAGAACCCTGAGCCTCCGGTGAGGTCCGTCTGTGTTTCTGGAGCTGCAGGCTGCAGTCAGGACGGAGTTCGTTACTTCAGTGTGATGTGGTGTAAAGCCAGTAAGAAGAAACACAAGCGCTGGGAGGGTGATGCAGTCTTGATTACAAGAGGACGCACAGCCACACTGAAAGATATGGAGGGCAAGGATATTGGAAAGGGTGAGATGGAGAAATGTCTTTTTCTTTTTTTTTTTTGTCATTGTCTGAGAAGGAGCAGTGTGGCAGCAGCCCACGTTGTCCGACAGTTAAGCATATCTTCAACATAGCTTTAAACATCACACTGACCAAGTGTTCTGGTAGGAAACATCTAGTATACCTCCAATCAGAGCGCGGCTGCCTCCGGCCTGAAGTGTGCTCTGTTGAACATGTTACCACACCTAACCTTGGGTCTACTTATTTACTCCTGCAGAAAGGCTAGTAATTCAACACAAGTGTTGGCTGGTGTCAAGTTGTGTAAGATTAACCTGCCTGTTTGTGTAGGAAGCGGCTACAAGGTGTCCGTGCTGGCCTCCCTGTCTGAGGGAGAGACCCTGATGATCGGAGGGAAGGAGGTGGAGGTGATGGGGGTCATTGCAGCCGAGGACTTCACCAGGGGCCGTTGTTTCCAAGAGGTCCAGGTAGAGGAAGAGAAGCCACAGTCAAATTCAGCCCCACTTCCCTCGCGTCGCTTGTCGTCCAAACCCTTCTGTTCCCCGACGCTTGTGGGGAGAGCAGATCGTCCTGGACACAAACCAGAGGAGGAACAAACCTGCAGACCTCGCCATGACCCATTAGCTTCAGGTATGTAAACTAATTACAGAAAATAGTTGAGACTTTTGGGCATCTTTCTTCTCCCTGTTTTTCGTATACATACACTGTGTTGAGTCTCTGGATCATTTTCAGGTGCACTGGTGATGCCTCGTCCCTCTTCTAACCACCAGTGGTCTAATAACAAGTCGGGGCTACCTGTGGTTGATGTTGTTGTTGACCCGTACCTGACTACTCGGCTGCGACCCCACCAGAGAGACGGCCTGCTCTTTCTCTACGAGTGTGTCATGGGCTTGAGGTAATGGAGCTTAAAGACACACATTTGTTTGGGCGTCACAGCAATTGTTAGGCTTCCTAATAAATCATATTGATGTTTTTTATTGTGTGTGCTTCAGAGCTGTGGGTCGCTATGGGCTATCCTGGCTGATGAGATGGGTCTGGGAAGACCCTCCAGAGCGTGGCACTGTCCTGGACGTTGCTCAAACAAGGACCTTACGGTGGGAAACCGGTTGCTAAGCGTGTCCTTGTGGTCACGCCTGGTAGCCTGGTGCATAACTGGGCTGCAGAGTTTACCAAGTGGCTGGGCCGCGAGAGGATCAGTGTCTTCACTGTGGATCAGGTGAGGAGAGAAGCAACTTTCAAGCTCGAGCAGCATTATTGCAGCACAAGTAGACTGATTTCTATTAGATCAGAGATTTCAGGTTGAATTTATCATGCAGCAAAGCTATTTTATTTATGTAGCACATTACATTACTTGTAAGGTCATTGTGTTAAAGAGAATTCAACCAGAAGTAACATGTAACAAAAGAACATAATTAACAATGATAGTTATAAATGCAAAATAATTAATATTTACTTTTATGAACCTGACTTTTCTTCAGCTTGTTGTTTATTATTTTGTCCCTCTGCTTTTTTCTCCTTTATTCTTCTTTGCATTAAATAGAAGTAATAATAACTCAACACTGTAATATGGCTTTTCGTGGTCTAATGTCTATTTGTAAGTCACTTAATAACTTTGTTAAAGTATCAGATTTACTCTTTTACTTTAATCTAGCACGTATTAAATAAATATACATTCGCATATACATTCTAAATGAATATACATTCTTTGTTGACACACATGTAGGACCACAGGATAGAGCAGTTCCTGGCCTCCCCTCTGCACAGCGTTCTTGTGATTAGCTATGAAATGCTGCTGCGCTGCCTGGAGCAGGTATGTTCACCTTGTTCACCCCTGTCAACTGTTCATGTTGCAAATAAATCCAACCTGAATTTTTTTTGTTATAATGTGATTTTCTTGTGCTTCAGGTACAGAAAGTAGAGTTTGGTCTTGTGATCTGCGATGAGGGCCACAGATTAAAGAACAGCAGCATCAAAACGTCTTCAGCCCTGAGCAGCCTGAGCTGTAATCGCAGAGTCATCCTAACAGGTGCATACTCATGCTGAAATACAGAGATGTCTGACAGACAGAACCTTGTGCAGCTTTTGTATTAAATAATCTTTGTGTTTTGAAGGCACCCCCGTACAGAACGACCTGCAGGAGTTCTACGCTATTATCGAGTTTGTTAACCCGGGGATTCTCGGCTCGTCTACTGCATACAGAAAAGTATATGAGGAGCCGATTCTACGCTCCAGACAACCCTCCTGCACAGAGGTAATGCTTCCTGGTTCTTCCTTTCTATGTAGTAACTTGTATGTTTGCTATGTTATAACTTTACACCTGCTTTCGTATCTGTCTCTGCCAACAGGAGGTGAGCGTTTTGGGAGAAGAGCGAGCAGCAGAGCTCTCTCGCCTGACTGGCATGTTCATCCTGAGACGGACACAGGAGATCATCAACCGCTACCTGCCTCCTCGTCTCGATTGGACGCTGTTCTGCGAACCATCCCCTCTGCAGCGAGAGCTGTACACGCATCTCCTCGGCCACAGAGACTTCAGAGCCTGCCTTCAGGACTCCGTGCAAACCCACACACACCTGGCCTGCATCACTGCACTGAAGAAGCTCTGTAACCACCCTGGTCTGCTCCAGTCCACTATCAAGGTTCATTTTGTTGTTTATTGAACTTAATCTCAGCGTATGTTCTATAGTTCTATAGCTGTTTAAAGATGTACTACCCGTCCTAACTGTGAGTACTGTGGTCTTCAGGAAAGAGCAGACGGTGGGTCAGTGGAGAACTCTTTATACCAGGGGCTGGCTGAGCTCTTCCCACAATCCTACTCTTCAGGTGAATTTAACAAGGCTGACTCTGGAAAACTTCTGGTTCTGTCAGACTTGCTGGCTGCCATCAGACAACTCAGCCCTTCAGACAGGTGTGTGTGTGTGTGTGTTTGAATTTGCTTGTGTGTGTTTTTGTCCATACATCCTGACAAAGTACGTGTGCCCTGCAGGGTGGTCGTCGTGTCCAACTACACCCAGACGCTTGACATGCTCCAGAAGTTGTGTATACATGCGGGCTATACCTTCTGCCGACTTGACGGACACACCCCCACAAACCAGAGGCAACGGCTGGTTGATGGTTTTAACAGTCCCTACTCTCAGAACTTCCTGTTTCTGCTGAGCTCCAAAGCAGGGGGTGTGGGGCTTAATCTGGTGGGTGCTTCCCACCTGGTGCTGTATGATATTGACTGGAATCCTGCCAATGACATTCAGGTAAGACGCACACACATTTTGAGTTCTTTCACACCTAACCTGTCTGGTTCGGGTCAAATGAAGTCATTTAGACTTGTGTGGACTAAACAAGTGAACGGAAACTATGTTAAAAGGAGGGTCTGGGTCCATTTTGATTCTCATTTACAATGACAGCCTGGCCAAGAGGCAGCGACAGAAGGCAATACAAGACATTAAAACATAGATACAACTAGTGCAACGTTAGTCAAAATTAAAAAGTCACAATACAACATTACAGAATCCAACCCAGGAGTATTATAATAAAAAACAGCTCTTTTGTGTTTTAGGAAAAGTGCTGCATCACCGACTAATCATCCTAATAATATTTTGGAGCTCTTTTTAAAACCAGAGAACATAAATAAAATACAAAGTGCCATATATTCATGACTTGCTGGCCTCACCAAAATTTGATATCATCAAAACTAAACATGTGACTTCATGCTTGCAGCTCTGGTTTGTAAGGAAAAAAAATCAGTCTGAAGATGAGCTTTGGATATATATATATAAATATTTTTCTTTGTGTGGACGAAATATAGGTTATAAAGCATCCTCAGACTCACACTCATATACAGACATACACCACCAGAGGGTGCTGTGCACATTTGTGTAATTCTCCCCTGCTACTTTTCGTCTATGCTGTGTCCAGGCCATGGCTCGGGTGTGGAGAGATGGACAGAAGAAGACTGTGCACATCTATCGTCTCCTCACTGCAGGTCAGAAAAACGCACACAATGAGCCAGAATATCCAGGATATCATGAACCAGCCTGATGTGAACCAGAATGTCTGGGTGTGTGTGTTACTTTCTCACAGGCACTATTGAGGAGCGTATATTCCAGAGACAGGTGTCCAAACAGGGACTTTCTGGAACCGTGGTCGACCTGGGCAAAAGGGCGGAGCACACCAACTTTTCCACCAGTGAAATGCGAGATCTATTTAGCCTGACAGACACGCTCTCTCTAACACACGACCTGCTGAACTGCAGCTGCAGCATGGACGGCTCAGTCCAGGGTGAGCACACAGGCCATACCTCCACACAAACTGTTCAACCTGATAACCTGATAACCTTTAACCGCCTATTTTCTCGATTGTCAGCCGTGGAAGAGGAAGAGGAGCATGTGTCTGACAGGCCGTGCCAGCTCGGCCGTCAAGCTGACCGCGGCGGGGCGCAGCAGAAGCATCTCAGCATGTCCGAGCTCATGCAGTGGAGGCATTTCTCTGGTGGCACACACACATTCTCAGACCCTTACCTTGACCAGGCACGAAACCATATCACCTTCGCCTTCCAGACCACCATCTCTCACTCAGCTCCGTAAACAAACACACAGTAGATGACACTTGAGATGACTCACATACACATACTTCTTGTATCTACGTCTTCAGGCTCACTGGTCTTTGTCAGCAGCCTGGCAACAACATGTAACTAAACACTCAACAGTGAAACAGTAATGAGCGATTCTCTGAGAATTCTTTATTTATTCAAAGAAATGTGTTATTAAACTTCAAATAAATAGAAATTCTAAAGTAGTAATTTGTTATTGACTGAAGACCTCTTCCGGGTACAAGCAGATTATTTTAGATGCATGTTCAGTAATCAGCTTTGCAGGGTTTTTATGTGTTGTTTCCACATGCTGTAGAGAGGGTTACACCTGTGTCAGTCTAGATGAACATTTAGTGTGTAAATTAATGTTGTTCTGAGACATCGTAAGGTGACACAGATCCTGGGCAGAAGAGAGGTTGTGTATACGTGTTTATGGGAATCCGTGCAGCGAGTCTGGAGCTGAATGTTCAGATAGAATGAAGGCCAACCAGTTTATAACCCGAATTGTTGTGCTATAATGTCAGTTATCTGACGTAGTGTCCATAGTCTCATCTGTTCAGTCTGTTATTTTTGAAAACACTGGTTTGTTCATGCTCTTCAACACAAAGCTGCTGCGTGGGAATTATGTAGTTGCGTGTGCGCCCTGAATCCCCTTATGATTCGGTCTGTCAGCTTGACTGAGCTCTCAATACAATGCATTTTTACATAAACAGTCATTCTTATGTATTGCATGCCCACCACTCTGCGTGATTGTTAAGCAACTTTGTTATGTAATAAATGGGTCTCTGGGATGTTAAGCTTTCCCTTTATGCATATGACAGTTGCAGCTCTCCAGCCCGTCGGCGTGTGTGACGTGCTGGAGGCAGCGTGCTGATTATATGCAGACACCTGCTCTGTGGACACAGGCTGACTTAAACGGTTGGTGCCAGTCCAATCCCAGTACGCAAAGTTTATTGTTTATGTGTATCATGTAGTCTGTGGAGTGTCCCATGCAGGCCTCTGGAAACTCATCACTGAACTTGGGAGTCTACAGTCATGCTAGCAGCTCCAATAGTTGTTGAGTCTGGACCAAAGTGGTGGACTGACCAACAGATGGACGTCTCTATCGAGCCACGCCACCAGTATGGCTAAAGATGGACTGCATCATGACCACAATGCAATGTCCAGAAATGCAGACAAGGAATCAGATAAGTTTGAGCCTCAGACAGAAACCAGCAGTGCCATAGCAACTGTCACCCAAGCAACTGCCCTGGTCTGGCTTTACACTGTAAGATACTGTCTGTTTGAAAGAGCAATCCCATTTTTGGACACGTGTCTGGCAGACGAGTGTCACTGGTCCAAGCGGGATATTGATTCAAATCACTCCTCCGACGGCCGCGGAGGCCATGTGCTGGGGTCTGCCTGTGTAAAGCGCTTACTCGCTGTTGCTGGCCTCATTGCCAATCTCTCTTTAAGCCGTGTGGACCAGCCAGACAGCTCAAAGACCTGGCGTATGGATTGAATGAATGACTTTCCACCGCTGGAAGGGGAGAAAGGGAGACAGTTCTGATGGAGAGACTGAATCACGGATTGGAGGTTTATTCTCTGTGATCCCTGGACCTCTGTGGAAGATCTGAATGTACAGTGGATGCCTGATGGCCAAGCCTCTCGCATTAACCCCACTGGGATCACAGTTCTCATGTTTCATTCATCATCAGTCCTAGAATCATTGAGGTTCACGTTGCACGTGTTTCTCCGGGAGATTTTCCAGATACTGGTGCTGGTCTGGACTTCACAGGCCTTCAGCAGTCCTGCTGTTCTATTTGAGGGTTTCAAGATGTCGTCTCCATGGTTGATGTGATGACTGAGCAGAGACTCATGCACATTTATTAGTGACAAAGATTCAGATGTCCTCGGCTGCTCATTTGAAGTAAGAGTTCAGGCTCAGTTTGCTATACTGTTCTCCCTCCAGATGAGATGAGTGATATTAATTGCCCTACTTATGATATATTCTGTGTCGCTCTCTTTGTTATTGTCTCTTCTGTACTGCTCTTTGTAGAGGTTTGGGGTGAGAGGGCAGAGAAGCCATAAAACGTTGACCAAATTTACTTTAAAGCATTGTACGTCCATTTAATGTTAAAATCTGATCAAGTAATACCTTCTTATCCAAGATGAGAGATTTCAAATCGGACTGAAATATAATTAGTTTGAGGCACACATGATCACGTCACCTCTTTGTGTACAGAGACCACACATGAAGATTGATCCCCCTTTGATTTGCTAGACACATATTTGATGGTTCCAGCTTCTCAAATGAGAAGACTTGTTGCGTCATAGACAATGAATACATTATTTGAAATCATAACGGAATAATCAATAATTAAGCTAATAATTAGTTGCAGCCATGGATTTAGCCAGCATCGACAATACATTTTTTACATTGAGATGAGACAGTGTAAGGCTCAGTGTTGGGATTCTTGGGAAAACTGCATTGTCACATCCAGAAAGACATAATGTGGTCTGTTTTCAGCACATCATCACTAATTTATAAATTGGTAATCAAGTGCGATGTATTGCCTGAAATATGCATCATAGAAGAATGATACTGAATAAGGTATAAGTAAATCAGACATAATTAGATCCACAAGGTCTACAAATTCAATACGTTCCACTTTCTCACCGGAAATAATGTAGATCGTACAGCAGTGGCCAAAAGGTTTGAGAATCAAGTATTGGTTTTCACAAAGTTTGCTGCTTCAGTGTTTTTAGATGGTTTTTTTTTCGGATGCTACCGGAATACTGAAGTATAATTACAAGCATTTTAAAGGTTTCAGTCTGTTATTCTAACTGAGGTGCAGTGGGAATGTTTTTGTTGGTTAATTTTTATAGCAATTAATTGTCATTCAGCTTATCACTCTTCATTACAGTCAGAACCATCATAAAAGACTGTGTGAAAATGCATATTTGTGTCATTCTGAAATCTTTTGGCCACTACTATACTTCTATGTATCGAATGTGTCCTTGACCTTTAGCCGTAGTAATTGAACCGTAGCCTCTCGAGGCTTTGATTGTGTAACTACTCTCTTGGCCCACATCTGAAACAAAAGAAGTTAAAGAAAGCTGAAACAAGGCCATTGGAGCTAAAACCTCAAGGCCAAAAGGACTCCTGAGTCTTCTTAAGCAACAACAGCCTGCACTTGACCTGTTTTTTAAACTCACTGGACGCTATGAGGAGCCTGCTATATGACCGGCTGATATGTTATTCACTGCTTGGTGAGCTGTGCAATAAATTGGTGTGATTGTTATATTGTGAACCCTTTGAAGATGCCGCAACCGAATAGAAGTAGAGATAGTGGATGACATTTTTGATCTTTGAGTAAAGAGTCTTATGTTTTTAAATATTAATTGTTTTAAATATTTAATCTTTAGAGAAAAAGGAACTTTTGTGTAGATGAATGTCATCTACACAAAAGTGTGAAGGCACAAATAACGTTTGTTCCGTTTGTATGTAGCCTGTTCTGCCCATATGACAACTGACTTATAGACCCCTTTCAGGCAGAGTGTTTGACATTAAGTGAGATAAAAAGAAAGAGGTCACTTCACGCTCAGCCCCCGTCTCTCGCCATCACCATGACTCTGCCAGTCTGCAGCCAGCCTGAGCACAGCTCCCCATCCTCCTGATCCTGGTCCTGCTCCAGCACTTAACAAGGATTTAATGTCGCCCAATCATCTGTCAGGCAGATCAGATCAGCGCTGTAATACACAGCAGCAGGTCCCACGGATGAGGCCACAACCCGATACACAAGTCCTGAAAAACAAGAGCTGAAAAAAGCCACATAATCCCACAATTACTGTAATAACTCTTTCAGTCTCTCACACAAAGTGCTTCGGCAAATGAAAATCTGATGTTTGCAGATTGAGAATGATGTGATGCAGGATCTCTCTGGACAGTGGTGTACGTTGCTAGATGGGTCATTCACAAAATACCAACTGATGGTTCCCAACCATTAACGATATGATGCTGTTGCAGGTTAACATGCTAAGCCTCTTCTCAAAGCTTTTATTCAGTAACTCCAGATGGGAAGCTATGTTTAGATATTCTCTGACAAATAGATATCAGACATCGTTGTTTTCACTCCCAATATTACACCTAAATCTGCCTTCTATGTGTTTTGCCATTTGATATAAAACAGTTATTAGTTTTGAGCCACATTCTGTATCTTTACCTTAAACTGAGTGTCTGACATCTTCGCCTTAATTTAAAAATCCTGTCAAATAATGCCTCTTGATCTGTACGTTGAGGTAGAGATCAAGACTGGAGGAAATACAATTTAGCATAATTACTGCTTTCTTAATTGGCCCAAGTTGTAATGTAGCATGTCTGCTAATCATCCGTCTGGTTGGGGAGGCAGCAGCGCAGGTTCGGATCAGTTCATCACGTTGGCAGCCACACAGAACGCCATCTAAAATGAAATTGAGTTATTAAGAGACATCAATTATTGAATAATTCATATACAAACTAAATCAGCCTCCAATTTGGCCTCTAATTTGAGCAGATGGAAATCAGATGCAGATTCCCCTTCACTTGTGTTGACATTGAAATGGATGAGACTATAATAATAACTATTATTATTATTTCTATATAACAAAGAATTGCAGTAGGTTGTTTAAATTAAGAAACTCAAAGCTGGAAAACTACTCAAAAGATTGATCATCAAAATAGTTTTCTATTGTTTGATTTTTTTAATTAATCAAGTTATTTGCTGCAGCTCTCAGGTTGAGTAATTAAGCTCAAATCCCACCTAAAAAGAAGCTTTTAATAGAATCTCTGGAGCCTGTGAGGTTCAGTGCATCCCATGTTGATCCACTTTGCCTCAAACTACTGTCTTTTTTTACTTTATTGATTTCTCTCTTTCAAAGTTCTTCTTGATGGCCTCACTCATTCAGCAAAGAGTTCAGAGAAGAAGATGTACTGAGTTCACCGAGAGTTAATTTTGTATGAATGGAATGGAATGAAATGACCTTTGAATTAGAAGGCTATGTAGGAAGAACACCTTTGTATTCAATCTTTCTTAAAAATGCAGAGAAAATACGAATAATGCTTTACAAAAACGTGGGGAAATGTTATGAAACCCAAAGCTTAATGCATTTTCAGACCAGTGAATTACAACCATCAAGGACTCACTCCCTCTGTACTTCTTCTTTCAAACATTGACCCATTCAATTTCAATACACTGCACTAATGGTCATGCAATCTTTCTGAGTCATACGCCCAGCCTGCATGGGCTTAAAAAACAGCACATTAATATAAACCCCATCCACAATACAGCGTTTGAGTCTTTTTGATTCGTCAAAATTCTACAATAACTGATAAAACATATACTGATTATAAAATGATCGTTTAAATGAAAAATTCTGCATAAAATCGAATTAAACGGTCCATCTCGCAGTCTTTTGAAACAAAGCTAATCTAAACACAAGATGTTTCAACCATTCCATCTATACAGCAGAATAGTTTAGGATATACTATTATATATGGCCATTTTAAAAGATAGGACAAGTTTGTAATGTTTCTATAAAGTCTGTAACTCTAGCTTTCAAATGTTCAGGTAAAAATACAACAAAGCCAATGTATCGCAGAGGAAAAGGTGCTATTTCTTCCCTCCAAAGTGACAAAGTCCCAGCCTGAATCTCCAGAAGACTTTTCATAGTTTATATAAACACTGTTAGTGTGACTAAGCCGAGCACGTGCCCCCACCCCCACCCCCCCTCCCCTGATATAAACCAGGGAAACCCCATCCGACCATCACATTACGGAGATTACCGAGTCCAGCTCTGAATCTCGCGTTTACCGACCACATGTTTTATTAAACTTTGGTTTTAATGCGCGTTATCGCACCTGTTTTTTGAGCAGCTTGATATGCTGTAATAATTAGTGTTGAGTTCTCGGAGCATAACTTTAAACTTACTCTTGAGTCTTCTTCATCATTTTGGGACAGTTTATGCTCCGTTTTGTCTTAAGTGAACCTAAACGTACAATAAGATGTGTGTCTCAGGCGGATAAGAAGCTCGACTCGTTGACTCGTCTCCCCTCCTAAACTTTAACAGAACCGTTTAATTCTGCGGTCCGTCCACATTTGGTCGCCGACATGATGTCCAGTGTGCGCCGGCACAGCCTCCGCCTGCAGACGGAGCTCCACCGGTGGAGCATCTGCGACCCGGGCAGCCACCTGCTCACGGACAGACTCCTGGCCCGGGTCCCCGCCTGCATCTCCCGCTCCAAGTCCTGCAACAGCTCCGCCGGGGAGTCGGACGGGAGCCGCGGGAGCTGGTCGTCCTCAGACTCGGTCATCTCCACCGACTCATGCGGGGAGCCGCCGGAACCCGGGAGCCCGTACCGGGTGGTGCTGTTAGGGGCCAGCGGGGTCGGGAAGACAGCCTTCGCCAGCATCTTCGCCGGGGCGGCGGACAGCATGGACAGCGATTACTGCGAGCTGAGTGGAGGTGAGCAAAATGAATGTACAGAAACCAGTTATGATGTTATTACTGACAACCAGCGTTTAGTTTTCTAATACATGTTGGATGAAGACAAACAACAGCAAACTATCTAAATGAAATGACTAAACTTGCATATGAATTATAATAACCCAGAGGCACAATAGATACAATGTTAATCTCACGAGCACCATGCACTTATTAATTTCCTATAACAATGTCATTCTCTAATTATTTTTGATAGTACATTGCTGTCAACAAAATGACTATATGTGATGATTTTGACTTATCTAAGTTTGCTGTGTGTGTGTGTTTAACTCCAGACGAAGTGTGTGAGAAGGAAGTGGACGTGGATGGAGAGGCTGCCACTATAACTCTGCTTGACACGGATGGAGAGGTGAGATGAAAGCAGTCTGCATTAACTAGTGTGACTGACCCAAGGGCTCACTGTAGATCTACATACCCTACCCTTCATCTAACGTGTGTGTTTGACCTCGCAGACTGACAACGAGTGGGCTCAGGACCACCACATGTACACAGCTGACGCCTACCTGTTGCTGTACTCCGTGACGGACCGGGCCTCGTTCCTGCGAGCGTCCGAGCTCCGGATCACCCTGCGACGCCTCCGCCCTGCCCAGCACACACCGATCATCCTGGTGGGGAACAAATGTGATCTGGTGCGACGCAGAGAGGTGTCCGCCAGCGGTGAGGAGCCACAGGCCCTGCCTGCTTGTGTGTGATCTCTGTTCACTGTGAGGTTTTGCTTCTGTTAACATGTACTGACCACTGGCTTCCTGTTCCAGAGGGTCGTGCCTGTGCTGCCGTGTTTGACTGCAAGTTTATCGAAACCTCGGCCGCCATGCAGCACAACGTCTGGGAAGCTTTCTACGGCATGGTGAGACAGCTGCGTCTGCGCCGAGACTCCAAGGAAGCCAACAAGCGTCGCAGGCACAGAAACTTTAACTCACGGCGCGAGAGCCTTCCCATGAAGGCCAAGCGCTTCCTTGACAAGGTGGTGGCAAAGAACAATCCCAGCGTGGCGTTCTGGCTGAAGTCTAAGTCCTGTCATGATCTCTCTGTGCTCTAGGAGCCTGACCGGTTTTATTTAAACCTTTGAACAGAATATGTGGACGCCTGCTTCTGAAGGGCTCAAAGATGGCTGGTTCAAGTGTGTTCACACAGAGCCGGCATGGTGTGCACACGAGAGGTGATTGCATCCTTTCTGCACTGCTGTCTGAACCAGACTGAGAGGACTGAGCTCAGACTCTGTAATGGACTCGACAAGCAGGAAATGAAGTGACATTTCCTGTCGTAAAAGCTCTTCACGTCTGCGTGGCAAAGACTCGGGAGGGTCAGAGATCAAGTGATGGAAATGGAGAGAAGAATGTGACATTTCTGTGTTTCTGAACCTACATTCACATTCGCCTTTTCGATCCTGCCTTCTCTCATTCTCTCACTTTCCTCATCCTTTTGCTCTCATTCCTGCCAAATGTTGTCTGTTGATCCCACAAGTGCTCAGACGACCAGTTGTAAGGTATTGATAAGAAATCAGATTACATTTAGTTGTTATTTTGAGTTTATTTATAATGTGTTGTTTTTTGTAATCACAGTAAATGACAAAAGAGCATATATTGCATTATGCTTGTATGATTCAGTGTTGCTTATTGAAATAAAGTGGTATCATCCAATTAGAGAAAAAAAACTCACCTTTGTTTGTCATCTCAACCTTAATAATGAGATATTACCGTCGGTGACTCAGCTTTGACACATTTACGCAAACCAGAACATTACTGTTATGAGTGAGGTGACATTAAAGCTGTACTTTCAGAAACCCAATTAGCCCCTGTGGGTGGGTGGGTGGGTGGGTGGGTGTGTATGTCAGCTGTTTGAGCAGAGATTTTGACTGATCAGAGATTTAGGTCACAGTGTGACAGCAAACATCACGCTCAGACGCTGCCTGCTCAGATCCCAAACCCAGGTCTGTCGGTAAGGTGGTAAAATAAGTTGCCACGGTAACATTCAGAGGAGCAAATACCTTTTTTTAATTTATGTAATTTTTTTAAGTCCCCTCCATCTGAGTTAACGGCTTCATCTGCCGAACCGTCGACGCAGCAGTCACAGGATCTGGTTAAATAACCGTGGTGTGAAGCGGTGACTCACTCGCAGCCTTTTTTCTCCACAGTTGGCGATTCGCACAAATCTCCACCATGTTTCCAAGCAGCTCACCGCTTCCAGCCACAGATGGTAGTGTGGTGTCCATCGGGATGTTTGAAGGATAATCCCCACTATATCAATGAGAAAACAAAGGCTCTTTCTGAAATGGTGGAAATGTTTAGAGTGCCAAAGGTTTTATAGTGCGTGCCTTGACCTGCTGAATCACACCAGATGACCCCATAGGTTTGCATTCTTATGATGCAATGGATTGTCAGTGCAATCTGTTCGTCCCATTGTCTATACACACACACCTCCTTATCTGGTGCTAACTAATGGAAAATCTAACAGGAAACAGTGCAGAGGTGCGTAGGTCAAAGTCTGGGGAGAAATTAGGAGCCTAAACGCTGAATAGCAGAAATATCCCTCATAATTAGCCCCCTTCTGTTCTAACATTTTCTCTTTTCGTTCACATTTTACACACTCAGTCCAAAATGTACTTGACTAATGTGAGATTCCTTCAATTGGTTTGTTTTTTGCAACTGCAACTCACCAACAGGCTCCAATCTATAAGCGTTTGTGGCTTCATGTAAAATAAGTGGCTACTATTGAGTGATAATGGTTGTGTCTTTTCCAGTACTGTATGCACATTGTTCTTCCTGTCTTCTCCTCGCTACTCAGCCCCTCCCCATTGGCTAGCTGCTCATGAGGGCAGGGTGATTAGACAATCATTAGATCCAATAAAACATTGCTGGTTAACACTTGGTTAACGTTTGACCAGAAAAGGATGGGGCTGCTGAGATCGCTCCGAGGCCCGAGCACTGACTTGCTCGATCTCTCCGGCAAGGTAAGTCTTCTCGCTCTCCTGTCTTCCCAGCTTTGGAAATGTAGAGTCTTTGGAGTAGATATTGACGTGTGAATAGGACACTAACTGGACGGCCTCTGTGGGTTTTAACAAGCTGTATTTGACGTGTCAGTGTTACAGTGTGTTGCAGAAGTGCTCTGATCTTCAGTTGACTTTGGCAGGGCCTCAGCGTCAGCTGTTAGCATATCTGACGTCTGACCTCTCTTTCTTCATGGATTCCCGGATTGTTGCCAGTTTTTGCTTGTTTTTGTTTTTCAATGGATGAGACATAGATTTGGTGTCCTAGCAGATGACATGTAGACTGGCAAAGGTCATGGAGTTATTGTGCTAAAAGGAGGAAGGAAGGGCCTAGAATCCACATCCTTGTGCTATTCAGCTTTGTCCATAAATCTGTTGTTGGAAAAATACAGTCAATAATTCATTTGCACCTTCCAAGTTAAATCAAAGTTGATTGAATTGGTGATGTTAGCAATGGCGTGTTGGTTAAAAGTTGAGTCAGTAGAGGAAGCGGTCAACATGGAGACGGAACTGCTTATTAGAGTTAAAATGAGTTTACATGAAAGTACCATGCTGTTAATAAGGAGCGTTCCAGGGCAGCAGCATTAAACTCATGCTGTTCCACAAAAAGGTCAGCAGCCACGACTCAATGTCACCTTCACTTCACCCTTCTCTCCCACTCCTGCACTTACACCCATATCCGTCCACCGGATACAAACACTCCTGATAGATTTGTTAAGCACAATATTTCAATAAATGAGTTACTTGTTTGACATGAATTGATTTTTTCATATCTGTCGTGATCTGAATCAGTGACATATAATAACTCAGACAGTACTATTTTCTGCTGCCATTTGAATAAAACCCTTTGAGACACACTGACGATTAGTAGAGTTAAAGGGAAATGATCATTTAATATTCCATATATTACTTTTGGATGTCAACGAGACAGTAAATGTGTTCGCTGTCATTATTTCTAAACTCAAAAAAGAAACACACCCACACATACAAACACAACGAAGGCTGTTCTGATAATGAATCTCTGAGTGCTGTAAAGTCACTAAGGTTAAACACTCTTCATTGACCTTTGGACACCTTCGTCATATACTCGTATTGACACCCAGAGTGAAAAACCCACCCATGTCTGGCCCTGCATGTGAGCTCTGACTTTCAGTTTCTCCGGCTGACATGGATGGTTCACCTGTTGGTGGAGGTGGAGCCACACATGGAGATAGCATGTACATGCGTGGACCCTCAAGGACGGAGGAAGAATTTTCTTGGTCTTTATGAATCAATAACTCATTGTGCCAAATTAAGAAAGCAAACTGAAGAGGCACGCTGGGGTTAATTGTTTCTGGAAGGACTCCGTCACACTTATCTACATTGATTTCCATGATTTCTACAAGCATGAGATGTGAACTGAACGGCAAATAACTTTTTCTCTTGTGAATATGAATAATTTAAATCCTCCTCTCCCGTCACTTCTCTGCCTCCTTAACCTCCTGCTTTCTCCTTTATCCCACCCCCCGTGTCTCCTCCTCTCCTTTCTCTCCCTTCCCAGACTGGAATCATGACACCCATGATGCATCTGTTGCTGCTCCCACTCCTGTTCAGCATTGTGAGTACACAACACTGTCACCGGTTGCTCCTGCACGTCTATACATATTCATAGTAAATGCACAAATACACGACCCTTTTAAAAAGGATGTTTGGGTTTATTCATTAACAATTCATGGGACACTTTTGGTGCTCAGGAAGTGTGTGCACAACTTATTATGGCATTTGACAACTTATTTCCAACGCTAAAAGGAAGTGGAAATTGTTACCAAACTGAGCGTTAGTCCTTTGTAGACTTTGCTCCCCTCTCATGCTGTGGGATATAAGATGTCCCCCTACTTGTCATGTAGTGTTGGTTCAATAAATAACTGGGCCGTAAAAGCCGTTCCTCAATGCCTCACTACATCCAGTTACAGTACGGAGTGGAGGGCGAATGTGGGCGTGAGTGTGACTGGTTCAATCTGACCTCATCCTGTGCTATATCCAATGACCTTTGACCTCTGTTTCTGTGCTCCGGTAGGCTGGTGGGAAGGATCTGGAGGAGAAGAAGGGCCCGTTTGAGAACACAGAGCTGGATGTGCCTGAGGGGACACCGGTGCCATATCCCTTCTATCAGGTAAGTGACCGAGTCCATTTACTCAAGTGCTGTACTAAAGTACAGTTTTAAAGTACTTGTACCTTTTTTTTTATCATCTATGCTACTTTATACTTTGTACTCCACTACATTTCAAAGGGAAACTTAACTTAAATCTACTGCATGATATGAATCTTGACAGATATGAATCTGTGAATTTCCAAACTAAACTTCTCACATGGTTGCTACGTCGATAATTGTTTGAGTTCCAGAGAAAACATTTATCAATATTTCACAAACAGTAAATATTTTTTGTGCAGTAGACATTTTATTTGTTTCCCTTTCTCCTCCTGTTCAGACTCTCAGAACATCTCATATTTATCTTCTGACCCTTTGGAGCTCATCTCTAGATTGAGAAACACTAAACTAGTTTCAAATGAAATGTCAAAAGGCTGTTAATGAATCTGTTATTGTTTTCTTCATCTTCTTCTTTCCTGCTTGCTCTGTCTCATTCATTCTGTAGTTTGAGGTGACCCAGCCAGGTGTAACTAGTTTCAGGCTGAGTGGAGAAGGTCAGGCTGACATTATGATTTCAAAGGACGGGTGGCTGTACCTGGAGAAGCCTCTGGACTGGTCTCAAAATGACCATTACATCATCATGGTAAGGTGGTCCTCTCCCTTCTTATAAACACACAGAAGCCCTACTTTCAAAACAGGCCTTCAGACATACTTGTGTTGGTGTGTGCGCCTACGTCCAGGTGGAGGCGATGGCGGATGATGAAGTTGTGGACGGCCCAGTTTATGTGACCATAAATGTGTTGGACATCAACAACAACGCTCCATACTTCAACCAGAGTGAATACACGGCTGTCGTCAGAGAAAACAACCCAGCAGGTGTGTATTAGAACTGAAGCAGTTAAAGAGGAGGAGAGTATGTGTGTTAAATCTGTAAGTATTTAGAATATCCAGTCAACAGTAAACCTTTTATACGTTAAAGTAAATGGGGTTTATGGACTATAGTTCATCTACCTCCACCTTTGGGCATTGATGAATTTCTTGGCCTATTAGTGCTATCTCAGTGTAATTGCATGAAATCACTGGTAGGACTGTGTGCTGCCTCACCCATGGACACGTCCACCTGCATCCAAAAAGTATTGCATCTCAAAGCCAAACCATCTTGAAGAAGACATATGTTATGTATTATGTGTTCTAGGTGTTGATGTAAGACCACTTCCATGCATGAGTCCCTGTGCTCACACTATGAGTCACACAGGCATGAAATAATTCATCACTGTAACCCCCCACCCCTCCCTCCCAACCCCTCTTGTCATCAATGTGTTAGTTCTGTCCTTATACTGTCCAGGCTATTGTTTCTTTCTTTTTTTTTAACACATGGAAAGCGTGAAAAGAAAAGCATAAGCTCTTCAACACTGCTGACCTGTGGTCCAGTCATGATGAACTCAAGTTATGCAGCCAAAGGATATTCAAACCCAGAGTTTTTCATTTCTCCTTCCAGCTCTAATCTCTGTGGAAAGACTTCAGGTTGTTTCCAACATGGGTTTGTTCTGTTTCCTGTTCCAGGTGTCCCGTTCACCCGTGTGTTTGCGTTGGATCAGGACGACTCACAGACTCCCAACGCTCATCTGAGCTACAGCCTGGTCAGCCAGATCCCCAACAAACACCACGTCCTCCTGTTCCAGATCGACCCCAACACCGGAGAGATCTCCACCACAGAAGCAGGTAATAGGAGTCACAACTCGCAAACAAAGTCTCTAATCTGTCCATCCCTGCCTGTAATCTGTCAGTATAATGCCACTGTAAATCCAGATTACACAGCTCATCCCGTGTGCTCAAGATTAACGCTGATTGGAGGCACATTGCCTAAATGTGTCGCGTGATGTTGATCACTGATGAGCGTGTTAGCATGTGAATGACTCAGTGAAGATGCCTGCTTACATGTGTGAGCTGTTTGACATCACACTGAACAACATATGATTGGTGTGTGTTCTCTAACAGGGAAGGAGATGCTTAAAACCAGAGAAGGCATCCGGTACGGCAGAGGAGAAGATCAGAGCATCGAGGCTCTGAGGACAAAGTTTGACGATTACTGCCCGATGCAGAAGATCCCCTACGAAGAAAACCCCTTCTTCACCTGTGTGGAGAGAGCAGGTCTGTGTCCTGCAAGGCACTTACTTTTGCTCATTTTGACAAGCATGTTTCTAAACTTTTAAAAATCATGAGTCATCCCAGGGTGTCTGTGGTGTGTGAAAGCTACAGCGTGTGAGAGTGATGAATGGTGTCAGCTCTAATGAAAAAGCGACTGTCAGCGATTAGTGCGAGTGTGATTTACTGGGTGTTGAGTTGATGAGTTCAGATGGGGAGCGTAGTTAAGCCGTCACCAATGTGACTCAGCCTTCCAAAGCAAGAGATGTTCTGAAATGTTTTTCTAACGTTCAAACCTCCAAGCTGTTTTGCTTTTTCCTGCCTGCACAATAGCTCTAATCGCAACTTTGCTCTTCCTCTGTGGTGTCAGAAATGAGGAGGAGGAATGTGGACCCCCTGGAGGACCCAGACTACACCTTGTCTGTGCGCGTGCAGGACCTGGGAGGGGCGTCCGAGACGGCCCTGAGTGGAAACACCAGAGTTCACATCGTCGTGCAGCAAAACCTGTGGGTCAATCCTGGACCCATAACGGTTAAAGAGCACCTGAAGGAGTCGTACCCGCTGGTCATCGCAAAGGTGCGGTGGGGTGTCCACTCTGCACACGCCTCATAAATGCATGTTAACACTGACTTTACCTGCACTACTTCCAGTAACTCCCATCCCCACTGTGGCCTCTTCCCTCCCTGTTTGTCTCCAGGTCCAGTCCAACGAGCCCAACGCCATCTACACGCTAACACAGAAAGAGCGAGAGCTGAAGTTCCCCTTCCAGATCACAGAAGACGGAGAAATTCATCTGACAGAGGAGCTGGACAGAGAAGACAAGGACATGGTACACAACACATCTCTATCATATCAAACAACTTACTTCTAGGGCTTCTTCTTGAACTTGTGCTGGTGGTGTTTCAGTACATCCTGGTGGTGTTCGCCGTGGATAACGACAACAAGCAGGTGGATCCCCCCATGGAGGTCCAGGTGTTGGTGGAGGACGTGAATGACAACGCACCAGTGTGTGCAAATGAGGAGAGTGTGTTTGAGGTGCAGGAGGACGAGCCTGTAGGTAAGATGTGTGTGTGTGTGTGTGTGTGTGTGTGTGTGTGTGTAATGCGATGAAGTGATGGGAGAAGTACTCAGAAGAAGTAAAAATCATGTATTAAATTAAATTAGTTTAGTAAAAGAACAAAAGTATATAACATTACAGCTAGTAGCAGTGGGGATAATTTCTTACTGCACTGCAGGATAGCTGTGCAGTAAGAAATGTGCCTTTGAGAATGTAGGAGTACCAAGTCGCAAATGCTAATGCTCAAGTAATGTTAAAGGGCCTCAATTTGTACTTAAGTGCAGTATAAGTACTTTCCTGTACTTAACTGCGAGTGACTTACGTGTACTTAATGTAAGTACATGTGTTACGTGTATGTAAGCAGAACCTTAAAGAGAAGCAGAGCAGATAAACAAATCAAAATCCAGCTTTATTTTGTCGTTTGCCGATCAAATGTAAGCAAATAATAGGCTAAAAATACTAAATGTGTCTGGAAGTGTCTCACATGTTGAGTCTGCATGCAGTCATCTCCACAAGTCTCCTCAGAGACCTCTGGAGCCCCCTACTCTTATCCTGCTTGTGGTTCCAGGCAGCCCCATTGGACAGCTGTTGGCCCACGATGACGATCAAGTCGGGACCCTGAACTCCCAGCTGACTTACACCATCGTGTCCCAAAGTCCTCCCACCTCACCCAACACCTTCTCCATCGACGCTGTTTCTGGAAGAATCCAGGCGTTGCGCTCGCTGCAGCGTAAAGACCAGCAGATGTATAACCTCAACGTCCGAGTCACCGACCAAGGTAACACACACGCTGTATGACGCAACACTCCCGTCATAGAGGTCAGGCCGTCTGACCTCCAAGCTCTTTTTGTCCCACAGTTTTCAGCACAGAATGTAAGGTCGTCGTCAAGGTCATCGACGTCAACAACGAGATGCCGCTGTTTGACAAGAACGACGTAAGAAAGTGAACCGCCGTATCGTGTTTTCATATTCTGTGGCAGGTTGTCGTCATGTTTCTGTGTGTGTGTGTGTGTGTGTGTGTGTGTGTGTGTGTGTGCAGTACGGCACTCACAGCTTGGCAGAGGACACTCCTGTGGGAACCACAGTGCTGACCATCAGAGCAGCAGATGCCGATGATCCCGGCAGTGGCAGCTCCCTCATCGAGTTCCACATCACCGCTGGCGACGATGATGAGGTTTTTACTGTGGAAACCAACGGCAAAGGCGTCGGCCATGTTGTCGTAGCGAAGGTACGGCCTCTCCAGGCTCCACATCCCGACACAAACGCACACGGGAATACGCTGAAATATTCAATGTCCATTTCACCCCGGAAAGTCCTGTGGTGTGTGTTTTCTATTCATGGGATATTCTCTTATTTGGAGTATTTCCATTGTTTATTATTTTATAGATTTATATTTTTAAATAAATGCATGCTTTTTTTCTAGAAAATGTCAGAAAATAGTGAATATTTCACTTCTGTCCAATGTGTCATCCCAAAGTGATATAACACAGAAAATCTGCAAATCCTCACAATGAAGAGGCAATGTTAGTAATTCCACTTGATACTTCATAAATGATTATGAAATAAGTAGGTCATCTCATAGTCTTTGTTCCTTTTATTCATGCGTTTCATAAGCAGCCTGCTTGTCTCGTAACAGCGTCTCGACTTCGAGTCATCCCCCTCCTTCAAGCTCCAAATTGATGCCCGTAACCCAGAGCCTCTGATGGCGGGGCTGGAGTACGGCGTCGAGTCCACGGCCTTCGTCTCCGTGTCTCTCACTGACGTAGACGAGGCTCCAGAGTTCAGCCTGGATGTCCTGGATGTGACCGTGCCTGAAAACACCACCATGGGCTCCGTGCTGCTCACTGTGGAGGCCAAGGATCCAGAGGGCAAAGAGATCGGGTAAAGACACAGAAATAAGATGACCAGGCAGTGACCAGCAAATCCCATGAAAAGACCCAAACCAACAATGAATGAATGCTTCTAGCCTGATATATCTGAGTTAACCTTTAACCTCCTACCAAACACAATTCGTTCCCATTGTTAAAGATGTAATATCTCCAGCTGGGAGCCACAGACGAGGTGATGAAGTTGGAAAGTTGACCTATGTGTTGTTGGTTTTGGTCTTTTCACAGGATTTGTTGACAAAGTAGAAGTATATCAGAAATATCACCAGCCTTATGCTTTAAGGTGCAGTTCCTCTACAGCCACTTTAGACTTTAGGACATGTTCCCCTATAATCCACACAAACATCCATAAACAATAAAAAATAATATAGACACAATTAAAAAAGAACAACAACGTAGAATGAGTCCTCCTGACCCAACGTGTTGCCCAATTTAATTTTTATTATTTGAATAGTAACGACCATAACACCTCTGAGCCGTATTACCAAATACGGACCTCAAAACATCTGAAGGAGACTCCACGACACGATGTTCTTCAGTTTACGAGCTTTAACAAGATCTACTGTGTGATATAAGACTGAACACACACACACACACACACACACACACACACACACCACACACACACACACATTGCTTTCATAGTTTAGGAATCGTTCCACTAGATCAGCACCAGCGTTGTTTTTAATGTTACTGCTATGATTGGGACTCAAACAGACTATTGACTTGTTTTGACGACCATTCTTCCAGTTCATAACCTTGTGTGGATGATTTCTAACATCCACTTGCCATGCATGTGTCTCTGTGTGCAGTTTTAAGTTGGACGGTGACACTCGGGGCTGGCTGGAGATCGATGCTGCCACCGGAGAGATCAAGACCAAAAGCAAGCTGGACAGAGAATCCGTGGAGAGTTTTGAAGTCACTGTGACTGCGTTTGAGAAGGGTGAGGAATCAGACTCATGTTAAAGCTTATTAGAGGGTTTTTATAAACCTTCACTTTAGGTTTTGTGCTAAAACTAAGAACATTTCTATCTAATCACAGCATCTAAACAATATTAAATAGCATTAAAGGATTCAGCTTTTATTTCTTTGTCTTATGAAAACTGAAATTTTTTCATGCTCTCTGATTTTCCCTCTGAAGAGAACCCCAAACAATCTTCCGAGCGCGTCGTGTCCGTGAGGCTGCTGGATGTGAACGACAACATTCCCAAACTAATGGAGAGCCAGGCCTTCATCTGTGTGAAGAAACCCCAACCTGTCATCCTCAGGGCCCAAGACTCCGACAGCGCCCCCTTCTCCCAGCCCTTCACCTTCACCTTCGCCTTCCCCCACGGCAAGAAATCTCACAACTGGGAACTGAAGACACTTGACGGTACGGCTAACATCCAGGAGCTGCTACTACAGTGATGTGACAGAAGATGGTGTGAAACTGTGCACACGCAGATCATGACATTGTTCTCGTTTCCTTTGGTATGTTGTGCAGGTACAACCGCTAAACTGATCCTGAAGAAAATACCAACTGAAGATAAAACCTTCCTTCTCCCCATTTACATCAAAGACAACGCAGGCATGGGAATCAAACAATCATTTGAGGGTGAGTTTATTCTTGGAGTGTATTCCTCTGTGCCACAGAGCTCCGCTGTTGTCCAAAAAACAACTGAAAACACATCAATGAGCCACGCTGTTAAAATATCAACGCGTGATATATTCCTTCATTTATTTTGAGTCAATCCCACATTCACCACTTTAAATACTGGGGCACAAAGCGCGCAGGTGGTGGAGTGGTTAGGGCGCATGACATGTACGAACGTGCATACGCAGCCGACCATGGTTTGAATCCCGGCTGGAGGTCCTTTACTGCATGTCACACCTCCTCTCTCTCTCCTATGTTTCAGATCTATCCACTGCTAATAAAAGCGTCTATGCCTCGAAAAATCTTTAAAAAAATACTGGGGCACAAAATGTGTATTAATCTGCCACTGAAAATAGCCCCCGAAAAATGTCTCATTTAATTTGCTAGGAACTGACTCTTTTTTTTTACTCTTGAATTGAGTCTTTTTTATTTTTTATTTTTTAAACATCAAATTAGTTTTTATGTTCAGTATGAACAAAGATGTGGATGGGAAATCAGTAAATGTTTGATTATTCTATTCATTCATTTTTGCAGAAAATAGTATACTTTACATATAAAATACATCAAAATCAAAAAGAATGAACCAAAAAAACAAAAAACGCTGTGGCAGGAGAGGTTCAAGAAGGCAACAGGCATTAGCTCAGGAGGTAGAGCGAGAGCAAGATTGCTGGTTCAATCCCCGGCTCCTCCTAGCTGAGTGCCTGGTGTCCCTGAGCAAGACACCTCACCCTAATTGCTCCGGGCGAGCTGGCTGTCGCCCTGCGTGACACACATTCACTCCGCCGTCGGTGTGTGAATGTGTGTATGAATGGGTGAATGTCAGTCATTACTGTAAAGCGCTTTGGACAAAAGCGCTATATAGATGAGGATCATACCTCATACCTCACCTCTTAAGAGACAAATAAAACAACAAAGCAAATTGAATTACACAATTTCAAAGCAAAATTAAGTATAAACACATACACAAGAACCTACACACGTATTCATACACATATGATAGATAATGAAAATATCAGATAAATGAAACAGGTGTCAAATCTGTTAAACGAGGAGTGAAAAACTGACAGAAAAAAAATGAAAGTAATATATATATATATATATATATATATATATATATATGTATTATACAAGTTTGACCTCATTGATTAAATGTGAAGAAAGTTTCCTTTAGAAAATTTCTACAGACGAAGAGCTGTTAACGTGTCTTTTGGAATTCCATATTTGTACCCCACGATATCTGATGGCAAACTGATAGAAGTTATACATCATTTCAAGGGCTGAGATAAGATATGTGTTACTGATGATGAAATATTACACTTTTGGTTTGTGTCTTTTTGTGGGATTCACCTCAACCTTTGAAGTCAAATGATGACACTGTTCTGCACACCGTGTTTATTCTAAAAGTTGAATGACGTATCTGTGTGCTGCTCTACCAGTGAGAGTGTGTGACTGCACGGATCTGGGCTACTGCTACGTCGAACCAGCACAACGCAACCTCAGCCTTGGATTGGGATACACCATCGGCATCCTGGCAGGCACTCTGGGATTCTGCAGTAAGTCTGACAAACATATTAAAGTCCTCCACCCGTCCTGCTGTATGAATAATGTTATTGTGTAGTTTGGTGTCGGTTATGCTGACTCTTTTTAATGTCTTGTTATTGCAGTTATTGCCTTCATCATAGCGATCAAACGTGCAAATAAAAAGACCAAGAAGTCAAACCTGACTGAAGAAGGAGAAAGGAACGCCATTATGTAGTCACACACACAAGAACACACACACACACACACGCACACACACACAAGAACACACACACACACACACACACACACACACACACACACTCACACACACACTGTGTTACTGCTGTGCTGTGACTGTCAGGTGGCCCCATGCTAATCATGCATATATAACACTTGTTAACGTATTTTATTTGAAGTTCACTGCCAAACTCAGGTTGTTTCATTAGCAGTTAAATCATCTCACCTAATTCAATGATTTCTTTTTGGCCCAGAACTTTTGTGTTGTAAATGTCTTTCTGCATATGAATGTTGTGTTAACTGGAAATATCTTTAATGTTATGAAACATCTTAAAGTTGAAACATTGTGTGCAACAAACAATTTTGCACCGAGCAGCGACCTCTCCATCTCCAAATAAACAAAGAAAGTTGGAACACCGTGCGCTGCGGTGCATGTGTGAACAGTGCATGTGTGAATAGTGCATGTGTGAACAGTGCATGACGGACCCCCCCCCCCCCCCGACACACACACACACACACACACACACACACACACACACACCACCAGTCTGTCTCTGAGCTGCCAAGGCCACGGTGCTGCAGAGAGTGAAGCTCTGAGTCATCTCTTAGACAGTGGGAGACGGGACACATATTGTTGTTGGGATGATTGTGGGCTTTTATGGAGCACAAAGAGGCTGCAACACACACACACACACACACACACACACAAAAACACACTCCAACCCACATGCGAGAGTGGAAGGTGGATCCCACATGTGCTGCCATAAATGTGCATCCTTCCTGTCCATGTGCCATGTTTGTGAGTAAGTGTGTGTGTGTGTATATGTGTGTGTGCACGTGTGTTTGAGATGAGTCATCGAACAGCCTGCTGCCGCTTCCAGAAGCCGAACGGACGACGGTGTCAGAGGAGTGGACTGAGCTACAGCCTCATAATGACAAACCCAACACGGAGCCTCTCCGGTGTTTATGTCTGCACTCTCTCCTCGCCTGTATCCCGGCAACACTTTCCACAACAGCACAGACCCACACACACACACACACACACACACACACACACACACACGCATAGTGCTGGAGAGTTGGTCGATGTAGAAAGCTTGAGAGACAGAAGAGAAGAGGTGGAATAAAGAAAGGAAGAGTAAACTGTGTGATGGATGACCCACTCATATCAATCTACACCATCAGACGATCGTTTTTGTCTCAAATTTGTAATGTTTGTGTCCCCTCCTAATGTTCTAGGAACTCTTTTATCCTAATGTACAAATATGTTTCACAATCAACAATGACCTGGTTGATTTGACACAGCTTGTATTGCACATGTATAAGTCAAAAAGATGTCAGAAAAACATTATTTATTAAATACAACATATGTGCTTCCCCAAAAACAGAGTCAGGAACTGTTAGCTTATTGATTATTTGTATTATGTGAGTGGATATACAAAGAGAAGTGCAGATAAAAAAAAAAGAGAGAGCATACGACTTACCCAATGAGATCATTTGCACAGTTACATAAATAAGATGTGGGACTGAAATGATCTACTTTTAAGAACAAAGCACAAGAAAATGTGTCACTTTTGACAGTTTTGACAGTTATCTAATTCTGTGTGGATAAAAACAAATCGAGCCTGAAAACCTCGTCCTCTTCTGTTCTTGTATTGTGCATCTTCTTGAGTGAGTTTATATTGTGGGTGGGTTTTTATTACACATCCAGCCTCTTAATCCCACTGAAAAGTACAAGCATATAAAAAAATTCCATAAACTAATGTCACCACGTCTGCTTTTACGAACTAGTCCTGGAAAACATCCGTGCCGTAGCGGAAACCAGGCCTGGAACGGACCAAAATATAAAGGTTGATTTCCAGTAAACCGGATGTCACCGAACAAATACACCAACGGTCCTGATGCTTATTCTATGTCACATGAGCACAATCAACAGGAGCTGTAATAAAGTTTATTCTCCATTTGTGACGCCACAAGAAGTCTGTTTAATAAATAAAAGTATTATTTGCAAGCAAAGGCAGGATGTCATGAACGGTCTGACGTCAGGGTTTGATGATCCACTCTTTGTCGTCTTTGAAGAAGGACCCTGAATTAAAAAATCACAGTTATAGAACACATAAATAAGATGCATTGTTATGGAGTTCCTAAAGGAACTATCACACCTAGATAAATAATTAAATGTGTACCACCATCACACAAAAAACAACAATAATTTACCTTTTATTTAAGGTTACATCATTTACATGACTTATAATATAGTTCTAAGTAGATGAGGATGTTTTTGTGTTTAATTAGCATTTGTCAAACTAACAATATTCATTGATGTATTCAGTTATATAGAATAAAGCTACAGTAGTACACAAAGACTCCACTAGATTGTTTTTTTCCCAGATACATGTAGTTGAACCTCCTCTTTTAGACACGTTGACATGTCTGATACTGCAGCAGCATCTAGTGGCAGGTGACTGTCTCGGGTCAGACGACTGTGATGTTGCTTGTTGTGTGACTATCAGTGGTGGAGGAAGATCTCACATCCCTCCAGTGAAACTAACAGTACCACAGTGGGATAAAAGTCCTTCATTGAGAATGGTAACAGGGTAAAAGTACAAGCATTACCAGGAAAATGTATAAATCAGCTAAATTAAAAGCGGCCCTTATGCATTATGTCATTCCGTCATTAGTTTGTTGTTATACAGGTGTAGCTGAGGTGGTGCTGGTTTCATAATATTTTAGTCAGGACTCTCATTATGGATCAACCTGTCGATTGTTTCCTTGATACCTTGTTAGCTTTGTAAAAGTCAGAGATGCCTGTCATGCTTTTCCAGAGTCAATGATTTACTGTACTGGATGCATCATTTGGCATTTGTTTGCAACAAAAAAGACCAATTAACAATTAGTTAAACATCAGGTCTTTTTTTTCATTTTGCATGTTTTAAAAGCTTTTGATATGTTCTCCATATTAAATAAAAAAAAACTAAAATCATACAAATAATAATCTGAAAAGTAATGATTAAAGGTTGACTGTACGAGCTTCAGAGCATTAGTATAGTAGACAACAACTATATGCCATGTAAAGAAATCGTTTTGGCTACCTGGGAGAGAATGCAGCGGTCTCCCTCTGTGTGTGTTGTAATTCTAGTTCCTCCTTGTCTAAATAGCCAGCAGGTCTTTAAATAAAGCTGCAAGGTGAAAACAGCACATTCATTCTGTAACAAAGTGCAGTATACATTTGGAGGAGAGAACTAAATTCTCAAGTATCTCATATTTGTGATGACACGCCGAGGTCGCACTTGCAATCTGAGACAGGCTGACCTTCCAGGTGGTTGAAGGTTAGCAGGGTGTCAGTGTGTTCAACCAAAACACACAACAACAGGACCAAGTGGCATGTAGTCACTGTTTTATTAAACCATTCCATATACAAAACTTAACCCACATAAGTTACAATTTATACATACAACTGTAGATAATGTGTAACATACTGCAAAAGCTGTATAAATGTTTAATATTCAATATTTGTTTCAAATTTACAGTCTGCTCAATTTGGGCTTATATACACTTGTAGGCACCGCTACGACCTCATCATTAGTGTTTCACTGCTGAGTCTGTCTGTCAGACTGCAGTCTGTGAATATTGCAACAATTTTGTGCCCCGGGAAAGTAAATTTAAAATTAAAACAATCGTTAGCTCAAACTTTTTGTCTTTTGACCCCTTTAAAATGTAAAATGTCAATTTAAATATTCAAATTGTTTAATTTGAGGGATTACAGACGTATCCAGTATTTATTTAAAGATATACATTTTGTCTAACACAATACTTTCTCTGTCTTCCCTATAATCATCTTGGGATTCATTATGGTTTGCCACACAGGATGGTAACCACTACACTATCAGTTTTAACCGTCAACTTGAGTTTTAGTCCTACATTGTTCACCCACTATGGATGTAAACACTTCAAAGTTCAAAGTCAGCACTAAAACCCGACGGTCACACTTTCACCTGAAATCCGCTCCTGACATGGAGTAAACGCCGTGATACAAATACTCACAGACTGAAGAGTAAATGCAGAACAACATGTGTACGTTTGGACAGAACTAAGAATATCTCACACAATGACATACACAACAGATAAAAAAAGAAACAGATGCAACAGTCCGCTGCTGTAACAGATGCAGGAGCAGCCTGGGAAGACTGTGAGTGTGTCGGTGTTATAATGGCAGGGCTCAGTTAGCGTCCACACCGGAGGACCATCAACCGTAGCCTCTTTATTGTAATGTCCCGACCATCACCCTCTTTGGAATCTCTATAGTAACAACCCGGAGTCTTTCAGCCGACGAGGAGGTTGAATCTTTTGGCAAAAAAATATGTATCGCCGACGCGGAGTAAAGTGAATGAAACGGTTTTCAGAGGATCAGCAGCATAAAAAGTGCGTTATATAAGAGACTTGATGTATAACTTGATGAGGAACCGAATCTTCTCCAGCACTGCATCCAAACATACAAACTCCTCCCATAAATAGAGTTAAAACGATTCTTCATAATGTGACCTGTTTGTCCACAGAGTGTGTTCATGTGTAGATGTACATAGATACAGAAGTGTGTGTGTACTCCTCGGTAAAAACCAGCTCAGGACTTCTTTTCCTGTCTCTGTGCTCCAATCACATGGGGGTTGAACTGAGCGTTGATAATGGTGATGTCATCGCGGTACATGCGAGCCAGCTCCTCGGGCAGCGACAGCATTTTCGACAGCCTCTCGTGGTCAACCGTGCCAAATTCGTTGTTTCCCACCGCGTGGCGCATCAGGTGGGTCGCCGAGTTCTGATCCTCAAAAGCCGAAGACACGCGAGCCTTTCTCTCTTCTAACAGCCCCTGCATCTGTCCCAAGGTGACCCTGTAGCCTCCAACTTTAAGGGGCTGGCGCTGGTGCACGCCTGTTAAATATTCCCCGACGATACGAACCACTTCCTGTCTGTGGAGGGTCTCCCAGAGGCCATCAGAGCCAATCACCTGCAGGGACAAACAGTACAATTACTTTCCATAAGTTGCCATGCCTAGAGTGAGATCAGTACATGTGCTTCATTCCAAAACACAAGAAATACTGCTACTTGAGACAGATTTTGAGAAATGATTTCTTCCCAAACAGCCTGTGTGCAAACGTTATCGAGTTCTCATTTCAAACCAAACAAGAGAAGTCAAAAAATCAGAGCTCAGAAGCTGGATAAAGAAAAAACAAACACGTTTCAAAAACGCCCAATTCACAGCCCAATCTCTTTACAAAAAGATCAAAAATGGTGCATCTTTGATGAGCATAATGGTTCAAAACCCAGCATGAAGACTCAGCCAATAGGTTAATTTTTTAATTTGGTGAGATATCAGAATTAAATTAGCTGTAAATGATAAAATCTGCCTGAAATTGTTCTCATTAATCAGTGCACTTACATTGACTTTTTGTGGTAAAGGGTTGAAACTAAATGGTGATTATCAGAGTAGAAATCTCCTTTTGGACATGATGTTATGAATGGATATGTTTTCTCTCACCACGAAGCGATCCTGCGGCCGTAGTTTGTGGTACGTGATCTCAGGCTCGGCGGTCAGGTAGGGGGGCGTGTGGTAGTTTGGAGGGATGAACTTGGTGTGCTCGTTTTCATGGAGCTGATCAGGTCCAGACTCCAACACGCATTTCTGCAGCTCAATACTCCACTTGAACTTCACATCCCCGAATGCACGGAACGGCATGAGGAGGCCAAGCAACCGGTCCTGATGAAGAAGACGACAGAAACAAGGGGATTAACGAATGCTGCAACAACAACAACAACAACAGCCGCATCGAGCAGATTGGTAGGTGGATTACCTGTCGTATCACCGTCTTCCTCTCTGACGGAGGGTGTTCACTTCGTATCCGAGCCACCTCATCGTCATTCTGGGCGCTGTGGTCATTAGAAAGTGTGAGAGCGCTGAATGAACCATCCTCCTCCTGCACCCCCAACACTGCCCGAGCATCTCCTGAATTAGCTATATACCTTAAGGAACAGCAGGAAGAAGAAGCGAGGTTTAGAACGTTAAATAGTAGTTATGTAACACTTTGACGGGAACGTGTGTCCATGTATTTATCTCCTTACAGGTCTGATCCATCGATGTGAGCCACACAGGCCGTTGCTCCAGAGAAGGCCACTCTCAGCACCCAGTAGTGCAGGAAAGCATTCGGGTCTCCGACCTGCATGGCAGAAAAACACTGAGTCTGCAGACAGGATACGGTTCATGGTTGAAATGACATGGAGAGGAGTTGACACTGGAGCTCTTCAATCATAAAAATTTAAATTTGGATCCTCACATTTTTTGTATTGCTGCCACGGGGCCACGGTGTTATTCAATATGTATGTTTATGTGTGAGACAGCAGAATGAATGCAATGACTTGAGGATTGGCTCGATGAGTGGGAGTCACTGACGATGAGAGCACATGTTTAAAATCTTATCTTGAATTTTTGCCTGATCACCTAGTGGTTTAACCACGTAGGCGTACGGCAAACGTAGACAAACCACATGCCATGAATGCTGACTCATCATGTGACGGTGCACTGCCTTGGGCTAAAAATGCTGTTATTCAAAGAAAAGGCAATAACAAAATAACTCAGAATGAATCCCTAAATCTGTACCATGTAAAAAGGCCTGTCATCAGAGTTCCTTATAAACAAGAGATTAGTTACCTGAGCCTCCAGAGAAATGTCATTGTCCAGCCTCTTGAAGGCATTCAGCAACGCCTCGCGGGTATCTGGAACTTCACCTGGGCTGAAAACAGAGATAGAGAGAGACAGAGAGAGAGCGAGTGAGAGAGAGACAGACAGACAAGAACCAGGAAAACCAGTTTTAAAATCCGACTGCAATGATACCCTTGATACAGGATTGTACAGCTCAAGAATTTCACCAGCTGTGTTTCTCAGGTGACTGCACCGGCAGCTGTGAGTACATAGTGGTCTGACTGAAGTTAATGCCTGTGTCTTTGCCACAGTGCCCACGTTAGATGTTCTGTGCATCCTCTGCTGCGTCGTCCTGTCCTCACCTGGTGAGATCTATTAACTCCTGCCAGTAGGTTCGGAGGCTGTTGAAGTAGAGCGTCTGGGCCTCTTTGCTGAAGTAGTCGTTGGGGTGTTTGTGCCACTGCAGGATGGGACTGAGCGCCCTGCCGGCCTCAACCGCTGCCTCCAGCTCACACAGTGTGTTGTGGGGCAGCAGAGACACTGCTATGTAGTAAAACAACCTCTCACTGAGTGCCTGGCAGAGAGGTGGACGGTTGAAAAATAATTAGGTCAGTGCAACAGGGTTCATAGAAGTGACAGATAAAGTTATCTTTTATAAATTGATTTACATTAGCTTGTTCTAACATGTTCCAATTACTGAAATTGTGATTAGAGAGTTGATATGAGATGTACTCATCACTAGACAGGAGAGATACTATAATGAATAGCTCCTCTAAAGAGCAGTACTTTTAACACTATAATATCAAGTAGCATATGAAAACAGACCCAGCCTTACCTGTGCACAGGCGCAACCAGCATGACCATCAAAGACGCCCAGCAGCATTCCTCGGGTCTGCAGGCACGTGGCTGCACTTCGACGGTCTTCTATAGGAGCGTTGGCCGGCAGCTGATTACTCTCAAAACCCATCACTGATGACACATTCTTCCCATCAAACTCCGGCACCTTGAACAACAACAAGTAAAAATGGTAAGATGAAAATGTAAAATGTAGAGATGGAGGCGTTTTCCGTTTGAATGAGCACACAAACCTTGAAGCTATACTCGTTGGCTTTCAGGATGGAGTTGACCTGCGGGGGTGAGAGGAGGTAGCTGCGGAGCGCCGAGGTCGTCCGGTAACTTCTCGAGTGCTGGTCGCCCTGCCATATCTGAGAGGAACGTCTTGAGGCAGGTCGGTGAGTGATGGGCCCTGTCTGGGTCTGGTGGTGTTGGCATGGTAACAGACTGGAGGCCAAGACATTGGCACGGGGCAAACCCCTGAACAGCTGGGATGTCACATGCATGGCTGAAGGTGCACCATTGAGCAAACATTGAAAAAGAAAGACAGGAAGAGATTATGTGGTGAGGTCCAGAAGTTGAGACAGGTCAGCCGTAGGAGGGCCTGACATTCGTATCTCCAAAAAATAAAATACAGAATAGGATATGGTGTCTAAATAACACCACCAATCCTCTAGACATTTTTTTACAGTCTGATCTTTGTTATTTGCCCTTTTGAAACCTGATATCTGTTAACCATTGGACACATACCATGCCCATAAGCAACGCACATTAATCAGATCGATGGTTTCAAAAGGTTGTTTATTAACTACCTGTTAATTACTGGAGAACTAACATTCTGCAGGTCAGTCTTGAAGAGAACTTTCAGACACCAGCTGGGAAGGTTGAGGAACTGAAGGGGATGTTTTCATGCTAAGGTTATATTTCTGCTATAATAGTACTACTTTATTAGGTGTTGGCATGCCATAGCCTCTTAAACATATTATAGAGCACTGTGCAAAAATAGAGTAATACAGTAACGGCAGCTGACTTATGATACTGAAGTTTCAGCAGAGCACACTTGTTGTTTAAATCCCCTAAAATGAGTATTAGGACTAGGCGGGAGGACCACCAGGATCATGTCCTGAAATCTGCTCTCATCTCCAACTATAGATCAGCAGGGCTAAAAATAGCGTCGGCAAGAATCTCAGCCCTGACATTTGGATCTGGAGAAATGTTCTGTCTGGTCATCACGACCTACTGAACTGAGTCCAGACTGCGTAACGTTATCTCCCTACAATCTCTCATTTCTACTCTGCAACTCAGCGGGGCTCCTTGTGTCAGCCCGGTTCTGGAGGGAAATGCAGCAGCACAAGGTGGTGACAGCTCGGCATACTCTTTTTTTAGCGACCCCGCTGGAGTGAGCTGTGCAGCACCCGACTCTACAGTGTGTGAGTCGGGCTGACCACAGAGGGCCCGTCCCAGCTCCCAACTCTATGCAAGAAAGTTGACATCACTAGCCTCCCTAGCTAGTAGCAAAGCAAGCAACAAAACCCGACGCTAGCCTCGGAGCGGGGAGCTGAACCTGCGACTCGGAGAAACGGCTTCAGGGCTGAGTTGGGCTCCCAAGCCGTGTCACATTAATGGCATTAAGAGACGTTAACGACAGCTCTCGACGAGCGTCTGTCAAACCGGGGGGAGCAGCCAAATGTATGCTAATGGTAGCTAGCGGCGTCTGGGTTACACCCACCGAGTAGCGTCAAACTGGATCACGTCTGCTCGCTTAAAGACTACAAACGGGACCGGCTGAAAGCCCTCGAAACGTAACTGTCGAACAGAGACACTGCAAAGCAAAATTCAGACTCACCTTAACCGATGGAGGTGAAGAAGTTACTGAAGTTCATGACTTTACAGCTCCCCCTTCACTCTGGTGTCATTCTGCAGCGCCGCACTGCAACGGGGACGCTGATTGGCTGAGCTCTGATACGCGTCATGACACACGTCACCGCTAGAATCACGCACCGAAGAAAAGGGTTAAGGCTTTTTAAATCAACCTCTAGTTAAATAAGTGTATATTAATGTACTCAGGATACGTTGTTGTGCACTTCTAACATTCTTTACAAAAAAGAGTTTTCTTTGTTTAATCATCTGAAATCCAAATCATTATAAACATGTAGACGCAATTATGTTTTATTTACAAAACAATCAACAAGTCTTCATATCAAATCAGTTTAATCAATAAAAACATTAACAGCTTTACAAAAAAAATATTTACAGCATGAACAGTAGCAAAAATACTGTATATGTAAAGAAGGACAAAAAAAGAGCTGCACAAGTTGTTAGCATCTTTGGCAGAATGCCACTCAACACTGCAGCTACTGATTAGGCTACTTAGCAGGGAACTTTAAATCAGAAATCTCTCATCCACCAGAGTCTTGCTGACAAGGTTCTTCCTTCCAATAGTGTTTCGGATGAAGCGAAATATCTGTAATGAATGAGACGGTGTTAGATACATGTTTGTTTTAGCACAGGGAAGCCAACATAATGTATACTCGTCAAATACAGACCATTTGCTGTAGGCATGTAAGCACAGCCGCAAGGACAAAACTCTGAGATCCGAGGTCGACAACACAGAAGAACAAAGTGTCAAAGATCAGCAGCGTGGCCTCGTTCCCATAAAACAGCACATCACTGAAGGAGTGGGCCTCATCTGCACTCAGACAACGCAAAGAGACGTTATACACACATTACATGCATACACTGGTAAACAAACAAATGTACAGCCTGTCTGGGCCAAAGGTCGTTACCATTGTAAAAGATGCTTTTTTCACTCGGTTCAAGGAACTCCATCCCTACGACCCTCTCAAACATCAGCTTGTCCTTCACTATATAATCCATGTCAGGGTGTGCCTGAGGTAAATAGAGCAACGTCAGAGACAGAACAAGCTCGTCTGTACAAAATATATTTCAGGGACATTAAAACAACTCATAAACTTAACAATCTAACAATACATAAATACACAATCAAACTCTGCTGGGGTCAATGTACTTGTGGGAGTTATACATACATGGTCTACAATAGATCCCAGGAAGTGGTTCATGGTCTGGTAGCCTCTGGCCCTCTGCTCAAAGTGGTTGAGTGAGGATGTGTCCATCAGCCGTGATGGCCCCTGCCTCTGCAGCAAATGAGGCAAGCAACCATTAAAGTTGGAAACGGGGGAAACACTTTTCTCTTGATTTGACACATTATAGCTACCAACACAACAGAGAAAACACACACCCTGCCGATCTGCTCCCGTATCCTGTCGTACTGTAACCGCAGGCAGTTGGTGAGAGACACCTGAAAGGTCTGGACCTCTGTGTTGGGAAGTAGACCTCTTTGGCCACACAGGGACTCCTAAAACAAAAAGAATAGAGATGTAATGTGAAACCAACAATGTCATAAACACATAGATACAACTACTAACATTTGGTCTGTCAGTGTACGTACAGCTTCTCTGTTCAGATTGTTGTTCATTTCCTCCATGTTTGTATCTGCGTGCCCATGAACTGAACGCCCGTGGATGTAGTAGCCAAAACAACGATGAGATAACAGCAGCACAGAAATCTGTAACAAAACATGGACAAAGTACACTTCTGTAAAATATTCCAGACAGAGAATGTGTTTAAAATGTTGGCTAATATACAGCTTGTTACTTACATTACTGATAGAGCAGAGGTCTACAAACTGACGGATTTTGTCCTCCACAAAGTGCTCATAAAACACAGTGAAGAAAATCACCTGTAGGGACAAGTGGTTGGCTTTTACAGGAGCTCTCACAGTATTTTTCTAATTTCTTAATAACAGGTTAGATGAAGGGGGAGCGAGGGAAGGTGAGATAAGTGGGAACAGTTTTACCTGCAGAAGTCCGATGCAGAGCCACAGCGTGGCTGCCAGACCGTAGCGTAGCATCAGGCTGTACGGGGGGGTGTATGCCTCTGAGGAGCGCTGCAAGGTTGGCCAGGGGTCCCTCAAGGCCAGGTTAGAGAAACCCAGCACCTGAACAACAGGGAGACATTTCAGCAATGAGGAAAAGGGACATAACATAAGCTTCTGCCAAAAAACAGTGTGCACGTGTTGGTGCAAGATGTACTTCAAGAAAGAAGAGCACAGCGATGATCTGGAACGTTGGGTTGATCTTGCGGATGGTCTGGATCTCGTTCCATTCATTGGCCACAAAGTAAGTTCTCCAGATGCTGACCGGAGAGGGGTCACGTTTAGGCTCAGCAGCAGCTGCAACAGCAGAGTATATGGAGAATGGAATTAAAAACCTAGATAATGAAGACTGCAAAATATAAGCTTGGGATACATAGATTTGTACCTTGAACGGTTCTGCTGGTTTTGCTTCGTGGTCTCTCCCAGTCAATAAAGAACACATCAATTGACACCTGAAGGATCAGCTTGTGCAGAAACTGGACAGCCTGAATACAAATACACAAAATAATAATATCAAAATATTGCTAATAGAAGCTCCCCACCAAGTATAAAAACAAATACTGCTCATCTGTACATCTGTTTAGTAGGCGTCAAACCTTGAGAGCGAAGGCACAGCCGATGTACGTCACAAACTGCTCCTCCTGAGCAGGCAGGGGTAAAAGCACTGACACAAACTGTTGAGCCTAAACAGACACATACAGAAATGAACCACAGGAAGCAGAGAATAACAACAATCACACCTAAATCTATGCACGGATAAAAAATGATCAGGGAAATCAGAGAAAGGAGGAAAATAACTTGCCTTTAACGTCTAAAGAAAGCAAAGAGGAAAACACAGAAGTCCAAGACAAGAAAGGTGTGTTTGGAAAAGAAATACAGTTTCAACAAAAAAAGGTCTCAAAGGAAAGAAAATCATCAATTCTAAAAATGAAAGCCCCAAAAGGAATTAGACTAACCTTGTAAAAGATGAGCCAGTAAAGTCCAGTTCCCACAGTGACAGCGAAGAAAACATTGGCCAGATCACCGGCATAAAACAACAAGAACTTCAGCATAGTCTGAGGCAGAAGGAGAGAGAGAGTAACATTACTCCTAAAGCGTTACGCCCTCGTATGGATTGATGTGGTTTACATTATGACATCTTTAAAGATGCAGTACCTCCACATCGATGAGCGGAGAGGCGATCCTCCTCTTCCAGCTGACTGTCTTCAGCAGAGAGTAGAGGACGGCCACGCCACCCATCACACCTAGAGCAGTCTGCACACAAACACATATCAGAGCCACGGGCGATGCTTTCCCATTAACAACATTACACACGAACATCCACTTAATCTGTCATATTAACAATGAAGGTTTGAGTCACACTCCTACTCACATCCGTCTTCATGCGAGCCTCATTCTGATCCATCTCATATTCCACAGCAAACGTCGTCTAGAAACAGATAAAAAAATTCAATGCATTAACTAACCAAAAGCGTGTTTTTCAAATAAATGAAGACAGCAACCAATTTGTGTGTGTGTGTGTGTGTGTGTGTGTGTGTGTGCTTACTCACAGTCACAGTTTGTGTTTTGATGTCTGTGATGGGAACATCTCTGTAGGTCACAGTCATCAGCGGAGGAAATACCCGTCCTTCCTGGGTTCGTGGAACCAGTTGGAACCTACCGAACACACACATGTTTGATCAAAAACATCCCCGCGGACAAACAAGAGGTGTTTTTAATCATGCTGGGGTGCACATTGTGAGCTCACCTGATTTTGACACTGCTGGCTACCCGGATGACTTTGGGCTGGGAACCGGTGCTCTTCTCTCTTCCACTCAGAGTGTCGACAACAAACATACGTCGAGACAGGTACCAGTTCTTCATGCCCTCTGTACAAAGGCAAATGTGTATTAAAGAAAATGCTTACATACACACAACACAAACATACACACCACAAATAAAAAAATGGAATCCCACCTTGGTTGATGAACCGTCCATTGTATTGCTGGTTATAGACCAGTGTAGGCAGGGGGAGAAGTTTTCTGTTTTCTCCTCCACCAAGATCCATGAATATGTCATAGAACAACGGCTCGGGATGAGTACCCAACAGCTCTTCTACTGAGAGATCACACTGCACACACACACACACACACACACACACACACACACACACACACACACACACCTTATAATTCAACTGAGGATTACAAGAGTTTGTCTCTGAGCCAAATGACAGAAGAATCACTCACACTTTGTTGGTAAGCGGTTCCAAAGCTGAAGGCCGCTGCCTGTTTGGTGGTAGTTTCCGGACAAAGCTAAAAGAGCAGGAGAGAAGAAAAGTGTTGGAATGGTGTATTTACTGGTCTTCTATTTTGTTTGTACTTGAATGAACCGCATGAACTTTTAAGATAACTTTGTGTTGTTGACATGTGAAAGAATGGTGGGAATATTTGGTAACAGCGACTGGGATGTGGACCTACCAACAGCACAGTAGTTCTATACACATTTTACAACAGGGTTCAATGCTTTGTTATATTCAGACTCAGTATCTAATTTGATCATCTCCTTTGACATCTTACCTGGAGATGACGTCCTCCTTCTTCCCATCTGAGGAACTCTCCTCTGACATTATAGACAGCAGCAAGCAGCTTGATGTCAGTGTTCTGTCAGTCAAACGGCATGTGTCGTATTAAAACATTTCTGCTATCATCGCTCAATTTGTACAATCATGAAACAATGATTGTATTATACATAGTGGAGGTTATTATTATTATTATTGTTATTATTGTTAGGTACCTTGTTTCTTCCTCTGAAACTGAATCCAATGGGAACAGGATCGGTCTGAAGGACTCGACTGGCAAGTCCTGGTTCATCCCCATAGTAAAGCCACGGCAGATTAACTCTCCTGGAGACGGAGTAACCAAAGAGCTTACTGTCCACTCTGGGGTGCAACTCATTGACAGAATAGGGTAATAACATAACCTAATACATGTATGCCATGATAGTGTTGATTACCAGTAGGAAATGTCTTGAGTTGAGCTCAAAGCAGCTCGAGATCTGAAGATGGTGTTAAAGAGGCCGCAGGCATCGGTGGAGACGCCGCTGAAGGAGTGCATGTTCATCACACACATGTTCCCGAGAGCCTGACACGCTGTCAGATTGGAGAAGACCTGCAACCACACAACGTATTTAAGCACAGCTATGACAACAATACTACAGAACAACACCCTAATATCCCAAATATCCTCTTGTATCACAATAAGCACTGAACTGGCTTCCTATGATGTTAGATCAAGAAAAAGATAATTATTCAAGGACGACAAACTGAGACATAAAAATTACAAGGCAGGCTGCCGTCGAGGAGTACAGATGTTGGACGAACCAGGCGGACTGGATGCTGAACTTCTGCAACAGGAACAGAGCAGAAAACACAAATCAGAATACATCAAAAATAAATGAAGTGCACAAGCAAGAGAGGACAAGGAGACTCACCAACTGAGCAAAGTTGACACTGGGATTTACATTGGTGGAGAGGCTGCCGGGAGGGAAACATAATCCTCCTGCCTGTAAAAATCACATAACCAGCATCAATGATACATGTACTGACGTATGTATTGTGTGTCTAGAGGAGGGTATGAGGGTCGGGGGTCAGCAGAACTCACCAGGACATTAGGAGGGTTACACGCACAGGAGGTGTTGATGAAGGAACTCCGACATCTCTCACACCTGAAGAGACAATTCCAACACTTATAAGCCATATGTCAGAACAAGCAAATGGGAAAATATGTCATGGATGGAATAAAATCATCATATTCATTTGACTGTGGGTTTATTGTGCAAGGGTCCTTCTCTGTCTGTTCTAAACTGTTGTTTTTTTGTTTTTGTTTTAATATTTACAGGATTGTTAGTGGATGACACATATATCACATATATTTAAAGTTTAAATCCATTATACTCCCTTCAAGTTTTGAGTTACATAATGAAACTTGACAGCATCAAATGTTAGAGCCTTCCTGTCCCCACAAGCATGTTTGGGCCGCGTTCTTAAATTAGACTGCTGACATGCTGTTTTGCTACTGAACTTCCTTTAATATGAAAATATGTTACATTTCACAGGAAAGTACTGTAATTGATTTGCATTGTATATATATATATTGATGAGCTCTATCCATTACATCCTGATGATTTCATCTCATGTTCAGAGTATAAAATGTTGTAGGAAATGATATTCCAAAAAGATAGCAGGAACAGTGCAACTGTGTCAGTTTTTTGCCCAATATTATATAATTTTGAAAAAGCTATACCTTCAGAAGCCTTAACTACTCATGTGTGAATCTCTAAGATACATGCTGGATACATCAGCGTTTCCGTTACGTACCTGTTTCCACTGCTGTTTGGTACAGACAAACCAGGGGAGCTTCCATTACACATCTCACAACTGGCTTCATCCAAAAGGTTTCCATTGACATCTCTCTCCACTTAAAAAAACAGACCATATTTAGCCATTATAAATAAAATACATAATAATCTATGCTGTTGCTTCATTGCGTTCACTTTGCAGCAAGTACATCCAACATTAATCATTGGTTATTATTAGCATTCTTGCAACAGAATCCTGTCATTGTGTCTGTGGAGGTTCTCAGTCATCCAGGTCTAGTTGCCTACAATAGCTTTCAATGATAATCCTGTCATTGCTGACTCACCCAGGATGGTGCCTGGTGGGCACTGGCACTTCCCCTCATCGTTGAGACTGCCCGGGCAGCCAATACACCCGAACCCATCTGTAATAACCGCCTGTAATGAGAGACAACAAGAAAGCGTCATTAGAAATAGTATTTGACATTTCGTAGGGGATGTGAGATGCAGTGTTCGACAGTATAATCTTTGCCTGCGTCCAGAACTTTGAATCAGCCCATCGTACCAAATTAGAGATGTAAAAAGTGTTACCAGTTGACAAGTCTGATATCAGGAGAGTATGATGTGAGTGATGAGCAATTAGAACATTCCTGGTGAATTGGACTTACGGGTTTGTCAGAGGGACATTGCTGACAAGTAACAGATGCCTTGTTAGTGGTGAGAGTTTGGTACCCAGTTGTGCAAACACACCTCAGTCCTGCAAAAAAGAGAGAAACCAGTGTTATTGATAACAGAGAATGTTGCACAGTGTTCCCATTATACAATATGGGTCTGCTAGCTACTTTTATATAACCTTATTTAGGAAGTGTCCCTGCCTTGAATTGATTTCTTTCATTTAAAAATTCCTACTTTTTCCTCAATATTTTACACATGTACACATCTCTAGCAGGCTCAAACTAGGTCTGTTAAAGGACTTTACTGCTTATTTATCCAAACAAAAAGACTGTGCAGTGTGTTTGACATTTATCTCTTAACAGTCGTGTAAATTCCGAGCTGACGCGCGCGCACTGGCCATCTGCACCTAGCTAACTGCTACCCAGCTCATTGCGGTTTCCTTGTTGGTGCCTGGCTGACCACCTCGCAGTTAAAGTTGTTTTAATGTACGACAAAGCTTTTATGTTATAGTGTCGTGTGTGAATGAGTTCTTGTGCTGTGGTGTGATGATGGAAACCAACCTGTTGTGCTGCGTCGCTGATTTGAACCGCACCTCACACACGAAAGACTCGAGATATCGAAATATTCTTCCGCACTACAATCTGAAGGAGCCTTAAACGGGATGACAAACTGCTGGCAATTCAGCAAATCAATGTATATGAACAGAATCAATGTTAGAGGCACTTTGTATCCGTTAACAGCAGACGATGGCGTCACCGTCGCCATGGTAAACAACGGTCTTCCGTTTTACCCACAATCCTGTTCGTCTTCTTCTTCTGTGGGTTTAATGGCGTTTGGCAAACCATCTGAAGGCACATTGCCGCCATCTACTGGATTGGAGTGTTGATCAGTAGATTGGCAGAAAAAAACCTAAACTAAATTGTCTCTGGCACAATCCTATTCATCCTGCGTCATGACGTTCCAGCCCTAATAATGTCTGCGTAAAAAATAGATATAAAAACATTGCTGGTTCAATGTTGGCATTTTATTTCTAATATGCAACATCAAAGCAATGAAAATATTAGTTTCGTGATCTTGTGCGTTTTAATCACATGTATCTAGAAAGGGCCTCTATCACTGTAACTAGCAGACGCCTCATACATAATTTTAAAGGGCAGTTCAAACTGCATGTGGTATTAAATTGTCAGGCCTCTTAACACACAATGGAAACTCATGTGTTCTGCCAGGAATAAAAAAAAAAAAAAAACTTGAGACAAAATTAATTTCCTAATTCTAATTTTTAGGGGAGGAAGTTTAATGCAAAAGCTGCAAAAGTATATTCACATTCAAACGTGAAAAGATATCTGAAATAGAAACATGTGTAAGCTTAATGAAACTACTGCTTATTTTCTTCAGAGTAAACTTGATTTTCCACCGGATGGATGAGTCATTAGTGACTTCTGGCAGGAAACAACAATCTTGCAGCTGTATTTTATATGCCAGACGCCGCAGTTGCTCTCCACCAAGCAGGCTAGAATTCAGTGCCAGATACAGACACATTTCCAAAGATATTACAAAATATAAATACTCTGAACGTGTCATGTAACAGGATGTAACTATTTCAATGATTTCCTGTTAATTATTTGACGGCTGCTCACCCTCGAAGAGGAAACACTCGATTCAAGAATATACCAGTAAGTTAAGACAAGAACTAACTCTTTTGCAATAACACCTGAAGCTAAATCAGTTCATTTTAAAATGATGAATGAGATTTGCCCATATAATGACTTCTTGTGTCAAAGGTTCAACTTGGAATATTTGTACTTTTGTACATTGAAACTATGGAGTTTAACTTTTTACTTTTAACTCTTTGATTAACTTAGACCTTTTTGGGATGCATTTTAACAATTCATTCTTTGTAATGATCAAACTATGCCGGTTTTGACATGAAAAATAAAAGTTTGGTCTCTGTTGGACAAGGAAATGTTTGCAGGGATCACCTGAAGTTACTTTTAAAGTTCTGCTCTAGCGGCTATGGCAAGACGTTTTATCATTTAATAGCTAGACTGGATATGTATTGCAGATATCTGTAATTCAATTCTTCCTAGTCAAAAAGAACATTTCAGATATCCAAATGAAAAACTATTCCAGATATCCAGAATGTAATTTTGAATATCCAAAAATACATTGTGACTAGTAGAAATGTCGTTATGGATATCCACAATTAGTATTATGAGTAGTAGAAATGTAATTTCAGATATCTACAATTAGAATTGTGACTAGGAACAATACAATTGCAGATATCCACAAATGTATTGTTGATATCTGTTGACAGGTAGACAGAATAGTTTTTCATTTTGGATATCTGAAATGAAAATTATGACTAGTAACAATTGGATTGAAGATATCTGAAATGGAAGTTTTTCCTAGTAAGAATTCAATTGCAGATATCCAGAATGTTCATTCTAGAGATCTGAAATTGAAAGCCCAATACACATGAATGGCAAAAGTGACGTCATTTGTCCTAGGAAGAATGTCATTGTGGATATCTGAAATGTTCTTATTGACTAGGAAGAATTGAATTTAGCTATTAAATGATAAAACGGCCACAATTTAGTTTTGACTAGTACAATCAAAGTTGTAGATATCTTAAAATATCATTTTTACTAGTAAGAATGTATTGTGGATATCTTTAATTACCATTTCTCCTAGTCAAAATTACAATTTGACTAGGAGAAATGCAATTATGGATATCTAAAATATAATTACAGATAGGAGTGTGGTTCGATTAAATGTTAAAACAGTTAAAAGCGGCAGACCACACTCCAGTCCAGTAGGTGGCAGGTGATGCGCCTCAACACACACAGTGACGAGCTGGGTGAGGCCGGAACGGGTGAAGGGAAGCGGGGGGAGGGTGGAAGTAGCGTTCATTGCGCACTGCCAGTGTGGGCGAAGAAGTGAGCGGGGAGGCAGCATGTAGTCACGGATAACTTAGACGAGACAACAGCAGCAGCAAAACCCAACATACTAACAATCATTCACTGTGACCAGCTGTGGTGAGTATTTGAGAGCTTTTCACAGACAGAAAACTTTAACATTTCTTTTGAATTGTTCGTTTTCAGCGCTCCCTCTGCTGCACGTGTTTTTCTTTATTGTCTTATGGTACTACGTCACACATGCTACATGATACGGATTTTTGTGTGTTTTTCACCACTGTTGTCTTATTTTCCAGACACCACTTGCTGCTGTGGAAAAAATGACCATAATCCTGCGTTTGCAGGGCCTTGATGTGAAGGCGGGTACTGAAGATATTCGCACGTTCTTCCAAGGCCTTCACATACCCGACGGTGGAGTGTACATAGTGGGGGGAAGCCTCAGAGAGGCTTTTATTGCATTCACCACGGAAAGAGACGCCCAGCGTGCCATGCGGTACACTGAGAACTTCCTCAAAGGGTCTAAGGTGTATCTGCACATAAGCTGCATGGCAGAGCTCGAGCAAAAACTGGAGTCATTGTTAAAGAGGAAGAAACCCTCCCCCACGCAGCGTACTGTGAAGAAACCCCCGACATCTCCAGATGCTAATGTGCTACCTTTGAGTGCATGTCCTCTTAATCCCAATACTGCAAATCTGCCACAACTCCTTAATCCAGATGATGCAAATACACAGCCTTTAATGTAGAGTCCCTCGATGCCAACACTGCCTTTCTTCTTGGGATTTGCACTGTCCTGCAAGGACTCCAATCATCCATTCAAAGTGAAAACAAGGAGGCAGAGCAGGGAGTTGATTTTTCCAAAGCTGACGGCGCAGTTGCGTTTGACGAGGTGAGGACACCCAAGATGGACCCGAGGTCAGGCTACGTCAAGCTCTTCGGTCTGCCGGCCTCCGCCACAAAAGAGCTCGTCTGCCAATTTTTTGAAGGGTTGACGGTACAGGAAGTGATTGTGAACGTTAGCTTGGGACATAGACGTGGCTGCCTTGTAAAGTTTGCGAACATGCAGGATGCATGTGAGGCACTTCTCTTCAACCAGAAGTCACTGGGCTCCATCTGCGTGGATGTTCGTGGCGCAAACGAGAAGCTGTGGACCAGCGCGCTGCAAGAATGTGAAACTGCTTTTGATGTTGGGGAGAGAGTGAAACTCAAGCAAATCCCTCACGGGGGAACGGCAAACCACAACCAAAAAAACATGTCTGCACTGCGACTCAAGAGGCAATCTGCACACCAGATGCCATTTAAATCATTGAAAAAGCCAAGACCTGATGGTGACTTGACAACAAACGTATCTCCAAACACGGAATACGTCGTCAAGGTCGGCAATATACCCAAAAATATGACCAAGACGGAAATAAAGGAATTGTTTGGCTGTCCAAACATTGCACACACAAATGTACAACATCTGCTCGATGAGGAAGGCATCAGAACAGAAACGGCTTTTCTTATTTTTAACTGCACTGAGGACTACGAGTATGCAATGAATCTCAGCGGCTGCCACGTGGGCTCCGATGCCATCCAGGTCTCATCAATCACTAAAAAGATGATGTGGGACATGCTGGCCAAAACCCATCATGGGAACCTTAAGCATGGTACGAAAGCCAACGCAAAGAAGAAACCGGACAGAACGAGAAAATCCAATCCAGTTGAGACACCAGAAGAAGCACCAGGCATGAACCCGGACCCAGCAGCTCAGACGTGCCTGTTTGTGAGAAACATGCCTGCAAATGTACAGAAAAGTCATATAAATAGACTTTTTTACAAATACAAAGTGGGGGAGGAGAATATCGTTCTGCTGCACGACTTTGATGGCAGAGGGATAGGCGAGGCCGTGGTTCGGTTCAAATCACAAAAACTTGCCACACTGGCTCAGAGACTCCACGGTCTGGACTTCCTGGGGACAAAAGTGCTCCTCACGCTGATAAATGAGAAGCAGATGGAGGACATCTTGACAAGAACAGTTTGAGGAAGTTGATTAATGCTGAAATGAAGACATTATGGTCAAAGACTTCCGATTAGTTTCACATCGTTCTGGTTCACCTACAGAATTGTCCACTTCAGAATTTATTCATGCTTAATTCCTGAGCACATTGCTTCTGAACGTTCAAGAAATTTAAGAATAAATTGTTTTTTTATGGTTCATTTGTTAATTGTCCAGTGCTGTCTAACTTGCACCATGATCCACTTTAAAACTACTGGGGCTTTTATGCTGCAGGACTCCATGATGGGAAGACTCAACCTCAACTCGTCGGGAGGAAATATACAGATATGCTTTCACGTGTGTCTGGGAAGCTTTAAGTCATGTGATGTGTCCAATCAAACGAAGCAGGAGAGGCGTCTTGTACACTTCTGGGACTACGTTCAAAACATATTGTGGCTTCCCCCTCAGTAGCACAGGAATGAAAGAATGCCTTTTTAAAGGACATATTTGAATTTAATAAATGTGAAAACAACATTTTCTCCATTACTTTTAATAAAACAGGGCAATGGGAAATGAACAATGGCCATACATTTGTGGAGTTAAAGCTGCTGAAAGCATGCACAAGTAATTGTGTGTAAAACTTCTCAAGTTACAAATCTTCCCATACTCAAATAGTTAAAAAAAAAAAAAAAATTAAAGAGGCTACTAGGTAGCAACTGAAAAACTATGGCTAAAGACACACAAAATCAAAGTTTAACGGTCCTTGACGGTCATGACTGATGTGCACATAGGACAGAGGGATGGGAAGGCCGAGTCGTCACACCATGGGACTGTCATTTGTAATACCGGCTTGGACCATCAGAGTATCTGGACGAACCTGCAGAGAGACAACAATCAAGAAACAGTAAATGTCAGAACATGGAAAGATGCTCCACCGTCATTCTGCTGTCTTCAAGTCAACAAATACGTACTTGAGAATCTGTCGCTGCTGCTGCTGTTCAGCAGCCTGGGGCTCGGCGAGGGGAAACTTGTGGAGCTCAATGAAAAGTTGGTCAGAGTGGAACGCTGGAGAAAAAGAAGACCGAATACGTATGAGGAGACACTTTTACTCATTTCAAAATCAACCAATGATATGATGCATCAACTAAATAAATAAATCTTTAACATGTTGGTTTTTAGTTCGAGACATGAGGGCAGAGTTGAGTAAAACGAGCTCCATACTGTCGAAACGCTCCTCAGTCTGTACTCCATCAGCACATCCGTTAGTTTTTGTGTGACCTTCAACACCAGCTGTGCATCATTCTCATTCTCTATCCGGAAAGTATCCTAAAAATACATTTTCAAGTGTTACTGTATGCTTGAAGAATAATGAGAGATGTAACAAAAGAACACCGACAGGAAGAGAGACATACCAGGTAAGTGAGTAGTGTACTTGAAAGGTTGCTACTTTCTGGAGCTGCTCCCATCAAGCTTGGCCTCTCCAGCGGCTTGTCCACTGATCTGTCCATTAAGTTACTCCGGTAATCATCATGCATTCTGCCTGGGTTGTCCTCCAGTAGTCCACCCTGTCCGTAGCCATCTCTTTCACTTCCTGATCCAAAACCATCTCCGGGCCCAGGCGGGTGACGACCTATACCATGTAGGAAAGGTCTCCGATCCATACCCGAGTCGAGGGAATCTTGCCTGGTCGAGTAATCGTAGCTTCCGAAGCAAGGCTCCTCGTAGTCTCCCCCTGGATAGTCAGAGAGAGGACCGCCCTGAAGAGGAAACTCCCCTGGAAACCTTGAGTCGGAGTACCTGGGACCTGGTGGACATGTTGCATTTAAATACACATCCAGTGATTCATTCGAAAAACGCCGTCACACAGTTTATGCTTTGATGATAAAAAATGACTCACCGAAGGGTGGTCCTTTTGGTCCCATCCCCAGTGAAGGTGGAGGCATTACTTTAGGAATAGCAGTACCTGTGAGAGAGGAAAGAGGACGAGAAATTCACAACTCAGGTTAGCAACCAACAAGAAATCCTTCATTACATAACTCATTCATAGCAGAGTGACTTACGGAGTCCTTTGAAAGCAAGTACTTCACAGGGTTCCTTCAGGATCACCTAAAAGCCAAACAGTAGCACTTAAATCAACCCTCTGCTTTGTATTTCATCTTCTCTTAAACAAAGACATTCCAATGATTAGAAAAAAAGACCTAGCTAAATAAGAAGACCTAGCTCAGGAGGATAAACACTGTGGGCCTCATTTATCAATCTTGCGTGAAAACGGGCGCAAATCTGAGCGCAGATTTGGTCTTACGACAGGACACACGTGCGATTTATGAAACGTTCGTATCTGACCAATCTCAGCGTACGAATGAGCGGGCCTTGATAAATGCGGCGGCTGAATTCGATCGTCATTAACATGTTACGCCCATAAATATTCCTGTTTCGGAGGCCTCGCCCACTGAGGTCAAACATGGAGAGACGAAACATGGGTAAGAAAAGAAACTTTTCTGACACGGAGATCGGCATCCTGACATCGGAGGTGGAACACCTCCAAGACAGTGCTTTTTGGCAGCCTGAAGGGTGGCATAAAAGGGGCTCACAAAAACGCTGTCTGGAAAAAGATAACGGAGGCAGTCAACAGCGTTGCCGTAGAGGAACGGACTCCAGCTGAGGTTTGAATATAATTCTCAATAACTTAACCCATGCCTAACGACTTAAATGAATCTTTTCATCCGCAGCCTAAAAGCTTATGTCTGCTAACTGATCAAAACAATTCTTTACATTTAGGTCAAGAAAAAATGGTCGGATATGAAGCTGGCCACCAAGAAACGCTTTGCTGCGTTTAAACATTGCAGCATCAGGCAGACTGGAGGAGGCCAAACAGACTCCAGCCTGATCTTGACGGGGACGAGGGAAAAATTGCCTCCTTAATTGGGTCGGAGTCGATCTGTGGCATAAGTGGTGGAGGTGACACAGAGATCCCTGCGGTCCCTGAAAACGCGCTCACGTCTGACACGCGCGTATTGTTCCTCCAAAACAAAAACAATTACACATTGTTGCCTTTAGTTAATTTGCAAACACACATTTCTGCTTGTATTTATGATTCTTTCACATTTTAATGTGTAATAATTAGTTGTCATCTTAGGCTATTTATCCTATTGTTTAATTTTTTGAAAGTGGTATCAGTAAAAACATGGGCTTTAAAAGAAATGTTTTCGTTTTAATAATCCGTTTTGATCTGTTCTAAATATGTGACTGCTTATGCTTAATGACAGCTGAGGTTTGTTCATTATTTTACGCCAGATTTTGCTGTGCTGCACCGCAATTCCACAGACTCGAATTTGCGTACACGAGCTCAGACCTGACGTGAGATCTGATCGCAGCTTCCGCTTACGTGCAAATTGATAAATGCCGAAGTTTGCGTGGAAATGGTCGTACGCACGGTTTTCGGTCGTACGTTCGTTTGATAAATGAGGCCCAAGATGTTTCTGCTGCTATTGCTGCAGTGATACGAGTCTGTGAGACAGTCCGACACTCACCTTGAGTTGCCCCCTCCCCTCTGCCTTCTCCACCTCAGCTGAAACTTCTTTGATTGCCTTCCTTACGACAGGGTCTCTGACGGCCTCTTCCTCTTCATGGGTGACCTTGTCAGGGTGGACCTTTTTCTGTATACAAGGCAGAGAAATACAAACATTTATAATAATGTTAACAATATCCCATCCTTTGAGGCAGATTAAGAAACCACCGGGATACTCACCATGTATCTGAAGCTGTGTTTCCAGCCTTTCACGTGGGCAAGCATATCATGCTGCAAGCGGGAGACGGCGCAGAGTTTGCACTGGTAGTGTGGTGGGACAGATTTACTGGGGCTACGGTACTCCCACACATACTGAAGACCTGCAGACGTGTGATGATTATGCACATAGGATTGATATTCCATACAAGAAGGGTGTAGAGCTGATGAATGCGAGGGAAATAGCCCCTTCTGCTTACCAATGACACACTCTGTGACCCCCTTCAACAGTTTACTGAAAGAGGGAATGGTCTGGATAGATGCCCCTTTGGAGAATACTGGAAAACACAACAGTGGTCAACACAAAGCAAACGCTTTACAATAATCCACAAATGATAAACAAGTGAGGCACCAAAGACTAGTTCAGTGAGTCCCTTTGTTACATACATATCTGGGGAGAAACACAGGTGGGAAGCGACCGATATAAGACGGTGTGTTGTGTTCCTACATTACCTGCAGTGTGTGGTGATCAAGGAATTCTATTCCATCTATATGAACTGAACAACCATTAGAAACCCAAACTCCTCGTGTGCCTTTGAAGCTTGGGGGAAGAATGGGAACAGCAGTTCTCAGCTAACCCCCATTTAGGCCCAAACGGGGCTACAGGACACCAGCTCCTATGATGCAATGCCTCTCACTGAGTCAAACCACAGAAGAATCACTTCCGTGTTGCACTACAGATTCAGTTCAAGTGCGATTGGATGAAAAAATGAATACTTTAAAATACTCTGGTAAGCCGTATGGTTCACTCAGATGAAGGAAAATATTACAACATATCACCCAAGCCAGTGTAACAATGGCAAATTAATAAAAAATAAATACTGCATTCAGCAGTGTTTAAAAAATGTTATGGTGAAAAAAAAAAAAAAACAACCACCACAGCACAAAAAGTGCCTTAAAACTAGTCCAGTAGGGACCAGTGGAGCTTTGGTGCCGATCTTTAACGCAGCCACATCTTAGGAGAATGGGTTGACATTTCTAACATTGTTCAGTATATATAGCATTTAAACCCATCTAAATATTGAAATTGTTCACAAATAGGAACATTGTGGCAAAAAAAAAAAATTGTATGGAAGTGTCAAACCTGGATTTCCACAGATGAAAACCATGGATAGCACCAGAACAGCCCCCATCTCTGAGAGTGTGAGTTTCAAAGAGTGGTGAACATGCCACCACCACACATGAAGCAGGGAAATCAAGATTTCAAGCTTCAACTCTCAGCGCGGGCAGTGGCACTGTGTATAAAGGACTTACCTATATCAGCAGAATGCTGCGGCTTCTTTCTCTGTCAATGGAGGGAATAAACCCACAAGAAGGAGAGAGACACATACAGGCATTAGTGACAGGATGACACTTAGCAGAGGGCTGAACTCCTCGTCCATGTCCGCCACATTACATGTGCCACAGAGCCATTATCTTCCCTGACCTCCATGACCTCTGCTTCAAGCAGTAACAGTCAAAGAGACAAGTGTTTAAATGGCGTCTGTTGTGGAAATCAGGGCTCAGAGTCAGCAGGAACGACCCCGAGTCTAGCAGGGATCTCCCTTTTAAGGAGGAGGAATCATACCATAGACAAAAGACGGTCATGTCCTATCTTACAAAAGGCAAGATGTACAGAACACAGATGTCATAATGTCCTCTGAAATTATCTCATGTCATGTCATGTGGCACTCATTCTCATATCACCTGACTACACACAAACAGGCAATCATTTTAACCATAGAATAACAGTTAAAAAGAGGAGATGCGGATCAATATCTGACCTGACAAAGATTCTGATTATAAATTACAAACATCCAAAATTCCCATAACACGTCTAAATCAATGTAGTGGAGGGAATCAGTCTAGATTCTCATTAAAAGGAGAATATAGAACAGCAATACTAGATTAATATAGAAGGAGAAATAATTACTACTCTAGATGACAGTGAAAATGTTTCCTAACATTGACAGGGGCCATATTCAAGAACATTTTCCCTGAAGAATGAAATTGAGATGCTGCTTTTCCAAGTCTTTCCTGTTTCTATATTGTGGCTGTTCACCCAACGTGGTACGTTTGGGGGATTGGATTCCCTAAGGTTGATGGACAAAAACAGCAAACACAAATGATGTGACAACTAAAAACACCTCCTATTTAGCAGGAGCAAAGAGGAGAGTGAGTCAGTTTTAATTCTAAGCTGCATAAAAATATAAAAGGTACCTCCTGCAACATTTGTAGCTTGAATTTGGATATTGGGTCTCTTGCTATCATGAGATAAAAAATAAGAATGAGAAATTCAAAATGCTGCAAGTGGCTCATAAAACGTATATATCTAAATAAAAAAATAAATAAGAAACCCTCGTCATGTTTTATTAATTAACTGATACAAGTTCACTAGTTTAATAGCAGGGGGTTTGTGCACTGAATTTCAGTAGTGTTTAGTAATCACTGGTGTGATGGTCCAGCTGGCAGCTGATTTACATTTTATGTGACAATGCAAGTACTGCACACATTTTAAGAGAATCTCTCCGGAGCCCTGCTTAAACAGTAGGTCTTGTGGGTGTTGAACGTGACAGCAGCACTCAGAAGTAAAGACTGAGTAGCCTGCCGTTCGACATCGGTTCAGAGAACCCGGGTCACATCACACATGAGACTCCGTGTCAAATCTGAGTGAAAACTTTAAGAAGTTTTAGAGCACCACGTCTGCATCGTGAAGTCACCAAACTGAACAAGAGCTTAGAAATCCCCTTAAACCGCAACAGTGAAGACGCAGGCCACAGTTGTGAGGCACCACACCACTGAGTGGGGTCTTCAAAGACCAGAGTGCAGACACAACCGTGCCTAAGAGCAGAGAGACCTGCACCAAGTCCACCTGCCAAGGACTGATTCTGCCTGGCTCTCCATCAGGCATCACAACAGCCAGACAGCGTACGATATCAGAATATGGGGAAGGAAATCATGTTTCCTTCATGAGCAGTCAGCATTTTACATATATATAGAGGCTATATATATGTGAGGTAATACGAGTGTGGTTTTATTTGCGGCAGTGTTAGTCGTGTATATCTGAGTGTGATAATTACCCTGGCATTTCTCTTTTGATTCGCCTGCGGCCCATTTATAGGAGCTGGCTGGTTGTCTGAAGCCTGAGCCTCCATTTCTCCGCTGTGGGACAAAGAAGGAAATCGCATCAGAAACATTATTATGCCAAGTCATTCCCCTTCAATACAGGAACACGCTCTCGTTGTTCGTTATTGAACTGTGATCCCCGTTATTGCATTTAGCATACTTTAAGTCGTTTTACTCGCGTTGTTTCGTTTCACCTGAGGCCCAGCAGAGTCTTGACTTAACGGCTTTTTGACGTTGCGATAGCTGTGAACGCTATCTATAAGCAAATACAAACGCCGGTTATCACAAACGCCCTGCTAGTGAAACAATACGATAATTATTACCTTACTCACAGATATTTGATTGCAAACTGCGATTTCCTCAGTGTACGGAAAAGGAGCAGACTCGCTACGACGATGACAAGAGGAGAAGTGGAAGCGGTGGTTCTGCCGGTCCAAAAAAAGACGACATTTAAATATTTCATCCCCACGCTTTATGTAAAACTGAATATACTACCAAAATGATTCTAATTAAATGTGCATTGACGGGCACAAGACATCTGTAATTATAATGTTGTATTTTCTTTATTAGCTCATGATCATAATATTTTCTCAGGCACCTGTGAGGACAGCTATGTAGTGCGTTCGTTTTGTGGGCCAGCGTTTACCGCCATAATTGCCGGAGTAAAATTGAACACGGTATTGAAAACGTTAAATATTTCTCAGGCCACAGGGGAACAACAGTTGTATTTTATTTGTTCTAACGTCAAGGTTATGCATAATACACTGCCCGGGCCGCTGTCATAGAGGTGTTTTATCGTTAGCACCGCAGCCCGTGTTGGCGGTCTGAACATCGAGCGCGTACAAGTACATGTACACACGGAGTGAGGACCCGGGACACACGCACCACACTAGAGACGCATTTTATTTTTTGTATGTATGGACAATTGTTAGCAGGGGATCATATTTAGCTTGAGACACACCATTTTGGTCCTGTGTGGACGCCAGGAGCAAAGAGTTTGTTTTCCCAAACGTAAGTAAAATAAGGAACTGTCATGCACGATACCAAACCATTACGATGTAGTTAGCTACAAGCTAGCTAAGTTAGCCGACGTTAATAAAAGTGCATCCTTCAGACACGTCCATGGTCCGACAGTCCCGTGCAAAAATCGAGTAGTATGTACAGTATGTGTTGCAAAATCTGTGTTAAAACTTCATAGCAAACATCTGCCAGTGGTCAATTTGGTTCTTGTTGAATTCACTTAGTTCCATCCCACCTGCATGCCTGGTTACAGACGGCAGTATAGACTACAGAGATGAAGTCCAAGAAGAAGAAGAGACAGGATGACTTTCAGAAGGTCAAGTTGAAGGTGGGAAAGACGAAGCCCAAAGCTGATAATGTCACCAACACCAAATTCCGCTCAAAGGGGATCAATCTAACCGAGCAGCTGAAGAGAGACACAAGTGGCCCCACCACACACAGACACCTTGGTATCAATGTAAGCCTTGCACCTGTGATTCACATTTCAGCAAACGCATTTTTCACTTAAAATGTATATTTGGTATACTTCAATTTGTCTGGCTTTTCTTCCTTTCCTCCTCCTTCATCAGGACCTCCTGTATCAGCTCCACCATTACAGCCCCAATGTGAAAAACAGTGCCTTGTTGGGTTTAAAGGAGTTGCTGTCCGTTAATCCCTCTCTGTTGGAGCAGCATCTCTCTCGTCTGCTTTCTGAAGTGGCAGCTGTTTTCACAGACAAGGATGGTAACGTTCGCGTGGCGGCGACACGTGTGCTCAGGTCAGTGAAGTGCCAGTGATGGAGGAATACAGCAACACCTTAAAATAAACGTGGCTTTTGTTTCTTTCTCAAATAACATGGGCTACACTGCTAACTGACTAAAATTGTTCCAGGTTCATTGCGCAGTCTGTGCCTGCAGAACGAGTGGCTCCATTTTACCCCGTCCTCAGCGCCCACCTGTCGTGTGCCATGACCCACATCGAGACCGGCATCCAGGAAGATTCCATGAAGGTCCTTGATGTGTTGCTGGAGCACTACCCTGCTCTGCTAGCAGCACGGCCTGCAGTTCTCCTCACTAATTTCCTAGAGTTGATCTCTCACAGACAAACCAGTGGAGGAGCCAAAAATGCCCAAGTCGGTAAGGGACGGACCTGGGCACTGTCAGTCAACCTGAGCAGGGCTGTGACTAGTCAGCAGTGGCGGCTCTCTGTGCTCCTCAGGTATGGAGGCCACGTTCACACCATTTCTAACGGATTTAGTTAAATTATCATTCTAGCTGCCAACCCTTTGTTTTGTGTCACTTGTATTTCAGGCTTGGGCGTTTTCTGCAGGCAGTAGTTGAAGAAAGACCAGTGGAAGAAAGTGATATTTTTATCCCAACTGAAGGACTATTTGGCTCCAGTGGAGATGGCAGGCTAACCTCTCTGTATCTCAACTGGGAGGAGCTCACCTACAGCAAGGCCGGAGTGAAGGTTTATGAACATTCTGGGGCCAAACCAACCCCCCGGTCTACCTTTAGACTCAGGTACAATACCTCAAACTCCTGTAACTAAGAATAGGAATTCACACTTGATTTATAGGACATATCAAACAACTCACTTTTTTCAGTTGAATTGAAACGTATTTCATGTTAATAATAATCTTTATTCTATTCTCTTACTTTGTAGACCGGAGGTGGATCCTGGGACTCGCAGTCGGGAGAGGGTCTGGACTCAGCTGAAGCTGTTCAGAGCTTTGCAGCCACACTGGTACCCCTTCTGCTGGAGGTGTGGGTAGAAGCCAGTACCAGTGACTGTTCCTGGAACGCCACTGAGGGCGCTCACCTCCTCACCCCAGATGCCATGTCAGTAATGTTCCAGGTGTTATCTATTCTACAGCTACTGAGAAAACTGGCGCCCCAGCAGGAACACCAGGATGCACTGGTGAGGAGAGGACTGATATTACACAGTAGTTTTTGTACAAAAAAATGCTATTTTGTACTAAAATGCATTGTCTTTGTGTAGGACGCATGGTTCTACAAAGAATACCTGGGAGATTTTAAGCAGCACTTCATGAAAAACTTCCCATATGGTACTCGGGACACACCCAAACACAAAAAGAGGGTTGATCTCAAAAGGTAGGGAATATCAGTGTTACTTTGTTCCTTCCTTCCCCTCTTCCATAATGTTTTGACTAATCACTGCATAAACTGTATAAAGACTGGCTCTAACCACTGTAACCCCGCTGCCCTTCCTTTAGGAGTAAGCAGACTGCAGCCATCCCAGTATCGACAGTAGAGCCTCTGGCCCTAAATATCACACTGTGCCAAGTCATGGTGTCCCTCAGTCAGATGCAAGGACTCGGCCGAGAGACGGATGGAGACTGGCTGACGCCTCTGAGAACGTTTGTCCGAGACACTCTGGGCAGCGGCTTGAAACTGAGCTACAGGCAGCTCCACATGCTGCTGGGTACTGTGTGGAAGATGGTGCTCACACAGAGAAGCAAAAGTAAGCATGTGCAGTGTGTTTGTGATTTTAATGAATGCTAAAACTTAAATTAAATAAGGTTAGAAATGTTATTTTTCAGGCAATACTAGTTTGTGAACTAAACAGCATTTTGTATGCAATTTTAATGTTAATTTCTAATATTTCTTCATGTCATATTAATATTTGCATGTACGTTCATATTGGTGCAGCCGTGACAGAGGACCTGTTGGCAGCGGTGTATATCTACTACAAGCAGAAGCACCTGACTCTTCAGACACGATCTCTGTTGCTGTCTTTCTACAGCAAGCTCTACCTGCAAGAGCAAGTACATACACACATAGCGAGGTAACCTCATTCATTGTTTTTCAACCCCTGGCATCTTCATACTGGAGATTTTCAGCACTTGTACGCGGCGCAAAGCCAGACTGCGTCATCCAACCTCAGCTTTTGGGCATTACGAGCACAGACCAAGGATTGTTTCATGAGCAGTTCATTCATCTAGATGGATTAATGAGAATCATGTGTTGTCATCTACAGGAAATAATATCTTTCTTACACTAATTTATCCAGGAATGTGCATTTGCTGAAAACAATACTTATTTGTGCGTGTTAATAGAGAGGATGGCTTCATTGCACAGCCTTTTAATATTCCCCAATTCAATTTCAGGCCTATATAATTGTAACAAAAACATTTTTTTATCTGTGCAACAATTGGTGGATGGAGGCCCAAATGAAAATTCCTAAATTCAAAACCTTGCACTGGGCCTTTTATATCCAGACACATCATTACATACCGTCTGCCTTTGGTTCATGTGCACCTCTGTCTGTTGTCTCTCCCTCTGTCTCTGCTCTGAAGGAGTAAGGTGCTGTGTTGTTGGTTGGCATCTCTTCCTGTGCAGTTGATCCAGCTGGGCCACCGTAACCCTACTCTCTCTGCACGACTTATCCTGTCCATCCAGGCAGCCGCTTCTCGGAGACACAAAGACCTGCTCAGCAGTCTGCAGACAAACGCCTGCAGTCTCTATGGTATGCACTCAATAAAAGGGAAAAACAAAGACTATTAACTCACACAGGAGAGAAAACGATATTATTGCACTGATGTTTGTGATTTGGAAACAATGTCCCATCGGGTGTTTTCCAACAAGTGATGTCACAACAACAGTTGATGTGACATCACTGATGAGGCTGGGGTCAGAGGATAAAAGTTTGAAATGTTCTACCAAAAGGAGGGTAGTAATTTTGGGGAACAGAAAATGATCCTGCTCTTTATCTGCCTGTTAAATACATTCCCTGATCGGTTCTAGATTAAGGATTAATTAAAAGGAGATGCCGTTAAAAGCTCATTCTCTATTTATGTTTCTTGTTCCTACTATGGAATCAATGACAAGTAAATGTATTCATACTGAAAAATGCATAATAATTTGCATATGCTTTCAAAACAATACAGAACACATCAGCAGTGATCATCTTACCAAAGAGGAAATGTTACTTAGCCAAGAGAATTGTGAACCACATGTTACACCTTAATTTCCCTAGGAGGCAGTGCAACGCCATGTTTCCCAGCACAGACAACTTTGTTAGACTGAACTACAACCAGAGGCAGAAAGTGGTAATAGCCCTGTACATACCCGCTGCTCTGAGGATGGTGGGATAGTTAGGCTGGTGTCTGAGAGAGGGGGGGCGAGGAGAGGAGGGGGTGGGATAGAAACTGCCGCAGAGCCAGCAATTCACCATCACAAGACTCCTTTTGTCTGAGGGCTTCTGACATCAGCATGTGCGTCAGAGACAGACAGAACACCACGCACACAGACATTATCTGAGCCCCCACTGTCGTGCCATGCCTGTCTGTCTGTCTCTTTTTTACTAGTTCTAACATCTTCTGGTTTTCCTGGTATCTCTTTAATTTTCTTGTTAGAGCATCATCTTATTCCCCCAGAGGGTCCAGTGTATTGCTGTCTCTATGTAATTACACGTAGTGTGTCTGTGTGTGGGTGTGTGAAGATCCACAGGAAGGAGTTGTGGTGCTTTTACCAGCAGAGTCCCAGCAACGTATGGTGCAGCTGCTCTACTTTCTGCCCAAGATGTCCCATTCTCTTCTGGCCAATCTGAGCTGCTGTTGCACTGCTGGAAGAATCTCTGCCGGCCTCGCTGCCTCTCTGATTCGTATCATACACCTTCGGTGAGCTTGAAACCCCCATACACCTGCAGAAGCCACATGAACTCAATGTATTGCTGTGTTTGTGTAAGGAGACACAGCCAGAATGCTTCTACTTGTCAGTATGGTGTTAGACACTCAAGCCACTCTAGCTTGCCACCATCAGATGGCAGTATTGCACTTTCACAGATGAATTCCTGACATGTTTTAAAATGTCTTAAATGCCTGTTGACAGGTGCCGATTTTGAGGCCCTGTTTATTTGACATGAAACGTATGGGTGACAATGAAAGCAGTTTCTTTCACACAATCGCAGCCTACCCATTGCTGTAATGGTGTGTATATCTGCATGCATTTGTGTGTCAGGCCTTCTGCTTGTGCCAGTGTTTTGCAAATTTGGAGGGGAGGGAGTGCTGAGATGTGTGTGTAATGGGTATGATACAAAGAGCTCTTTGGGAGGCTGGAATGCAGAGTCGTCATGGCGTATTCAGGAGACAGTTCTGTCTGCATGTGCCTCCTGGGCTTCACAAAACACACTTGTTATTCACTCACATTTCCTACTGTTACAGATCTATCTTCCCCTCGGGACAAGGAACTGTATTTTCATGCACTATTATTCTCAAAATGATGCTCTCACAAAAAAAGGGTTCATAAATAATCATAAGAAAAGTGATGAAGAATGTATATGCAGGAAATCGTTATTTGGAAATAAATGGTGTGTCCAAAAAGTGTAACAATTGAAAAGTTGCATAAATTAAAAAATGGAGAAATGTTTGACTTTCAGAAAGATTTGTGGTTTAATGCAGATTTTGAATCGGTGATTGTTCACCGTGTTCACTGCTTGTGTTCTCCAGGTCGTCTCTGAGCGGCTGTTCGGTTGGGAGCCAGGAAGTGGCTCTGCAGGACGTGGACTACATTAGCTTCTTGTTCTCCACCCTGACGGGATTCTCGTCCGACAAACTGGCCTCGCTGCAGGAGGCCAACGACGACGGCGCCCTGCCTCCCTCCCCCCTCTCACCTCTCAGCCTCTACCCCACACAGCTGGAGCAGTTCACACACCACTGGGATGTTGTTGAGGTGTGTTGAACTGCACGTTCCTTCCTATAATTACCCCAAACCATACACACACACACACACACACACACACGTGTGTAAACGTGTGTGTGTCTGTCTACATTCTAACTACTGAAGCTGCTGCCAATCGGAAACATTTGGACGCAGCGTTGAAAATGAACCTAGAAGGTAATAGGAGATGGAAGAAAATACATTATTTTGAAAATTGAAAAGCGTTGATATTCTGGACACAGCTTTAATCTACCAGTCTCCCCTGGATCCTCTCCGTCTCTCATATAGAGCTCAGAGGGTGGAATCTTTATCATGGCACTGTGGCTGAGAGGGGAACCTTTATCGCGTTGCGCAGGTTGGAGATGTGTGGTTATCGGGCATAACGGACATGCACAAATGCTAATGAGAGCCCATGGCATGATGGGAGTGTGACATTTCTGCCCAGAATTACAGTTAACGTAACTATGCCCTGGGGCAAGTGTGTGTGAGCAAGTGGGGGGGCTTATAATCACTAATTCAGCTCCTCAATTAAGCCCTCAGATCCTCCCTCTCTCATCTTCCTGTCTGAGTCAATCACAGACAAGTGACGGGAAGGAGGAGGGAGGGGACACATGGTGGCGAGGGGGGGCGGCATTAAGGGACGGACTGTGTCAACTCTGGTTCCACTAATGAGACGGGATTGTTTTTAATGACGACGAGAATGCCAAAAGGTGCACCGTTCTGACACACACTGCCTCACAACTCAGTCCTGTGCTTCAGCATGCAATTTGATAAAAGCTAATGAGAATTTGATTTGGATTTAAAGTTGATTTTTCACTTTTACAAAGTTTGTGGCAGCTTTTCATCTCCATCCCAGCCAGAATGAAATTCAGATGCTGCTTAGGGACCTTTTTCTTTGGTAAAGACAAAGTCTTGACTTCATCCAGACAGGGATGTAGAAATACTCTGGTGTATTTTCTTTTGCACTAGTGTCTTAATTACAGCAGTGATGTGGTTTTTCTGACAAATGCAAGTTAAAGCTGTTTGAAACTGAGTAATTTAGTAAAACCTTAATTTTCTCTTTTTTTATTTCACTTTCAGTGTTTTTTCTACATAGAACTTTGTTCAAGAAGATTGGGTATCAGCTTTCATTAACCAACATCACACATCTGGGAATGAAAAACTTCTCAGTGACAATATATGAAAGTATGGCCAGAACTATGACAAAAACATAAATGCATGTAGGTTTTTGGCAAAAAAAATTATACATTTAATAAATCTGTCCCACCTTCAGTAGCCCTGAGAAAATAAGGCAAAGTGTAGTCCTCCCAATAATTTCTTCAAGTCCACTGCAGAGTTAAGTCTGACTAGAAAACCTTTCCAATCTACCAACTGAAACACAAAGTGTTGTTGAATTTCATTAGAACTAACACTTATTATCAATATATCAATTAAATGATGTTTGATATCATTATGTTTTGTTTCATTCATAGGAAGTCTGCCACTGTCTGGAAACTCTGGGTTCAAAGTCTCAGTGCTTTGACATCTTACAAAATGGCATTTGCAAATATCTGGTGAGAAACTGTTCATTAAGTGACGATGATCATCACTGCTTTATGCTTTACTGCTGCTGTCTTTATTTGAAACCATGGTACTGAATAAACCTGCTGTTACGTGTGTCAGATCAAGTTAGGAGTGGTGCCTGACAGTATGGCGGCCGGGCTGCTCAGAGCTGTATCCAGACTGCTGGACTTGTCCGTCCTGCCCGTTGAGCCTGTGCTGCGCTTCTTGTCCCAATGCTGCCTCAGCCTGCTGGCTCTGCTCATCAACCTGGAGCAGGAGTTACCTGCCGAAACCAACCACAAGAGGTGTGTGATGAATGACTACAACCTTTTACTGCTCTATCTGCTCTGATCTCCTGTTGATATGAAATCTTGAGCTTCCAATTTTTGCCGAATGCCTTGGGACAATACTATTTTTGTAAAACTCACCCCAAATCCTTACACCACAAAATGTTCTAATACTCATCAAACAACAAAGTCGAAGAAAACCAAAAATAATTTGTGCTAGAAAAATAAAAAATAAGAGAAAAAAATTAGGATAAATCTTGCCTTCTTTGGTTTGGCCATAAGACTTCCACATCACATGCAGTGTTGTCTTGAGCGAGGCAGCGTGGAAAGTATTGCCTGGAGTACCGTATCCAGGCCTGGCATGACCTCCTCTAGTTTTCACTCCTCTTACTCTCTCTCCTATATTGGCCTCCATAATTCAAACCAAATGTTTACGTGTGGCCTATTATTAGTGCTGAAGCTCTGATTCTCTGTGTTCTCCCATGTGCCAATGTGGAAAGGCAGTTGGCAAAATAGCGTAGCGATTTAGAGACCAATGTTTACGGTGTTTTTATAAAATTGCAAACTGTGTGTTGTGTTTCAAAAAAAGTGCATTATAGAACTAGCAGTTTGCCATTATCAGGTGATGATTTTTTATTTCTAAAACACCTTTGTGTCACATGTGCAGGGAGGCGATATGGGGAGCTTGTGTGTCAGCGTTGAGCACTGTTCCTCGCCTGCTGCGAATGGTTCTGCAGTTAATGCGCGTTGGAGATCTGAATGAGGAGGAACTGCCACAGCTTGGACACATCCTGTCGATGCTGCTACAGCACTCGCCACTCCACAACCAGCTGCTGGCCAACGCTACTCTGCTGCAAGAGATCCTACAACACCTAACGGTAAACACAGCTCACTTGAAATTCAAAGGGAAGGATTTTAGGCCTTTTCTACAGTTTGGATGGAGAGATATGGCATCTTAACTACTCATGGTGGCTGTTCACCTGACTTCTCTGTGTGATTTTCAGAGGTATTCCCGAGGTGCGACAAGGGAGCAGTGGTTGACGGACTTACTCTACTGTTACAGCGTCACCGTGGCTCACAGCTCTTCAGCTCGCCGCGGAAACTTGGGCCTTCGAGACATGTACTGACCGACACGTCGACCAGACCGCCACCTGGTGTGTTGCTCAGTTCACCCTCTCAAACATCTTACAGTGACTTTGATAAACACAACACTCCTAGAGACCATGAAAGTAAAGTACATGCAACAAAACGTTGCAGACAGGAGTGGAGTGGAGTGTTTATTGTGTGTGACAATGAGAAAAGTCCACGTTCTTGTTTTAAGAGCTCTAGTTTTTTGTGTCTTGAGCTGCTTTATTGAGTCATTCTTAGCCTGGTAATTGTTTGTCCCCATTTTGCCTTTCCGGAGCATTGTTGGCGATCCTTGTCCAATGCACGTGGCATCTTTTTGATAAAAAAAAAAACAAAACAAAACAACCGCCTAGAATTAAGAAGCCAAATAAAGGTGAATCCAAGTGCACTGCCTTTTGTCAATTTTTATTTTATTTCTTATAATACAATAAAAGAAGAACACATTCAGTTACATCTAAAATGAAACAAGATGGATAATGTGCAAATGCATGTTCAAAGTAAATACAAACTGCATAGTTAAGAAATCCATATTTCTCTTGAGAGGGCGAGAGAGACTATACTGTTGTGTAGAGACTAACTGTGTGTGTCCGTGGCTGCAGGTGGGCTATCTGTATGACCGGCTGTTGATAGACTGCCTCATTCTCCAGAACAGGAGGAAAGGTTATCTCAGTGTGTGTGTGAGAGCCATGGAGAATGAGGGAGATGCCGTGTGTATGTGTTCCTTCCACAATGGATGAAAGGTTATCTTTTACACACACCATTTCTGTAGACTTAACCCCACCCCGTGAGGTCATGGCTCTGATGTCATTTGGCTTAATTTTAGAACGCTCGGCACATTGAGGGAACAATGTGTAAAGTAGTTCTATAGAGGTAAAGCCGCCAGCCAGCTGAGAAAACATCAAAGAACGCGAGGTGTGTGTTTGTGTGGCTGGATGGATGGCTTCAATGTTTTCCCCGGCCTCTGGATCCCTGTCCAGCACTTTGTGGTCTCAGGTGGTACGAGTACTGCTTTGCTTGATTTACAGCATCCGTCAGGTGTACACGGTCAATACCGCTCACTGTTAAATAAGCACAGAAAATTACTCGAGACGGGTTTGATTAAAAGTGCGCGTTTGTGTGCGTGCGTTCACTTACACTGGCTCTGGGTGCGTAACGGCATGTCCAGGAGCAGCTGAGTCTGAGAGCCCTGAAGCGAATGCCCTCGTCGTGCCATAGAGTTACCTGATGGACGGAAAGGAAAAATGTTTGGATGGTTCCACAGGTGTAATCGTTGTACATAACCATGGGATTAGTATGATGCGAGTTAAATGGCTAGCGGTCACAAAAAAAAACATCTATACACTTTTTAAGTGGTTTTATTGTGTTTTCAAACTGCAAAGTAAAATAAGACTGCAGTGTTTTTTTTTTTAAATCAACAAATCATGAACAAATCTTAACGTGTAGTTTTGTCATCTACATTTGAGATGAAATAATTAACAGGCAATTAAGAAATGATGATGAACCCAGCAGTGTGACCCAGTCCAGAGTTGTGTCAAATGCCTGCCTACCTCTCAGTAAAAAAGGAAAAAGTGTGAGAATGAGCGTCGTGAATGTGTGCACGACACCGCGTTTGTGCGCGCGTTCAGCTGATAGCTCTACGCAGTCGTCTGACATTCCACCTGACAGCTCTGAACTTTTCACAGTGCCAGGACTGTCAGGGAGCGAGAAGGGGAGAGCGAGGGAGGTGAGGTGAGAAAGGGGAGGGGAAAACCACGTCAGGGGGCTCCATCTGTCTGTGAGCGGTGACGGCGTGCATGCTTGTATGTTTTGGCGCGGCCAAGGTTTCTGCCCATTCTCCCATCATCACCTGGTGATGTGTGATGAAGGTCAGTCCTGTCTGCAGGGCGAAACCCAACCAGAGGTTCCATGCAGGACACCGGGCTGATACTGTCCTGGTATGGGGATTGAAGCATCACCCAGACATTAACACGGGTTCCTGTTTCCACAGTTTGTCACTTACAGCGTGTTCTACACCGATATGACAACAACCCTGATTTCCAGCATCTGCTTTTTCCAACGTGGGGGGTTTTCATGTAACTCAAGAGCTACCGTTTCAAACGTGGGTTTGAAATGTGCTACTGTTGCACTGCTGCCTAAGGCTGCAACTTGCTGCTCATCTGCACACACCACCTAACAAACACAGTCTTTGACATCACTGATGTACAGACATGCTCATCATTTAAGATAAGGCTGGAATATTCATTATCTTTGTTCTCATCAACAGAACCCATGAAAAGATCTGAGGCCACAGAGCTTTAGTTCACATCCCAATGCGTTCCAGCGTCCCTATCCTGTGAACGCGCTCCTCTAGTCATAGAGCAGCCTAACTAAAGAAAAAGGTTTGCTTTAGATTTGCAGTCATATCATTCAAAACATGTTTGTATTCAATCAGCTGATGCCACGTAACAAAGCTCAGGACACTCCTGTAACTGGTTGATCCGGTCAAGTATCACACCCATATGTTTGCGATGTTGATTAGCCTCAACCAGCGAGGCTCTATAGCTCAGTGGTTAGAGCACTGGTCTTGTAAACCAGGGGTCGTGAGTTCAATCCTCACTAGGGCCTGTGTTTTTTGTTTTTATGGCCTTTACTGTCACAAATACATTGTCAAAACAACTTCAAGACCGTGATTCAAGGGTTCTCCTTAAGCCCAAATCACACACAGAGATTCCACAAGAGCTAGTTCAACAGCTGTAAGGCTGTGTAATAATTCATTGTGGGTTTTTGTTTTTTAACATGAAAGTTGTCCATAACTCCTTCTCCCATTCATGTCAATTAAAGTCCATGTGACTGGCAAATTCAGGAATGTGTTTCCTGTTTTGATTCCGCTCCCGCTGGCTCGGAAGAAGTCACAGCTCTCAGTTCACAATTGTTCAATTTTGACCTGCAAATTTGCACAGCTAATGGAAACAGTGACGCACTTTGTTAGACTAATGACTTCTCCATTTCCAAACAGCGTGCCATCACCCTGATTAATACACTATAACACCACCAGAGACACAAACTGCAGCGCCGCTCTAAAGGACTGTTCAGTGTATGTCACCGCTCTGCTCCACAGTAAAGTATTTCATATGTAGCATTGAATCTGTGACATTGCATCCTTTTTTGGTGCCGAGTGTGTGTGAGGCAAAAAAGCCATGATCTCACCGTAGATACTCTGTAGCACGGAGCTCTTACTCGCTGGCAGTTTGGTGGGCTGAGCTCGGATTTCTATCTTCTTCCTGTTGTGGGCATGGCTTGGACCGCCGGACTCCACCTCCTCGCGGGTTTGTACCGCTCTCCATCTGCACGTGTGGAACCTGGAGACGCACATCCATGCAAGAGGATACACATTCACGGTGTTCAATAAAAAAATGTCAGACTGTGTTCAAAGGTCTAAAAGCTGGCAAGTCCTCACACTAATACTCACTAAGCATAAACAAAGTAAACAGAGTTTATTCTAGGCAGTTAAAAGGCAGCACATACAGAATATAATTGTGGAGCTGAATGGAAACAGAGGACCTCCTGTGGCGGACTGGCAACCTCTAAGAGAAACGGATTGGGAAGAGGGAGCGAAACGCAAAAAGAGGCTGCTGGTAGCTATTAGAGCAGCACGGCTGAACTTTTAGCCTCTTGTTAAACCAGTATGAAAGCTCTAGATTACAGCCCGCCTGTCCCCTGCCTCCTTGTCTCACCCATCTCCCACGCTCTCCCCCCAACTGCTCTAGTGTTGATGGCATCCAGACCAAACATGGCAGGGGGGTTACAGGAGAGATGAGAATGGGTTGGCATGTATGTGGGAGAGGCAACATGTGGGCACCACATGGCACTGCCAATCTCCCACAGCCAGAGAGGCTTCAGCTACCGAACAAGCCTCCAGGTACGAACGCAGGCGTACACACGTCAGCTCACCTTCTCCAAGCGCGCTGGATGATGCGCGCAGCCTCGTTCCTCCTCCTGCGCTGCTCTTTGTTGTGTTCCCTGTGCGTGCGTGTTGAGATGGGTGCGTGTGTGGCAGACGTTGTCTTTCTCAAGGGGCTTTTGTGGTCTAAAGATGAGCTGCGCCTTAATGAGGGGGTGTCGGTTTGGACTTTGGCGGCGGCCTTTTCTGAAGTCTGCTCCTTGTGGTTTCTGTACTTCAGGGGAGCGGTGAGGGCATCGGTCTTGCCGGGGGCATTCTGTACAGGCATGCGAGCGTGTTTAAGAGCTACGCATTCTCTGATTACAGTGTCAGTTTGGTCCGTCACTGGGACACATGTGGAAGGAACGCATGTGCTTGAGGAAGGTCGCTCCCTGACTTTGGGCATGGGGGGTCTGGGTTTGAGGCTGGGTGGCTGGCTGAAGCTGGCGGGAGTGAGAAGTTCCTTCAGCCTGGTGGTCTTCAGAGCACCGGGCGCAGCATCACCGGTCACATGACACTGGAGGCTCGAAGAATCAGGAACCTGGTGTGGTTCAGCTGCTTTACTTCTCCTGGAGGATCTGCCCTTGTGGGCTGATGTGGTGGTGAGAGAAAATGAAAATATAAAAGAGGAGTTTCTGCGTTTTGTGTGTTTAGTTTGAAAAATGCAATTTTGTATTTCAAGAAAGCATTTATCTTGGGAGATATTTTCACATAATTTTATATCATCAATATCACACCTCATGCAAATGAAAGACCATACCATAACTTATCAACCCACTTTAAATAAATTAGTACCAGATTCATCATAGCAACTACACATTAGTACCTTTGAGTCTCTCCTCTTTGCTCATGGTGCGTTTGGATGATTTCTTTGTTTCCACCACTGAGTCATTCATGGATAAGTCTTCTATAATGTTCGCTAAGGGGAGCTTTTCCTGCTCTGTTCTCACCAAAGGGACCCTCCGTTCCTCTGTAGTGACCACAGAGACTTGCTGCACGGCTCCTCTCCGCCGCTGTTCTTCCTCTCGTTTCCTGAACAAAGAAAAGCAGTTGATCTCATTGTGGCTTATAGTTTTGTCTGAAATGCACCGCATGAACAGCCAAAGTCCAGGCCGAGGAAATAATGTGTTTATAAAAGGGACTGTGGCCTATGGTGACACTCATTTATTTAGGTTAATGCACATCCTTATATATAGTATGTGGTCATTCTAAATGGCCACCAAATTGAACATCAAATTCACATGACATATATTTTCGCTGCATTTTTTCAAGTACACATACCGATGGAATGTAACCAGTTTCACATAGGAATTAAAAAACTCTCTGGTTAGTTGCCGAACAGTAAAAGTTGGTTTACAGCTTTTATTAATCAGGAAAAAAGAGTAAATTCTAGGAAAACTCAAAAAGTAAGCTTAAACTTAAATTTGCCCTCTTAAAACAAACCTTCATCTTAGAAGCATCGTGAGGCCGAACAGAGACTGGTGAGCAAATGACAAAAGGAGAAGAGGCCAGACAGGGGGAAGACATATGAGTGTGCAGGGACGACAGGGAGAAAGATAGATATGGAGAGAGTGTGACTGTTCCTATCTGGGCGAGAAGAAGAAGAAGACAGATAGCCAAGACAGAAACAGGAGTGAGCGATGAACACGATGCATGTGAATGAAAAAAAGGTATCGTGAGAGAGTTATCATCACAAAGCAATAGAAACAACGACTTCAGTACGTGTGTCTCTCCATATGTCTACGCACACAAATATGGAAGTGTGTGTGTGTTATGTGCTCATCTCTCACTTGGCTGCATCCTTGCGCAGCTGCTCGTGCCTCATGAGGAGCTGCTTTCTCTCCCTGAAGGCCTTGCGGACGGTGTAGCCCTTGTAGACCGCCTGGATGGAGGCGGCAGCGATATCCTGGATGGCTGCTATGGACAGAGCGCCGTGCTCCAGCATGAACTGAGTCACCTCGCTGTGCCCCCCCAGCAGAGCGTAGTCCAGAGGAGTGTACCTGCACAACACAAACACCAGTGTGATTCATATGCTGCCCTCCTTCCACTCCCTCCAGGCGCTCAGTCTCGCCCGGCCGTGTCCTCACCTCTCCTCCGTGTGCTCCATGTGATTAGGAAAGGCGTTGTAGCCCAGGAGCAGTTTCACAGCGTCCAGGTAGCCATTGTTACATGACCAGTGGAGAGCAGTCCGCCCCTATAGACCCATAACAAGAGCACCCAGTCACAACTGTAGTCCTCTCAAAAAGCTCAACATAGCTCACACGTATGAGTAGATATTTACCTCCTTGTCCTGGATGTTTGGATCGGCGTTGTTCTCCATGAGAACGGCCATGCAGGTGATGTAGCCGCCGTAAGCAGCACACTGCAGAGGAGTCCGCCCTGCCTGGTCCTGCCCAGGAAAAGTCAGAACATTGAACAAAAGTCAAATGCAGGACAATTAAAAATTGAGCTCAGAATTTATGAGGTTCATCCTGATTTTATACTCACTGCTCGTAAAGTAGTGCAGAGGAAGATTTAATTCCCATTTATTCCTTGATTCATACGGGACATGTCGCTTCGGCTGTCCGACTGATTTTTGTCATAATTAATGGGGGACAAATCTACAATCCTTGTAAGGATGGACTTGAATGAAACTCCCTATTTACTATGTTAATGTGATGAATGCATATTGAACCGTGTATGTTCTGAGTGTGTGCATTTCAACCTGTACATTGGGACCAATCCCGTTCTCCATCAGTATCTGGCAGACTTCAGCATTCCCTCCCAGAGCTGCCCAGTGCAGAGCGGTGTGCCCATCCACGTCGACCAGGTCCACACGTGCCGAACCTTCATCCATTACATTCACATTTCAGTTGCGTGACACTTGAATAACCTTAATTTCCTACATATCAATAAAGCTATTCCTCTAGAATAGTCATGTAAAAATCAACAATCAGGACACATTGGTACAGAAAATGAAATCATTGCAATGCTTTCACATATACACCGATTTCACCAACCTTTGATGAGTGTGAGTATCACATCTCTGTGTCCCATCTCACATGCCCGAAACAGGGGGGCGTGTTTCATCACATCCAGAGAGTCAACCATCGCTCCTCTCTCCAACAGCAGCTTCACTGTGCTCACATGGCCTGACAGGGAGGCCGCATGCAGCGCTGTGTGAACAACCACACACACACACACACACACACATTAAAAAAAACATCCTGAGAAAAGAGGTCCTGGATCTAACTGGACAGTAAATACCCTCAGGACAACTGCTCCTCCCTGATCTGCCTCTTCTTTGTTCATGCATTCCCTTGACTGCAGCTCCTCTCTGGGCTGTGGCTAAAGCCTGGTCAACGTCAGGTTAAACAAACAGAGAAATTTAATGAGGAGCAATACACTTAGGCTGGTGGCTACCCATCCTCCCCCCTCTCTCCAATCCGCAGACAACACAGACTAGAGTCAAGTGCATGGAAGTGATCTGGGCACCAGTCAGCTTCGCTGCCCTTCACACCGTCTCATTAGGATGACTCAACCGTTGCATGTTATGCATGCATAAACAATGACTGCCTGGCTGAACAGAAGGGCTATCGCCGTGGAGATTATACGTTCTAACAGCCTCGGGGGTCAGAGAGTGGCAGCAAGTCATGTGTGTCTGCATGTGTGAGCGTTCGTCTGTGTCAGAGGACCGTGCTGCCAGTGGTGGGAGTCTATTCAGTGGACTCGCGCTAATTCTGCTGACAGTATCACTTCCCTCTGTCCCTCATAGTCTCTCAAGCACCTTGAGGGGGGGGGGGGGGGTCCCTTGTGACATCATCACCCTAAGCCCTAACAAGCAGCAGGCCACATTATAAAAAAAAAGGGATAAAAATGTGTTTGTGTAGAGTATTGTGACCGGGGCGTTTATGTTGCCATGCACAGGAAGAAAAGGTGGAGAGGTGGAGGAAGGGTGGGGGTCAAAGCAGTTTAGAAGAGCCTCAGTTCCTCCTCTTGTTTCTCAGGTGCTCACCCGTGCCCCCGTACTTATCAGCCATGTTGATGTCAATGTGAGGGGTGAGGGTCAGCATGGTGCGGATGACATCATCACTGCCCTTCCCAGCGGCCCACATGAAGGCCGTCCTCCCCTCCAGATCGGATTCATCCTTCACAGATGGGTGGGACAGAAACACACCCACTGTCTCCTATTGACACACACACAAAGACATTTCATTTTTGTGTAATTTAGTTTATTGGACGTGCGATGATACTGAACATAAGAGATGAGACAGTTTTATTTCATTATCAACGATATTGTATTGTGGATGAAGCTGCTGCTGACTCAGCGGGTTTCCCAGCTTTGTGCGTTATTAATGTACAACTCACAGCATTGTTGCTCTGAGCACCGTAGTGCAGAGGTGTTGCTCCTTGGCTGTCGGAGGGAATAGTGCCTGATGTGTTTCTCTCCAACAGAAGGTGGACAATTCTGGCATGGCCTGAAAAACACACGTTTACTTTGGTGGGACGTGTGGGTGACAAGGACATACAGCAAGGAGATGGCTCAACTATACTCTCCTACAAAAGCACCTTGTTTTCTTGTTTACTTTTAACAGAAAAGCCAAAAACTCCAAATCGAGTCAACATACCTCAACTGTCAGAATTTACACAATCACCATCCACTGTGTTTTCTTTGTATGGTGGTGTGAAAACAGGTTGTACGGACAATAAACCCAAAGAAACTAAACTGTTGGGCACACTGGTGCATTGAGCTAAATGCTGATGTCAGCATGCAAACATCCTCACTGACAACACTTATGCTAATGTTAACCAGGTATACATGTTTACCATCTTAGTTTAATGTGTTGACATTTGCTTATTAGCACTAAGTACAGCTAAGGACAGCTGAGGCTGAGGGGAATGTCTAAGAAGAAAAGTTAGATGATGATCTAAATCAGCATGATTCATCCTCTGGGGACTATGAATGTCCACAATTTCATATTAATTCACCTGATCCTTTTTGAGATATTTGAGTCTGTGGTGGACAAAGTGGTGACATTTCCGTCCCTGGAGACACGCTGCTAGTGTGGCTAAAATGAAATAAACCTGTATCTTGTCATGCTGGCAAAAAGTGCTTTTTAGCTTGAATTCAGTTGACCAAATGTTTCTAATTCCAATTTTGTTTCGGGGGGAAAGTGGTCATGATTTTGAACGTAGCCTGAAATCCTTCGTGTCAGTGTGTCACGGGCAGGATGTGTGTTCATTCACCAAGCAGAGCTGCCCAGTGCAGCGGCGTTCTGAAGAGGTTATCATAAGCAGTCACATTACAGCCCTCGTAAGACGTCAGCACCTCCACCACTGCCTCGTTACCGTCGGCAACGGCGAAGTGCAGGGGCGTCCGGCCCTCATAGTCCTGCCAGTTCAACAGGGACTCGGTGGGAGCTGCCTCCTTCTCACACAAACACAGAGAAGAAAAAGACATGCAGACTGACTGGTGGGGATGGAGGTTGATGATGACAGGATTACTGCAGTGTGTGTGTGTGCATGGTAGTGTGTACCAGGATACAGCGGACAGTTTGCGTAGCGCTGGGCTCTTGACTGTGAGCTGCCCAGTGCAGAGGGATTTTGCCTTCACTGTCCGGGATGCCAATGTTGGAGTCGTGTTTGATCAAAAGGCGAACGTGTTCTGGTCGGTTATAAAACGCCGACCAGTGGAGAGCAGTTTGCTGCACAGAGAGAGAGAGAGAGAGAGAGAGAGAGAGTGAGAAGGAGTGAGAGATAAAAAGAAGGAGCCAAAGATGATGAATGGAGTTCAAAACAGAGGGGGCCGTTGTAGCACCAGGTTTGAGGTTTCCATTTACGTTAAAAAAATTACTCAACTTTGACAGGAAATATGAGGGCAAAGTGCTACACAAAGCTCTTATTGACGATCCAGCAGTGAGCTGAGATTGTAAGTCTGATAGTGCCGCCATGATGACTACTGAGCTATTCTGAGATTCACTGAAACCACTGTCATCTGACACAATGATGCATATTGGATTATTATAAAACTAACTACTGATGTCAGACACACATCAGCTCCTACAGACAAAAGAGACTGTTTGTATGTTTGTGGTCTTATCAGCAGGACACAGGACAAAGCAAAGGACTGTTAAATCATTAACTGCTGCCTGAGTGTGCCTCTCAGTGTTTAGGTTTTTGACTGCTGCTCATGAATTACTGACTGTGTATAAATTCCTGCTGCTATCTTAAGCCAGTCAGTTATCTGTTGGCGTGCTATTGGTCAGACGCCCAGACTGACTGGTTTCTGACTGAGGACACAGTAGAAACAACTTGTGTGTATCTGTAGTACCTTGTTCTTATCTTGTGTGTCAACCTCTCCAGGTCCGATGTGTTTGAGCAGCAGGGCGAGGGCTTTTGGGGACGGGTGTCGGGTGGCCAGGTGGAGGGGTGTCATCTCCTCTAAATCTTTCTGCAGCCAGTTAGCACGTCTGGACAGCAGCAGCTTCAGGAAGCGCACATTCCCCTGCAACACACAAGCAAAATCGTCTCAGAATCCACTAATTCTCCTCCATAGCAGTCCTGAAGGAGAGCAGCGACACACACATCTCCCAGGCGTTTGTGTCGGGTTCAATCCGCAGGTCATCCATCTTCCCCCCTCCTGCCTCTCTGTTCAGCGTCTGTGATGAGCTGTTAAACAGTAAACAGCAGCGCTCTGCCTGTCGTACCCTCCAAGTCATCATCATCATCATCCTCCTCAGGTTTGGTCTCTCACCACCGGGCCGCCGGGTGATGTATCCCGCAACAGCTGTCGCTGGACGGCAGGGTGTGTGTGTGTGTGTGTGTGTGTGTGTGTGTGCCCACGTAGGCATGACTGTGTACACGTGTGAGTGTGTTTTGTATATTTGCCAACCTGTGACCACAATGCCACAGTCTGACAGATCTATCTTGTGTGTGAGCATGCATCTAGACTCTGAGTGTGTGTGTGTTTGCGTGTGTGTGTGTGTTCCCGTCCTCCCTATTCTCAGTCCAATTAGATCCGTAATCCCTGGTCTCTCTCTCTGTCTCAGCCATTTATTGATCAGATGTCAAAGAGACAGGGCTTCCCATCACTAGTATCCCCCAACACACACACACACACACACACACACACACACACACACACACACACACACACACACACACAGCTATGGGGCAGACCCCAATAACCTATTACCTCCCCTCTATCTTCAATGATATGCGGCTCCTGTATCAGTACACTCACATAAAAGAGGGCACAAATAAATAAATTAGTTGTAAAGAGATATCATTAGTAACACATCCCACTGTTTCCCAGCTCCATCCCTCAAGAGACCACCCTGTCTCATTATTATTGTCTCTTCTGGCTGGTCTCAGTCTGGGCTGAAGGGAAACAAACATTAATCACCATGGATCAGCAAAATACTATGAAAGAGGACTTTGTCCAAGCAGAATAATGTTCTATTCATAAGAAAACGTGTAATTGTGCACAAGTAAAACTCATAGCTACAGTGTTTGTGTGGCAGGATTATAAATCAGTTATCACCTCAATAAATTCTAAAGCCATAACTGCAGCCACTAGGGGGCACTGGCTTCCCACTGGAGCTTATGGGCTGTCACACTTTCTCTCTAGTGTTCATATTTATTCCATCTTTATAAATCTATCCACTTATCAATTTTACTTTGTGAAGTAACTTTGTCAAAGTTATGCCATGAAATGGGCTGACACACACACACATACACACACACACACTTGTTTGTGTGTGTATGTCTGGATGTTCAGACCTTCTGTGCGGCGAGGTGCAGAGCGGTGCGCTGGCTGTGGTCCGTCTTGTTGACTGAGGCTCCAGCCTTCAACAGAATCTCTGCACAATCCAGGCGGTCGGCCAGCACGCAATACATCAAAGGGGTCCGGCCAAACTGGTCCTCACGGTCCCGCAGCGACGGCTCTGCTACACACACACACACACACACACACACACACACACACACACACACACACACACAGAAAGCACAATTTAAGAGGTTCAGAGGAGCACGGTTTGAACACAATATGTGTTGAATTTAAAAAAGACAATGATGTTGCTTGTGACTGAATATGTTTAAATCTATTTTTAACAAACACGCAGTCTTTTACTGCATGCGTTTAATAGGAATTCCACTTTTCTCAATTTATTTGGAACAGCTGGAAGCCATAAGGAAATGATAGTTGCAAAACCCCAAATCTCCTACGAGTTGCTGCAGCTGTCTCTGCACCGACTTTGTACAGACGGATGTAAAGAGACGTAGAACGCAACACATTCCCACTCATTAATGTAAGATGGAGTCTGTGTGTTTGGGGTGTCTCGGTGTCTCTGTGTGCTCTACAGATGTTGATGGAGTGAATATACCTGTCAAACATTTAGAGGCTGATTGCCTACCTGTGATGAGTTTGAGGAGGGCGCTCCGATCTCCATTGACAGCTGCAGCATGAACCTGCGAGCCCAGAGATGCAGGTCCTGGGCTCGACGTGGCTGAGGCCTGCAACACAAACATATAGAAGGTCACAACTCACACAGTGACATTAAGAGGAGTCTAGACTGTTTCCTTACCATTCATTTAGCCATAAACACACCCCACAGCAACAAAGTTGTTCATGCATACTAGCACAATAAACCATGTTTAAAAGGCTACTACTAAAGGGAAATTTAAAAATCATTCCCAGTCCTCACAAAAATAAGTTTCATAGATAGACAGAGATAGAGGAGTAAACTCATCCAACATCGCAGTCAACTACACGATAATACTGATACTTTCTTACAATGGGGAGTGTGTGCATGAGCATGCTTATGCTTGTGTGTGTGTGTGTGTGTGTGTGTGTGTGTGTGTGTGTGTATTTATATATATGAGTGTGCTCCTGCTGAGGGGGCTAAATCTCTTCCTGGCCCCACTTAACCGGAGCCCAGTGAAAGCTGGGTAATCTGCAGACAGGAAGCAGCTGGGGAGGGGGGAGACCCTGTGTGAGCCTATAAGAGGGGGGTCTCTCTTCATGTCTTATTCATGTCTCATTAATACTGCAGCATGCCTCGCTGTGTGTACGCGTATGTGTGTGTGTGAGTGTGTGAGTGTGTGTGTGTGTGTGTGTGTGTGTGTGTGTGGGTTTAGAGATGTGGGACAAGCCCTGCGGGGGACAACACAGAAATCAATTATCGCCCCTAAACACATAAACGCTGGAGGCACAAACTCATGCCACAATCTGAGATTTCTCCAAGACATTTTCATTATCGGTCGCACAAATAGATCTGATTCACAACTATCTGTCTTATTATACACACCTCATAGGAAACATTGGTGAAGTACAGGGAGGCGGATTACTTCGGTCACAGTGTTGAAAACTTTTAAACTCTTGGGAGGGAATACTCTGATGCTCTGGTGTCCTCCATCCTTTCTTCTCATCCAGCCCAGCCCCCAGCCCCCCACCCTCGCCGTCACCTCATAAAGTGCGCTCCTGTAGACACTGCGTGCAGCGTGGCAATTACCCATCATGCTCACTAGTTTCTCACGCTCTGTCAAGAAGTGGCGGAGACTTAATACAGGTTAGTTGATACATTTACGGCAAAGTAGGTCTATGCATGCGCGTAAAGGAGGATGGTAGGTGCGGCACATAAAGGTGTGTGAACGTCAGTGTGTGTGTGTGTGTGTGTGTGTGTGTGTGTGTGAGTGTGTGTGTGAGTGTTTGTGCCACGTCATGGGAAGTTATTTTCCGTGAGAGAGAGTATTTACAGGGGCTTTGCTAAAATCAACCACAAACATCTCTAATTTACAATGATTACTCAGTCAGTGATGCGCGTGCACACACACACTCGCACACACACAGTCTGCAGATACTAATATCTAACACATGCAGAAATCGGAGAGATGACATGGCCTCAGACAGAGTAATACCATGATTCTGATGTTAGCACCTTCTTACACGGACGATATTCACTGTTCATCTTTTCAATCTTGACAACTTATTCCAATTTTTCACTTTACTTTTGTTGACGTATTTTGATCTTTTTTTTTTCTGCAATTCTGAAGTCAATATGAAAGCCCCCCAGGTGCTCCAATGAAAACATATGAATTGATTTACGAATAATCTTAGATGCAGAAAAAAATATCATAATTTGGCCAAACACTGACATGAGGGACACAAGTCAATATTTGAATCTATGTGAGGGACATTCATATCGCCAAGAGCAGGCAATTAGAGTTTCATGAGGACCTGAGTGTTTTGGAAACACCTACAGTGCATCCAAATTTGGCCAGAAAGGCTTTCGCGATGCGCTGTCTGAAATCAAACAAAGGAGAGTGCAAAAACAACACCAGTTCCTGTTGAGAGGTTTGGAGTGGTCTCATTTAGCCATTCATACGTGTTCCTCAGGGAGCACTCCACTTGTTAACATGAGACAATAACTCAGAATAAACTATTGATCACGAGCTGAGGTCCAGACCAGGTGATTGTGCATCTGTATAAGTATTGACTCATGCTGATGCTGACATTATTTAGTCTTTATTCATATTCGGCCTCATATAACCACGGTGAGTTTAACAAAGAATCCAGAAACTCCCACGAAACCTTTCAGCAACACGACAGGAGTGCTGGAATACACACTGCCTCCTTACGAAGACACAACAACACACACACACACACACACACACACACACACACACACACACACACAACACACACTGCTCGTGAGACAGACGGGCAAAGAAACCAGAGTCAAAGTGTGTGTGTGCCTGCGTGCGTGTGTGTGTGTGTGTGCCTGTGTGAACAGTGTGTTTTTCTATTTGTTTCTCTAGCTGTCTGTCACTGTGAAGGTGTCTGCTTTTGATAGAGGACATAGCTAAGGCATGCTGGGTAAGCAGTGGGGAACAGAGCCTGAGCCTGTGGCCTTTATTTCAATTCTAGAGAAGTGCAAGTGTGCACACACACACACACACACACACACACACACACACACACACACACACACACACTTTTTGTATCCACATATCTTTAGTTTACACAGTTATAAAGGAGTGTGTTTAGGTTCTAAGCCAACATGGGGCTATTACAGGGTGCCTATAACAACTACACACCTCTGTGTGTGATTTTGTGTGTGTGTGTGTGTGTGTGTGTGTGTCCATTTCTCAGATAGGAGATAAAAGCTGCAGGGATCGGTCCCTGGGTTTTGACTGACAGGTAAAGAGGTGGGAGGAAGGATAATATCAGCCCACAGGGATGCCCAATCTGTATAGCACTATTTCTAGGGGACTTCCTGGTTCCCCCAAGGACCAATGAGTTGGCTCCCTCAGCTGGGGGCCGGGCCCTGGGGCACAGCAGAGCCAATCAGCAGGGGGCGAGAAGGCTGAGTGACACATAGGTCTGCTAATTTACATCATTACCACAATGCATTCTGACAAATGAGCCCCCAGGGTGTGAGCCAATCACCTGGGAGAGTAATGCAATTAGGCGGGACCACAGCTGTCAATCTCACAGCCACGGGGGTCAGATAGTGACGCCCATGGCTAAAACACTGCTGCCTGCCGTTCACACTCACACACACCGTCCATACATGCTCACATATATACACATAAAGAGAGGGGACACACAGATCCCTGGTGTCGCTATGAGGTGTAGGATAAGTGTGTGTGCAGAGTATGGGACACAGGCGGGTTCTCTATCTCTCTCCTGAGGGTGGAGGGTAGGAGGGAGTCAGAAGGGGAGGTGGTGTGTGTGTGTGGTGTGTGACTGCTTAAGGGACCCAGAGATTGACTTGTGTCCTCTGAGGATGTAAACCTGAGCGCAAGTGTGTGCATATCCACATACGTCTGGGTGTGTGTTTACACTGCCCATGTGTTTTGGGCCACTGGGGCACCGTGTTGTTTGTGCTCTGAGTCAGTGCTCTGTGTGAGAGCTATGACAACAAAAGGGGGAAGAGGGCGGAACCGTAGGGGAGCTAAAACTGCTGCAGAATAGCCCCGCATTTGACTGGCATGTAAACGAGCGCTGCTGGTAATGAGGCTTATCTTAGTCTCATTAGGTGTAGTGATATCATACCGGAGCACTCCACTGAGTCGATAGGGTTCGGCCCAGCATGTCGTTAATGTTTGTGGTGTGTGTGGATGTGTGTGTGTGTGGGCTGGTCGATGCTGCTGTGACTGGCAGACTGTCAGGTGGTGCTGGAGATTAATCAGAGGCACTAATAACAGCCAGGCTTTGTCTCAAAACACCTCTGCTTACTCCTTCGTGGCCCAAAAAAAGGAGGAAGAAAGCTAGATTTCTTAAAGAAACATTGGACAAACAAGTGCACAACTTCTGCAACAGTGAGCCAAACCAGTCCCTGTCAACTCATGTCTGTGGTCCAGGCACTGGTTGAGACACTAAGAGTAAGGGGAGCCGTGTGTTTTGCGTCATTATATCACTAATGAGACGCCCTCAGGAGGGAGGAGGGTGAGAGACGGCAAGGTGGACAGAAAAAGACGGACGAAGAAAAAGAGCGAGAAGAGGAGGGGAGAGAATGAGCAGAGGGAAGGGAGACAGAGACCAGCTTGGGGACTTTTTCCTCTTCTCCCCTCCATATCCTTTTTTTCCAACACCTCTGAGTCTAATTGGACTAAAACTGTGATCTAATTAAATGTCCAATTAAAGCACAGAGAGCAATGTGCCCACCGGCGAATCAGAGTACAGGGACATAATCAGCTGGAAAAACAAACAGAAAAATCAATGGGCGCAATGCAAAATGGAAAAAGATGGAGAAAACAGAAAAAAGGGAGGAGTAGGTGAAAAAAGGGGAGGATGGACAGATAAAACCAGCAGTGCAGGGAGAGCGGTATGGGTGTGTGCTGCAGTGTGATCGGATCGTCTTTAGACAATGTCACCTCAACAAAACAAAAAAAACACATGACGGACCAACATAACTGTTCATATGTAGCTTTGTTTGCCTTGCAGCCAAGTACAAGACAAAACACAGAGTGGTGACCATGTCAAAGTTTCAAATATTCTTATGACGTGTGAGAACAGGGCTGTTTGACTGCAGCACTAAAAGAGGACATTATTACCATGTGCCTCAATTTGTCAATCTGGGATATATTACATTCTTTTAGCCATAAAAATGATTAAACAAGCAGCAGTTTTTGATTAAGGCTTCTCAAATGTAACGATTAGCTTGTTTTTCTTTTTGTCCATATCACTGTGAATCGAACGCCTTTGTGTTTTTTGACTGTTAAATGATGCAATCAATTTGAAGACCTCCCATTTGGCTCGGGTGAGTTGTAGAACTGTCATTATTTTATCGTTGGTAGGGTAAACAATCCCTGGATCAAAAATATTGACAGGCTAAGTTTGTTGCAGCCCAACTTCATACGTCGGAGTTAGAAATTAGACAGCTTGTGGCTTCACATAGCTCACTTCTACCCAATCAGGATGGAAACCTGTGTATAATTAACATAATTAGCCAAATCCCAGACCGATATCCATCTATTTACTTTTAATGAATAGTAGTATGATACTCTTTTAGTTTGAGTGCATAGTTCAGTAAATTATCAGCTCAAGTTTGACTGTAGTAGTTCCTTTACAACGTGTCTTTTCTGCACATATGAGTAAACAGGAGTAAAGTATAGCCTAGTTGCAACATATAGTAGGCAATACATGTACATTCTTCATCGTCTGTCATTTTAATTGCATTGTTTCCATTTTATTTTTTATAGTTAAGAGGAAGAGGAAAGAATAAAAGTGATTCCTGAAAGACTTTAGATACTTTGCACCAGGAATATTGGTCCAGTTGGAATTCTTATTTAGCAACAAGCACAACTCAATTTTTCATATTTTGAAAAATATTTTCACTGGGAGATTATTTTCCTGGATATTGTGGCTCTTATTTTGTATTTACTCCCTAGCGTAACGATTTAACTAAGACAGAGAGAGAGAGAGAGAGAGAGAGAGAGAGAGAGAGAGAGAGAGAGGGAGGGAGAGAGGGAGAGGAGAGAGAGAGAGAGAGAGAGAGAGAGAGAGGGAGATGTGTGTTCCTCTGAATCCATCTGTGAGTTGCTCACACACTGTGAACCCCCTATTGACAGCTTTAGCACATAAAATATTAATGCTGGGATTCAATTCAACATTCCAGCTTAATCTCCTTAATAATTAGGCTGTTCAAGCACACACAATTAGGTCTGATACACCAAGTCTCAATGGCCTTGACTCTAGAGGGAGAAATATAACAGATATGCTCGATGACTCCAGAAAACAAAACCCTTGTGGGACATATGATCCTAAATTAAATATGGGTATAGCTGCCCTATTTGCATTGGATTCTTACCATAACTGCATGGAGGGGGACACTTCAGCAGATGTTGCTCAGTTCAGTTCATCCTTTGTGAGTGTGGTTGCACGTCCAGGTCCCCTACCTGCCCTGATCCTGGCTCCTGCAGGGGCAGAGAAGAGGATCACTCATACTGAGACCAGCCCACCTGTTCCCACAAATACCTGCCAGCATAACACCGCTACTGTACTGATTACAGACAGTACAGAGAGAGGGTGGCACCAGATTTACATGTTGTTTGTGTATTGGGTTGTAAAGTCTTTGTTTTAAGAAGCTGCTACACGATCACGGACACGTACACACACACACACACACACACACACACACGCGCGCACGCACGCGTACACACACGCCATACTTACGGAATTACATGCAGAGTTTTGCATCGCTTTTCTGACTAGGTTGTGTGTTTCTGATTGCGTTTTTGCTCAGTAACTTGAACGCATTGCTAAATGGTCGAACGCAGTATTACGAAAAATGGAGCATAATGATGCAACTCCCCCCTGCTCAAGAGAAATCAGTTATTCATAAGCGCAATGGAGATATAGAATAACTGTGTCAGGAGGTGGACTCAGTGTAACGTTATTGCTGTCGCGTTTTAATAACGTGTCCTTTTCAATCCCCCGGTGTTATATTTACCGTTTGATTCCTTTCCTCTCAGATGAAAATCTAAGGAAAGTTTTCCTCAAAGTGCTCCCGTTGAATCGCCACCGTCCGGGTGACAAAACACTACAACTCCCGTTAGCGTTGCAAAGCAATGGACCGCCATGGTTGAAGTTTTCGCCGTCATCTAGGTCGAACGACTGGCGATATCGAAAACTGCATCGCCCACAAAGCCGTGCGAATACCCGGAAGTGTCCCTCGTCGTTTCCGTGGTCACCGTGAGATCCGTTCGCCGACTGTTTCCTGCTGCAGCCAGAAGAGCGGCGTCGAGACAAACTGGGAAGACTCAACATTACCACCTCCAATAACTATATTGTACAATGAAACTGTTAGCAATACCTCCCTCTCTCGATATCCGCGTCCTCACGGTTGTACTGCTGGTAAGCATGTGTATCTCAGCCTCGGAATGTGCACTGCTCTACGAGAGCAAGCTAACGTTTAGCTAGCTAAGTGATGTTAACGTTAGTTAGCCTGGCGCTGGATAGTTAGCTGCTAGCTAGGCGATGAGCCTAACCTGGTGGCATGAGACGTGGCTTTCAAAGTGGCTAAGGTGACCAGTGAGCAGCTAACCCGGTTTGCTTGAAGTGGTGTTGTTTATCACGTCCATTGAGGAGGCCTTTAGACTGTGTTTCACAAAGCGACTCCCATAACTAATCAAGTTATCCAGCTGCAATGTCAACTTGGCCGGTACTGTTGAGTAACGTTAGCTTTAGAAGTTGTGACAAGCCACAACCCTTCTTATATAATCGAGAGGTTTGCTCGCACCAGACCGAGATGTTAGATTGCCAATTTAAGGCATGAGTTAAAATGTGACTCCTGATAACTTTGTTGAGAAGGATTGAAGCATTGAGCTAGCATTAGCCATCACTACATATTGACAGCAGGGTATTATTGCTAATTGCTAGCATTGCCAGATCAAGCATTTTCTTTATTGAAGGGTTCGGTATATTGTATTTTATGAAGCTTAATAATTTATGTTGTACGGATGCCCACATTTATTGTCGGACTCTTCGTGCATCTGTGTGTGTCTCTGAATAGTGCTCACCGGTTGGTGAATTACTCTGTTGTGGCTCATTCTTATTGGCTGACAACCCGGAACTAGACATAGTGCTGTTGTGAGAGTTTGGGGAACTGAAATGAAAACTCAGAACTTCTGTCCGAGTTGCAGAGAAATGATTTCATCGGCTAGCCACAGTAACTGTGGTATTTCATGATATGGTTAATATTCACAGTCGATGTTTTTGCAATGTTGATCCTGGTAACAGACATGTTTTCTATAGAACTGAAATTATTAGCTATGCTATTATTAGTCGATTGACAGAAATATTAGCAGTAACTGGTTTGATCATTGATTGATCTGATTTTTGCAGTATTTTGTCATGCATACATACTAAATATGATCCCAGCTACTCAAATGTGATGATTTGATGCCTTTCCCTGAAATGTAAATCTATTTGTTTTGGACTATTGTTTGAATAAGAGAAGGGTTTTAAGTTGACATCCTTGGCTCTGGGATATTTGAATGGGCTTTATTTAATTTTTTAAGTTTTTTTGACATGTCATAGACTAGATTTAATCACATAAATCACATACATAATTTACAGATTTCGAAATAATCACTTCAGTCCTACTATTGCATCAGAAAACATTTAAATAATACTAATATTAGGGAAGGACATGACAGTTGCACTTCAATATTTGTTTGTGAAAATGTGCGACCCGCCTTGAAACCCACAGTGATAGTTGTGTTTGTTACAGTCAAGGCGGATGGCTGTCATATCCTGTTTGAATAGGATTAAAATTACACAGCAGATTAAACCCAGAACACAGAAGATAGTGCAGACATACTAAAAAAACAACGTAATGTCATAGAAGAGTTGACTACAGTTGCTCACGTTAAACAGTGGGTGTCATGATGATGCATAAATATATGGGATTACACCTTTTTGGGAAAAGAATGTCTTTAGAATTTAGTATTTGGGCTTCTGTCATGACGTCCATATTGTTAGGATTCAGGCCATTTTTATATGCATGCAGTGAATGTCATTCTAGCCCTCAAATTTTCTCTGTGACAATCTCTTTCATACAAGAGTCTTTTATGCAGCATTGCAGTCAGAACTGGAGTTCATAAATCCTCAGTTTACAACCTTGTTCTTTTTTGAGTGAGCCAGAGAAGGATATACATGAAAGACAAATGGATGGCAGCAAGTTTCCTAACACAAAACACTAGACTGACCATAGTTCAAGCTCGTATTCTCTAGCCGATAAGTTGTAGTATCGTTGTGTAGTTGCCATGTTATTTGTTTAAAGAGTCACTGAAGGAATTACAATGCAACCACAGTTAAGCATTAAGTTGGCTCTCTCTCTATGATTTGGTGAGAAGTTGAATGTTATATGTTGAGCTTATAATCAGCAGCTGATGCAGTTTGGCCATGTTTAGAGATATTTTGGCCCCAAATACTGTAATAAATGAACGCTGCTCCACCGTTACATGTTTTGTCACACATTTTTGGTAACATCCATCCATCCATTGTCTACCGCTTACCCTGTATTCAGGGTCGCGGGGAGCCGATCCCAGCTGTCATTGGGCGAAGGCAGGGTACACCCTGGACGGGACACCAGTCCATCGCAGGGCCGACATGTATTTTTGGTAACATATCAAAGTTTAAAATGCTCTGTTTGGCTACTTTATTAAAGGAGTGAGGTACAAATTCCCATCACCAGGTTCTGGACAAACATAAAGTATTAAGTAAACATACAGTCCACATTTACATAAAAAAAACGGAATATCAGGTTATGCAGGAAATAATTTCAGTGGTTGGATGAGGAGGAGTAGGAGGAGAATGTTAATGGTTCGTGTTGCCTTCTCCCTTGCATGCATTGCAAACGCATAGCTTTGGACTCAAAATATAGAGTATCAAAAAAGATATAGTTTTCACTACATTCTACATTGATGGGACCGCATGGAGCAATGCCATGGCGTGCTATTTGTGCTGAGGCATAGGTTTAGTATTATGGTCTTGACGTTACACTAAGAGCTGGTTTTCAGTTGAGTCAGTCTAGATATGCAGACTGACTTCTTGGTTAATTTTGTCTTAAATTACCCGTGACACGGAAGTTAATGTTTACATAAGTAAACATGCTAACCACAATTTATTTGAATAGATTTTTTTTATTTCTTGGTTTTGACTAGAACAACTTCACATTCACTGCTGAGCTGCATCTCAAATGAATCCCAGCTTCCAGGTGTTGTACACAACCTCTATGTCGCATACACTGTTATCCTGCTATCTTCTCTTAAACATCCTGCGTTTCCCCTTAAAAACTACGAGTCTATGTAGGTCTCTAATAGATTAATAGGTGTAAATATGGCTAGGGATGTGATCTAAAAGGGCTAGAAGGGCATTTCTTTTTTCATCAGGACTTCAAATATTTTAGTTGTGAATTCCCACTTAAGCAATCATTAGACTGTATTACACATAGTTGTCTAAACTAGCATGCCTGCGTTTTATGTATTAATTGCTGATCTCTCTCTTCCTGTGTCTGTAGGTGATGGGCCTCTCTACACCAGGACAAGCAGAAATCACCAGTCTGGATTCAGCCAACATTGATGATGTCCTAAGTAAGGCATCCCACTTTACTCTTCTAGGGCCCTGTGTGTGTGTGTGTGTGTGTGTGTGTGTGTGTGTGTGTGTGTGTGTGTGTGTGTGTGTGTGTGTGTGTGTGTGTGTGTGTGTGTGTGTGTGTGTGTGTGTGTGTGTGTGTGTGTGTGTGTGTGTGTGTGTGTCAGTCTCAGCCCCGCCCGTTAATGACACTAAAACACAGTGGAGACTCTTGGCACATTTTTTTTCTTTTCTTTTCGCTTAGGTGTGGTGACAAAGGCTTATAATGATGGGGAAACCCCGGTTTTTATAGTAGGGTCCCCTAGTCTTCAAAAGTGTCTTAAGGGAATACTTTGACATTTTGGGAAATCTGATTATTGACTTTCTTGTTGAGTGTCTTTCTTGTTGAGTGTCTTTCTTGTTGAGTTGGGTGAGAAGACATACATATCTCATGTCTGTTCATTCATTATGAACTTACAGCCATCAGCTTTAGGTTGCCATAAAGACTGGAAATGGGGACACAGCTTATTTCTTTGTATTTCTTTCTCAAACTATTCCTTTAATTCCTTTTTAGTCATTCATATGCTATATGTTTGCTATATTTTCCTCTTTTGTCTTTAAGATTTATTACATTTTCAGTGTTTCTGTTTACTAAGGAAATTATGCTTTCAGTCCACTTTGTCAGACTGTTTGTTTTTCTGTTAGTTTACGTATTCGTATATCCCAAAAGTAATATAATATATTGTGCAATGTATGTCACCACCACCGACATTGCTGTTACCTTGGCTAGCTAGCTAGCTAACCTAGCTATGGGTGGTTTGCTAGATAAATATATATGGCCATGAGTCACTGAAACATTTCTGTGGTCTGTAAGTACTTCCTTGTTTTCTTTGTTTTCTTCCATCATTGATAGAAAATGGAGGGGTTTAAGATTGATTAGCCTAATTCCGGTTATTCATTCTACTAGCAAAATATACATTCACAAGTGTATTTCGCAATATATAGAAGCTCATATTTATTTCCATTGTGTGCGTTTCCTTGCAGATAATGCTGGGGTGTCATTAGTCAATTTTTATGCAGACTGGTAAGTGTGTGGTTTCTCTCCTTGGATGCCATGGATGTGAAAATGAATTTTGCTCATGATGCTAACGTTTCCTATGAATGCCAATAATATATCTATAATGAGATTGCTTTTATTCGCAGAGATTTTGTTGATTTTTACATAGTGTCTGTTTTAATCTCATTTGTTCTTATTAATGGACTGATAATGGAACGGTTAAAGGCAAAAATAATTTGTGAGCATTGTAAAATATTCAGTCAAATTAATCTAAAAAAGAAAGTATTCAATTTACTTACAAAATATGGAAATCATTTTGGCCTTCCACCACTTCCAATGCCCCCCCTTCACAGGTGTAGATTCAGTCAGATGCTCCATCCAATTTTTGAGGAGGCATCCAACATAGCGAGGGAGGAGTTCCCTGAAACCAAGCAGGTGGTGTTTGCCCGTGTCGACTGTGATCAACATTGTGAGTATTACTTACTTACTATTTTATTTGATTTAAGTGGTCTTTAACATTGTCAAGAAATTTCTCTAACAACATGCGGAAGTACTAACAATTACACTTGTAGTACCTGTCTATAAATGACATAGTCGACGTAGAAGTTACATCTAGCAGTCAGCAGAGTCTTGCCTATGGTTATTTGATCGTCGTATTGTCTTTTATTTCCTTGCTTATTGAAAACCACCGTTTAACATTTAAATAGAAATATGGTAAAAACAACAATATTGGCAGAAATGCTTATGTCATATGTCTTCTTTCAAAATAATGGAGTGTGTGTGTGTGTGTGTGTGTGTTTTATTTATGGCACTGCATAGTACTGACACAAAGCGGAGATAGCGAGACAAGGTTTCAGCCTGCTTGCGTTTCATGGTTGTAAATAGAACTTATGGTTATATTTTAATTTTCATTGTAGCAATCCATAGAGGGAAGGGACAGCCAACAGGAGAAGGCTACGCAAGCTGCAAACAGCTGTTACAGCGCTTTAAACAGCTTTCTCACACCTCCCCCAGCTGATTTTAAAGAATCGTTTATATACAAAATACATCCAGCGCCCTGATAGTGCTATGTTTGTGTGCGAGTAGCCTGATTAGTAGTACGTATTCATTTCATATTCTTTGATTGTGAAATAGCCATGTTGCTATATATGTATTATCGTTTATTTCATATACGCACACAGATACATAGACACTAAACAGACAGGGGGATACACACACTTTAATATATTTGATGCACATATGTACACATCGATGCCCAGGACACCAAAGCACAGAAACATAAACCGCCAGCCTCATCCTTTTGAGATAAAGCAAATTAAAGAGAATTATTGATGACCTGCAAACTGTTTGAAGACTAATGACAAAACTGCTGCTTCCTGTGAAGACGGGAGGCTTAGAGACACCCCGCAGAGAGATTGACACCTGCCACACACACACACACACACACACACACACACACATTCAGTGTGTGCAGAGAGAATATTTACTCTTGGTGGGGGGCAGCTTTCATGTGGGAGATCAGAGCTAACTGAAGGCAGTGTTTTCAGACTGAGGTTTAACCGCCGTCTCTGTCGATGCTCTGCTCCTCATCCAGCCATCGCCATGCGTTTTCTCAGTTTCTTCCTCTTCATCATTTGATTTGTCCTTCTTAACTTAACTTTTTCCCCTGCCTCACTGTGCAGCGGACATAGCCCAGCGGTACCGCATCACCAAGTATCCAACTTTGAAGTTGTTCCGCAATGGGATGATGATGAAGAGGGAGTACAGGGGTCAGAGGTCGGTGGCGGCCATCGCTGACTTCATCCGCCAGCAGCAGGTCGACCCTGTGAAAGAGTTGCACTCAATGGAGGACGTTAAAACTCTGGATGTGAGTGGCAAACGACCACACTTATTTTTACCAGCAAATTTCAACATTCATTGTAAAAATGACATCATTTATTTTTTCATTTTACTGTTTTGGCTTTCTTATTTGACAGAGGAGCAAGAGAAACATCATAGCTTACTTTGCAAATAGGGACTCTGATAACTACCACACATATGAAAAAGTTGCCAACATCCTTCGAGATGACTGCACCTTCTTGGCTGCCTTTGGGTGAGACACAACAACATCTTTAATGTATGCTCAGTTTTCATCCTTCAATTTCACTTTCTCTTCAACTTTGCTCATCTGCTTCACTCGTAGAGCCGTATCTGAGGCTGAGCGCTTCAGTGGCGACAATGTAATCTACAAGCCTGTGGGAGAGAGCGTCCCTGACATGGTCTACCTCGGTTCACTCAGCAACTTCGACCTGACCTATGCTTGGGCTCAGGACAAGTGTGTGCCTCTCGTGAGGGAGATCACCTTTGAAAATGGAGAGGTTCGTTACCTGCTTTCTCATAAAGCCCATTGTCAACTTGATTTTTGGTCTGATAGTAGATGTGTGAATCTGGATATGGGTATGTAGATATGCATAGAGTCTGTGTGGGTTGTCAAGCTGCGGAGCCAAGGAATGGCCTTGAATCCATCTGTCCATTACAAATGACATGACACTTGCGTGTGTTTGTGTTTTCCAGGAGCTGACTGAAGAAGGAATCCCTTTCCTCATCTTGTTCCACGTTAAAGAAGACTCAGAGAGCTTAGAGAAGTTCCAGCATGAAGTGGCTCGCCAGCTCATCAGCGAGAAAGGTGAGGCTGTGTGTGTGGCATTTTGTACCGGCCATTATCTTGTGTGCAGATTCAGTGTTCATGACATTGGTGTTTCCTCCTCAGGCTCTATAAACTTCCTGCACGCGGACTGTGAGAAGTTCCGCCATCCTCTGCTCCATATCCAGAAAACTCCTGCTGACTGTCCTGTCATCGCTATAGACTCATTCAGACACATGTATGTCTATCCTGACTTCAAAGACCTCAAGTAAGTACCACCTTTCAATTTATCAATAAAATCTAGGGTATGTGTGCAATAATGTAGTCCTTAAGATGCACAGTATTATCGCAGTCTGATGAATAATTTGTGTGGTCATTTCAAACAATACCAAATATTGTTGTCCAAAAAGGTGCTGATTATTGTTTCATGCAAAAAGAAATTTAACAATAGCCAAGTTACCACAAATGCTACCAAATGAATCTTCCACATGTCAAATCAGTCTAATATATATTCTGTGTTCTTTTAAACCTTTTTCAAGCAATTATTGCCTCATATTGATACCGTATATGAAATAATTGATGACATCTCCTTAAATACGATTTATATTACTAAGCACACACACACACACACACACACACACCATAATCCACTGTGCACTCAACAATAGAAAAATGTCACACCTCCTAAAATCTGTCCTTTATGAATGGGCCTGGACACCGGAGCTAATGTGACATGATTTGGCACGTGCAATAAGTGCTAAACTAATCCAGTCTAATCTAATTTAATCTTATTTATTCTGCCCCCCACTACTCGGCCTCCCCCGGTCCCCAATCAGAGTCTGATCAGATAGACAGAAGCCCTGAGGACTGACCAGCCCTCCACAACCTAATTACATCACATCACCACCGCATGTGGCAAATAGCTTGTAATTACATTAACGCAGTGTATGTTTTGTGTGTGTGTTGTGTGTGTGTGTGTGTGTGTGTGTGTTGTGTCTAGTGTCTACATGCTGCTCTGACACACGGGTTAGCTGGGACTGGGGACCTGCTGCCCCGCCTCTGTGATGTGTGTAACCTGTCGTTAATAAGCACACTTCACAGGACAGCGTTGATATGGATTAATGCTGCTTCATGCCACGTCCGCAGGGGCTGATGTCCTCCGCTGCTGCCACAAGCTGTTTTGTCACACATCAACTTTATTGCTAAACTTTGTGTGGAGGAATGCCTTTGTCAAACACATCAGCTTTTAATGAGTGATTTCAGAGAATTTGTTGCTTTCACCAATTTTCTTGGACCCAGAATTTTGTCATGTGAGCGTTGCAGCCCTGCCGTAAGAGTCTGCATCTCTCCATTAAGGGAGAAAAACAAGAAGCCTAATAATGCCTACATTTGAATGAATGTTTTGTTTTTTACAGAAATCTACTTGCATAAAGACATGACTTATATGAGCTTCATGCAAAATATAAAATATTTAGTTTGCTGGACCTGTAGTGCATTTTGAGAGGTTGATTATGCTAATGATTCAATCTCACAAACGCACACCTAGTAAAGGTGGCACCCATCAGGCTGAAATGATCAATTCATGACAAGTTTGTGCCATTAGGAGTTTTTTTCTTTAATCAGATGATAAGGATAAAAACAATGTTCTTGCATATATAATGTGTGTTTTATTTTTTTTCTCCCCAGTATTCCTGGCAAGCTGAGACAGTTTGTGTTGGACCTCCACTCTGGAAAGCTCCACCGGGAGTTTCACCACGGTCCGGACCCCACAGACAGCACACCCGGACAGGTCAGACAGCAGCATCAACACACGCTGGTACCGAGTCACTGACGGTTTGCTACATGATGTGAAACTCGGCTGTCTCTTCTGACTTTTACTCTCAGGAGGAGACGGGAGGAGAAGTGGCCAGCAACCCCCCAGATAGCTCATTCCAGAAGCTGGCGCCCAGCGAGACTCGCTACACCATCCTCAGCCGGGACCGCGATGAGCTGTGACCTCAATAGCCTTGCAGTGATCCTGTGACTCAATGCCACGCCCCAGGGTCAGGGAGGGGGTTAGGGTTGGGACAGGCCAGCGGTGCAGAACAGCAACACCCAACACCCTTACTGAAGAGAGAGAAGAGGAGGAGAATGAAGAAGAAGGAGGAGGAAAAAGAAGAACAGGAGGAGTTCAGTCCACGACACGACCATGTTGGAATAACCTATATTTTCATAACTCTTTCATGTACAATTTTTATTTTGGATCAAAAGGAAGGGGGGTTGAGAAGAAATTGTGTGTGGGCAGGTGTTAGGGGCATTAGGACATCAAGAGAAGTGTTTTTACTTTTTTCTTTTTCTTTTTCCGGAGCTTGTAAATATGTTCATGCTACATGGGAGTCTCATTGTTGGTCTAAATTAAATGCAGAGTTTTCTTTATTTTATTCCTTTCTTTTACATCACCCAGCTTTTTGTAAAGACAAAAAGAAAAAAAAAACGGAACAGTTCCCTCACTTCAGTTGTACGATTCGTATCTGTGGGTAGTCCAGTTCAGCCTGTCTCATAGGAGATGCTTGTTTAGTCTCAGTGACCTCATGGCTGCATCTCAATATGACCAACTTTAGTCTTATTCATTTGTATAGCACAAGTTATAACGGTATGCCTGTTTGAAGTAGCTGTATCTCCATATCTTCTCCACACCCATTCTGAAGGAATAGAAACATATTTTTAAATGCTTGGGGGTAACACTATTTCAAACCATGACTTGAGGCAGAAGATAAAGAGACGTTGCTACTCCAGCCTATTGAGATGCACCCCTTCTCTCCCTGGTACTAAATGGTTATAGATGATCATGTCTCTTACAGTGCTTATAAAAAGTATTGCCCCCCTCGGACCTTTTTTATGTGTCACTGGTTTACAACACCAAATCACAGTGGATGTAATTAGGATTTAATTTTCTTTTTTCAATAATCAACAGAAAATACTGAAATGTAAAAGTGAATGAGCCTTCTGGCCATCACACTAAATTGTGTGTTTAGCCTAAAACTGCACAAAAATACACCTGATCACCATGATGAAGCCTGGTGGTGGCAGCATCATGCTGTGTGGAGGCTTCTCTGCAGCGGTCCTGGGGCCGCAGCAGAAGCTTAAATTAATGCAGCAAAGTACAGAGAAATCCTGGTGAACACATACAACTATAGATGTTTGTTTTATTGTACCCTCAAACATAAAACCTAATCTACACGGGTTTTCAAAGCAGATTGTGAAAGAATTAGTGTGCGGATGATGAAAGCTGTTGCAGGCCTATTGAAGTAGACCTAAGCCTGTAACTGTTGCCAAAGGTGCCTCTATTAAGTATTGTCTTGAAGGACATGAATACTTATGCAATCAGGAATTTTGTTAATTTTGTACCCAAGAATTCTGAACGTCTTTCTGTTCATTGTCGAAAATGCTAGTTACCTCCACTACTGTCAAAACATTAAAAGTCAAAGGGGGATGGATACCTTTTTAAAGGCACAGTATTTCCCATAGAACCTCTGAGTTGTGCTCCCAGGAAATGTAGAGGAAATGTTTTACAACGATGTACTTTAAAAATGATTACAAATTCATGAAATGGCTAGTGTTTTTTGCTGTTACCTGTTATCAAATGTGTCATCATGCTGGGGGAGAAAAGACTGCGTTCCTTCCCGGTGTTTTAAAAGAGATGAGAGGGGGAAAACCCATCTGATGAACGGTGGAAATTTACAGTCTGCCACTTTATACAAGTTCTCTTAAAACTGGTTTTGTCTCTTTATATGTCCTTGAGGTTTTGGTACAAGTCTAGGTCTCTGAGATCCCCGAGTGTGAATGAATCCAAAAGCGGGAGGCAGATTAAGAGTGTGGGGGACCCATTGCTAAGTTGTACTGTGCGTCCTGCCCTTCCATAGAGGCCAACAGATGCCTGCATAGTGACATATCAGCCCACACACAGGAGAGCAACAGGAGGGAGCGATGCCATTTCTTAACCAGTCATCTCAGAGGGGGAGAAGCGTAAAAAATTAAAAGGTAAATTAAAAACCATTTTACAGGATATTGTGTTGTCTGATGCTTTGTAGGTCAGTCTCTCTGAACTTTGTGATACTTATCCAATGAATGACATTACTGTTGGGAAAAAAACACATTTTATTTGTCAGAAGGAAGAAAAAAACTCAACAGCAGTTTATATAAACACATGGCAGGTTGTTCCACTCCAGTCCCTGGAGCGAAGAAGCACTTTGGCAATTTTGTGCAATATTGCACTCAGATATGGCAAAAACAATTCTGCATCTATACAGAATTAAATACAGTATAATGTATACAAACATTAAGTAAATGTCAAACCACACTTGTATCCTCCGTACAGCATCGTTATTGTACTCTCAGTAGTGTAGGTGTCCACGGGGGATATTTTCTCATAAAGACATAGTGGCATGATTACTGGTAAACAAAACCCGGTGAAAAAGAATCATTTGGAGAGAAAAAGATGCTAGCTGGGGGAACAAACAGTGTCCTTGTTAAAAGCTGTGGGGGTTGCGAGTGTCTGCAAAGCCAAAGTGACGCCATGCCATCCTTGTAGAAAGCATAACTGAGGGTGTAGCGATGGGTCTGTTAAACTGACTCAATTTATTTGGTGCCAAAGATTTCTTTTAGAAAAGAGATGTGATGTCATGCTGACTCAGCCACACACTTCTAGTGTAACCGCTTAGTTGTGTTGAGAATGAAAAGAAACGAGTCGCGTGTATAAAATGGGATGAATGGCTTCCTCCCAGACAAACGCCTGAACATCAGGCTGTTTCTACAGAACTGCTTTACATTGCTTAGTTTCTTTTAAAGGCATTGTGACACTAGTTTGTGCTTCTGATTGGTCGGTCAACACTGACACTCTGTGATAAGTCAGTATCCGAGGTCAGAGGACGAACCGGAGCTGTCGGGTCATTTGTCTTTGTTGGACTCTGGTGGCGGTGGCGTCAGTTGTTTCATCAGCAGATCCACTCGGTCTTTGCGGTGTTTCTGGACCAGCTTGCCTCCTGCAAACCCCAGGGCGCCCCCTCCCACAGCAGCAGCCACCCCCGCAACTTTGAAACCAACCAGCAGGCCGAGTGGACCTCCTAATGCACCGCCCAGCAGCGCCCCGGCAATCGGCAACACCGTCAACTTGTAGCCTACTGCCTGGGGAGACAGGAGGAAGAGATATGCTCCAGTTTAAATTAACATCCACACACACACACACACACCTTTGGAGGGCATTAGTATTTTGTGGCTTCAAGACAGTCTGCGATAGAGTTTGGACGTGTCTATCCTTTCATGATCACAAACAAGCCTGCATGTGTAAATGTAAATCAACATTTCCATTGCTGCATCAAAGACTTGTCATTATCTCCATTTAGGAGGAAATCAGAGAGATGTGGCCTGTGTGTTATTACGGCTGTTATCATCAGACTGGAAGGTGCTCTTTGCCGATGACAATTAATGGCACACACACACACACGCACGCAGGGACACACACTTGATTAACACTTCACCATTAAATTAATCTAGTTCAAAAGCTGCCATTGCTTGTCCCCACCCCTGTGGCAGTTGAGGGAATTTTAATTTCATCTGAGCCGAGTTAAAAGGACTCTGGGCACAGGTTGTAGAGGATGGAGGAAATGTGTGTGTTGTCTGACTGTGTGTGTGTGTATGTATGTGTGCGTGTAGATAATGCCATTTGACCTGATGACAGATTACAAGCTTTCAAACACGTTAAAACATCTGACAGCCCTCTCATCTGCTTTATCGCTCCACAGCCCCTCCCCCGTCTAATTGACAGCCCACTACATCTACCAGCAACCTTACAGAGAGGGCAACCTTTGATAGTGCCGCCAATTGGGTGATTTAATTTAAAATAACCATTTCAAAAGAATATGGCATCTATTTTATAAATGTGAGGACGAAAAGTTGAAATTGGTCATTGCACTTACATTTAAATTAAAGTAGTATTAGTATTAAAATGCAGTTTTGGTTTTATTTGCCTACATTTTGATCGATCAGTCTGAAATCGTGCTGCCATCCCAAGACAATAGAGGTGATTGCAATGACACCCACATCATTAAATCACAATGGAAGCTAAGTTAAATCACATTACATTAATATGGCAGATGGTTTTATCCAAAGTAAGTTTCCATGCTCAGAGACACTTGGACAGTGACAGAAATCTGTTTGCACTAGTGTGTGTGTGTGTGTGTGTGTGTGTGATGTGGATGAACAAAAACAGGTGATTCACTCTGAGTATTATGAACAAAAAGTTTGAAGTGCGTAATATGTGTGAAGGAGAGCACTGAGTCGTTCTTCCCAGTTACACTCAGCGTGGAGCGCACCGAGTTGAGATTGGAAGACCCAACGCCTGAAAAACTATTAAACAGTCATTCAAACCTCTCCTTAATGCTACAAACCTGCAGACCCTCTCTTGTCACCCCTCTCATCCTACCTCTCTATCACTCTTCCTCCCCTCCACTCCCCTCCATCCCTCTCCTCTCTCTATTTTCTTAATTGCGGCTTTCCTCCGTATTCGAGCGGATCAATAGGGACAAACGCTGTGGAATGGCTGGGAGGCAAAGTGCCATCGATCTCCCCATCTCCCAAACACTACGCACTCACATCAGATCATCAGGACACACACACACACACACACACACACACACAAACACACACACACACACACGTACACACCTTCCCCAGGCTCTTGGTCCCCTCCTCCACATTGGCAGCGGCTGTGTTGACGTTGTCCTCTATGCTGTCAATCTTCTCCTGCTGGGACTGATGCACAGGGGTTAGACACACACAGCACACATGCATACATACACTCAGGCAAAGCACACTCACCTACATATATACACATGCACACACACAAACGTGTGAAAGAGCTACCACCTGTTGTGTATTAAGTTTTCTTTTATCTTTCCAAATTGTGCTCTATGGCACAAGTTTACACGGGAGCTGTGTATGAGTGTGTGTGGAGGTTGTAGGTATATTTAAAAGGAGCTTTCACCGGGGGTGGGGTCATAGAGTGTTGTGTGTGTGTGTGTGTGTGTGTGTGTGTGTGTGTGTGTGTGTGTGTGTGTGTGTGTGTGTGTGTGGCATTGTGTAGATCTCATGAAATATTCAGAGTGGCAGCTGTCTCTCTCCATGTGAGTACTGGATGGACACAGTGACCAAACAACAACCACAGTACTTTTTCCTCCTCCTCTTCTTCCTTCTTCTTCACCGTTTCTCCCCATTTCACTTCCTTTCTCTGAGCTAAAGGTTTTTTATGAATTCAGCTCTGTCCCTTTTAATTTGCGATGGTTTCAAAGATGTTCGAAACACAAACAAAGATGACTTGTTCTGACTTAAGACAGACGTTTCACGTCTCATATTCACAGCTCACATCATCTTTTTTACGATTATTTTCATTATTAATAAAATTTGATTTCCACAGTCCAGGGTCACGTCTTCAGATGTGTTGTCTCATTTGGCCAACAGCCCAAAAACCCTTCAGTTCCACCATTCAGTTTATAATTATATGAAATGGAAAAAAGCAACAAATCCTCCCATTCAAGATTAGAAAGTGACTTTAGCGGGGAGCCCTTGTGACTTGAGGTTCACAGTCAAGGACCTTTATTGTATCTCTCCCTCCCTCAACCTGCTGTTATTATCTCAGAAATATAACTGCCCATAAAATGGCTAAACTCAATCATATTATTGAGACAAATGATACTCAAAAACAAAACAAACAAATATTTTCTCATAATGTGGTCACACATTTTGAGTATGTTTATGAGTTTTGGTGGAAGTTCGGTAAGTGTATTCTTGACTTTTGAAACAATAGTCTTAAAAACAGTCTAATTCCAAGGTCTCTTCAGGACTTTTGTGTGATGTGATTGAAAGCGCCATTAATTTTTGCTTTTTTTTCACGTTTTTTATTTGATCTTAAAGGTCCGCACACTGATTAAAGCTCCCAAACGTGGATTTATTTAGCACGACGTTTCGGACATGTTGTCCTTCATCAAAAGTGCAATGCAGAACAGGTGTAGGGGGTATGTATTGGACGTCTAAGCAGTATGAGAAGTTTAAAAGCTGTCAACCATAGTGCAATAATGATCTTTTTGATGAATGCATGTATGAAAATGATCTATTCCAGTTTTGCTAAACAACACACTGTTTTCGACATTTAGCAGTATTTCGCTTAATTGTTTTTGTTTAATGTTATAATACAATATCCTCTATGGTTATCAAGTAAATTAACAAGCCTCTCATCAAACTGAAAAAGCAATTGTAAGACAAACTTGACAATTAAATGATTTACATGCATTTGTCAGTTCTATTCAGTACAATCACAATATGGGCAGCGCGAGAAGACGCACAAAGAAAAGAAAACGCACGCAAGGACACAGACACCGGAACAACCAATAACATGACGCATGTACAGACACAACCACACACTTGCACTCAGTATTTCCACTGTGGCTGAGAGCTGGAATATTACTCCCCTAACGCCATCTTTCACCCTTGAGACACCACAACAACATGTCTATGCTCTTTCTGCCCCCACCCCCTCCCCCCACTGTCTGTTTTATTTTTTAACATCTTCACTCTCTCTCTCTCTCTCTCTCTCTCTCTCTCTCTCTTACTTTTTCACTGTTAATCTCTCCTTCACTTGGTCTCTCCCTCTCCATCCCTGAGGATAGAGTGATAATCTGAGCCGTCTGTTCTCCACCTGCTCCGGTGTATCCATTGTTCCCCAGCCTCTCCCCCTGTGGACAACTCGGTGCCCTCCCCCCCCCAAAAAAAATCCTCCCTCTTGCCCTCGCCTACTCCTCAATCTCTCCTCCTGCCTTGGTGAAGAGCCTCTGGGGCGATCTGTGTAACCTCCTCAGAGGAGCCTTACCAGGCAACACAAGCACACACGGTCAAATACGCACCACTTCCTGGAAACACTATGTCACATTGCATTCGCTCACAGGGGTATCTGTGCACACATGTAGATGGATAAATGTGAATGCAGCAGCCAGGAAGTACACAGCAGAGTAAAGTGTCCGTACTCACATGGACGAGGAGCGAGAACTCCGTCACCAAACCGCTCAGTTCCTGCAGACCCTGAGAGAGACGAAAAATGTCTTAGTGTATGTCTTTGTGATGCTTAGAACACAAATCTACAGCCTTCCAAACTCTCAGTGTGTGGAATTGACAGTCATTCACTAATGGGCATGAATATTAACGTCTCTTGTATGTGTCACAGAAGAGCATCGTGAAAATCAGGGCATCTGTAGGAAGAGGTAAGAGGGGTCGATTTCATTAGTTGATCTTGCAATAGCGATGAATAATGCACGCGACCATAGCAGCGTTGAGTACAGCCGAAGGATGGAAACTACGTTCTTGTACTTTGCGGTTAGTGCTTTGGTTTTAATTAAACGTAGGCCTTTTTTTCCACAGATAACATTTTGACATGTCACAGCAGGAAAGGCATAGGTTTAAATAACGATGTGAACGGTGGCTGAATTCCATTTGGCTGCTTTGGTTTCAGGGTCCTTGTATTGTGCATGCTGGCCCACTGTTAGGGCTTACTGGGACATCTGAATAGAACAAAACCAACCCATTTATCAGATTTGGTATTTCTAGTCAGCAAATCAGGGCATATTTTGCAGTTTAGTATGGTTAAAGTAATTTGACAATACACAGTTAACATGGAAGGTGATGCTACAACACAAGAGCTAAGATATCCCAGTCCACGCTCTGGTCTTTTTTACATTTCTTCTTTTTCAGCAGGAAGAAGAAAAGCTTGCAACAGTAAAGCAATAAGCAACAAGACAAGATTCACTTTGAAAATTTTAAGTTTACTTTGAAAACTTAATTACTTTGAATCTGAGATCAGAAGTGTTATTCAGAGAATGAGTATCCAGACTGTATGTTCGGGGTCCTGCCCTCATACCTCTTCCAGGTTGTCCCAGGACTCAGCCGCACTCTGATCAGCAGGGATTTCTGGAAGGTGCAGCTGAATTTGCCTGCCAGACACCGGCTCCTCGTGCACATTGTCATCAGCATGGCAACTGCCTGACACACAGCTGGACGGCTGAGTGGCAGGTGGTGTTGCTGGCGCAGGCTGAGGCACGGGGTTAGAGTGCAAAAGCAGAAAGGCTCGTGCGGCGGCTGACGCCCTGTCTCTGACTGGCATGACAAGCACTTCCAGAGCGGCGGCGTCTTCAGAACGGACCCGTGTGCACAGCTTCTCCATCTCTCTGATGTTGGCTCTCAACTGCTGCAGGGAGACAGGAAAGAGGCAAGTGTGATGTCTGAAAATTGAATGGAAAATCAGGGAGGGATGGACAAATAATGAATCCATTCCAATAATATTGATTCATGCAACCAAATTAAAAATACAAGTAAATGATTTACACAGAAGGAAATCAAACTATTAATTCAAATTAAATTAAACTATAAATCTAATAAACAAATCAACGGTTTTTTAAATCACCAGAAAAAACAATAGTTCTTGTTCATTTTGCCTGTTGCTCCAGTTGGGAAGACAAGCTCACGCTGACAGGTTCAGCATCCCAATAAACTGTTCTAGTGATGGGAAATGTGTGTGTGTGTGCGTCGGGGTGTGGGATTAATAAGGTTCAGATATGAGGCTGAGGACCACAAGCCCCCCCCTCATCCCGCCGTGCCCTGAGGGTGACAGGAGGATTACACCCCAGCCATCAGCCCTCCAGGCCGCAGCCCGACCCGGGCTCAGGGGGTCAACGCACTGCCGATAACACATTCTGCTAATTACACAACATGAATAAACATACATGTATACACTGGTCCTCGTGTGCATAAAACTGAAAAAACAAGCTAATTAACACGAGACAGTCGGGGCTGGCACCTGTCAGCCTGCAAATGAACCGCAATCGCACCAGACAGACCAACCAAACTATAGCAGATATTCATGACAAATCAGTATTGACAGTATTGTGGTAAAGGTGTGTGTGTGTGTGTGTGTGTGTGTGAGTGGATTAGCTAGGCTAGTGGGAATAATATCAATCATCAAGTAGGGGGAGAGACTGCAGTCTGTCTTATAGGCAGACTGAAAAGCATATTAGCCCACCTTTCATCTATTGGCCTACCAACAGGTCTGTCTGCACATACATACATACATACATAACATGGAATATAAGCACACATGCTCATACAGATCACAAGCAGTGTAGACCAGCCCCTACTCTGGATGACCACCGTGAAGACACGGTAAAGCACTCTGTGTGTGTCCCTGGAGTTTGCAGAGTAATGGTGAGAGGATGGGTTTGTGCCTGTTTGGAGTTATTTCACCTTCAGAGACATGGTGGCTTCCAGGCAACAACATCCTCTGAGACATTTCACACCCACCATGTGAACAAGACCGCAAGCACTTACACACATACAAGAGATGGTCCATTGGAGGTTTGGTAACAGCTCTTTTCTTGTCCTGATTTTTAAGAGTGAATTTCTATACAGAAAGATCATTTTGGTTATTATAGAACTGATCCAGGGGCAAGCTAATTCTACATTAACAGACTAAGTTTATTGCTTGCAACCACACCTCTTCGCCCTCCTCAAAAGATGGAGTGGCTCGGTTGTCATGGAGATGGTTTGGTTGTTGTCACGTGACTAGGGATGGACTTTTGTTCATGTAATAACAAGGGGTCATATATGGGGGTACAACAACTAAGGTGGATCTTGTGTTGTGTAAACATAGAATGTTGTTGTGTTGCTGCTGTTTTTCTGTTGATCCAAAACAATACAATATTCACATTGCTTGGCCTGGCGAGGCGAGGCGGGGATCAGCTGCTTGGGTCATACATCAGTTCAAGAAGGCTGTAAAACAAGTGGACAGTTCTCTCCTGACTCATTCACTTTACGTGAGTGGAGAAAGAGACCACTCGCTGCTGGCACTGGTTTCCACTTTTAAGTTTCAAACAGGAACAACTTGGTCTCGTGAACAGCATCTCAATTAGTGCAAGGCCAATTAGAATCACTCTCTGTCACACGCGCGTATGTTTTTGAAGTGTAGAGTATTATCTCATACCTGAACAGTTCTGCTGGCGTTAATATGCTCTAGGTGAAGTCGGTCCCATTGCTGGCTTTGTTGGTACTGCGGAAAAGAAGGGAGAACCGTTATCCATCTGGGGACCCGGAAGTGAGAGTGTGAGATCATGTGTTGGGCAAGATTTCGGGCCGTCACCTTCAGTATGTTATTGTGGTGTTTCTGCAGCCTCTCCAGGTCCGTGGGTAGAGCCACTTTAATGAACTTGTGGATCGGTGCCTCCAGGCGTCGCAGTGTCAGCTTGTTGCCTTCCTCTGCCATGTGTCCCGCCGACTGCCCACAGCCAACACCTTTTGTAACACTGACACCGCACCTGCTCGGCTTTATCTCACTGCCCCCACAGACACTGTAAATACCAGCAGAGTATGACTCCCATAAATACATGGAAATCAAACCAATAAGCTCCATGACACATGCGAGTCTGCCCACACATCTCACGTTGGCACCTCCAAGAGATTAATCCAGTTTCTTTCATGCCAACATCCTTTCAGGGGAAAAAAAGAGTAGCAAGACTGACACGTAGCACCTATGTAGAAAATACATGACAGATGCATCAATAATGAAAACAAAGATCCTCTTCATGTAAATGTTCGTAATAGTCATTCATGATACACCCACTGTGACGTCAGTGAGGGTTATTATTTTAATGGCCATTAGAAGCTGATGACAATATCTACGTATCTTTTCAGACAAGCCATTCTGGGGGTTTGTGTTGTTAATGGCAACAGTAAACTGTCTTTTAACAGGTGGATAGAAACGTTCACACAGTTTGATAACAGCTGGCTAGTTAGCTTAGCAACGTTAGGTGAATGGACGGGCTAGCCTGGTGTTAGCCGTTTAGCTACGTATGGAGCTAACAGCTCTGATTAGATATTAACGACACTCTACTGGCGACCATCAGCCTGAAAACGAAACTTAAATGAAGATACGTCGACACTTACCACTGAAAATATCCCTCGGGGATGTACTTTATTTTCCTTAAAGACTGCAATAAACCTCCATACTGTTGAGGAAATTGATGATTTGCTACATTTGCTAATTTAAGGCAACGCTTTTGATTTGTTTCTCTTTTTTTGTTCTGACAGTTTGTTGCTTGTAAACAACTCTCTTCACTGTGCGTCCGCGAATAGTTTCCGACCTGAACCAGCAGCCACAGAACATTGAGTTCCTCCTCACGGACTGAACCGTACCGCCCACCAATAACGACGAGTCACTAGTGTGGCATTTCTAAAAATATCCGTAACGGGGTTATTTCTCCTATTCTATTGATCAGGTTGGAGGAAGGTACAGCATCCAAAAGAAAGAATAAATAATTCCAGAAACACAAACACAAACTGAAAAATGATTTGCTTCACTCACATCAACAAATGCATGCTCTCTCTCACCTACTCATATGCAAACTCATATAGACTAAAGGCCTTTACTCAGGCAGTATGTACTCCATTATAAGCTAATAGTTTGTTTTAGGTCAATACATGCTCATATGGCCTTTTTTTGTTTTTGTTTTATGTTCGTTTAGTTTTAATCTCTTTTGTGTGTGTTTAAATTGGTGAATATTACAAGATTATACTTTCTTACTACTATAGCAGCAATCCAAGGTCAACTTTATTCGAGTCCATTAGATATCCAATCTAAAAAGGCCTATATTGGATTAAGGCTAGTGATTACATTCTAGTTTTGACACATACAGTATAACATACGTTGGTTTTTATGGCTTGATTGTGATTTTTTTTATTTACACATCAAATGATATAAAAATGGACAAAATAGACAAATCAATTAGAAGAAATTGGTTTCATGAGCGGCTGATCTCTGTGATAATTAAAACATTATGATCAGAATAAAGCAAGCTAAAAGTTACAGAAGGTAAAAATGAACAGGAATTTACAGCTGCAGAATTTCCCAAATCATGTGTACAGCTATGAAGTGGGGTAAAGGGTAGTTATTTAAACTATGTGTGGCAGCATCAATTAAAATGTGTGACCTTTCAAAATGAGACGCAATTACTCATAACAGCTATCAAATGAATGTGAACATGGTAATATTTCAAGCACTGGCAATATATCACAAAATCCCATTCAGATCACAGCCCCGGTCCCAACATCACTAATTAACACACATCTGACTGTTAGAAGTTCAAATTAATACGGATTAAGGTTATAGCAGAGATGGTTGATTTTTTAAATTTGAGTTTATTCTTTCATCATTCCATAGGTTTTCACAATTGACTGCATAAAACAGCACCAATCCCATGGAAAGACGACTTAAGTGTGATTGTGATTTTGTCTGTGTTGTGTATGGGACGGTGTCAGAGTGAGAGAATCGGGGTTCCCCCTCCTCGACGCTGAGATCAGCAGGGTGAGTGGGTCTATCGCATGTTTCCACTCCTCTTCTTCAGCACCTTTTACCTTTGACATTTAGGCCAACCCCCCACACACTCTTCCCTCAGCGGATGCTCCATGCGAGGGGCCACAGTGCAACACACAGTCCCCAGCAACGGGGGATTTCCCCTGGTGCTGTGAAGGTAATGTGTGTGTGTGTGCATGCATGTGTTTGTGTGTGTCTGTCTATCCACTTCCAGGGGACTCCCAGGGTTGCAGACTGAGGGGGAAGAACAAAGCAGACAGTGAAAGTCTAAATAGCAAATCATCAAAAATCTTTAGCGTCGCGTGTGTGTGTATGTATGTGTGTGTGTGTGTGTGTGTGTGTGTGTGTGTGTGTGTGTGTGGCTAAGGAGGACTCAGGTGCTGTTCTTTTTGGTCTAATCCAGGAAGTTTGTCAGCAGGAGAGGAAGCCAGCAGGGAGCTGCATCTTACTGTTTATGAAGCAGGTGTGTTCAGCACACCCTGATGGCTCAGTAGATAAAGGCCTTTTCTTAAACAGGAGCCTTTTTGTTGGCCTAGTGAGCTGTGACAGTGAGCCAGCTTTGAAACTGACGCAGCTAAATGGAATCCAGCCATCTTGCATTTTATTATTTACACCTCTTTAATTCTGTGACATGTCAAGACTTTACGTCTTTGTAAACCTGCAGGTCTTTCTTTACAATCTCCACATTTTGATACTATCAGTATTAGAGGGGTGATTTTACATTTCTGAATGGATTAGGATAAACTCTGAATGTGTATGTGTGTGTTGTGTGTGTGTGTGTGTGTTCTAATGGGACCTCTAATTAAGACTCTGGGGGTATCTGCTATCTGTCAACACTGATCGATTGGCCGGGAGACTGACAGCTCACTGTGTGTGTGCGTGAGTGCGCGCGCATGTGCAAATTTGAGTGTGTTTCAAGCTTCAAGCGGGGCCGTCGGCTTCGCGGTCATGTTTTTTTTTAACTTGTCACTCAGCGACATCACTGTCATAGAAATAGGATGTTCACACGCGGTGCACACATGCACGCTCACACCACAGCAAAAATGGTGAGAATGGTCTTTTCCTGTATGCTGACCAAAAAACACAGAGACATCACAATCCCAGACAGGAGAGCGGGGGTGTCGGACAGGTTCATGTGTGCCACGTAATTAATACACAGACAGAAAAACAATGTTTAATGCACCTTCTGGTTATAATTTACCACTGAAGGTGTTTTGTGTTTGTGGTTGAGGGAAAGGGATGAGTTTAAATTTCTTGGGACTGAATATTTTGTGCTGTGTGGTCTCACATCATAGATTTCATATGTAGCATGTTCAACATGATGCACTCCACATTTGTGTAATCTTGTAACTTCACTGTGGTGCACGCAAACACACACACACACACATACACACACACACAGAGCTGTTCACAGTTTCACTACCACAGTTACTATCAATCGTCTGGTTGTCTGAGTTGTGTGCATGTGTGTGCATGTGTGTGCATGTGTGTGCATGTGTGTGTGTGTGTGTGTGCTCATGCTGTTGCGCAGGAGGACGAGTGAGTGATGGCAGTGACAGTATAGACGGCATGTGCTGTGAAATGTCACCGTGGCGATCGATGGTATTTAACGAGGCTGGAGGCTGATCTGGACCTCATGCTAACATGAAGCTGTCCTCGCTTCCCTCCTCGTCCCCCTTCTCACTCTCCTAATCCCCCTCTACTCGCTGTGCGAGCGCGAGGGTCCCTCAGGAGACAGCCAAGGCCTTTTACCTGTCAAGAGGCTTTTGTGTCTGACCAGACAGACACGTGTGTTCTGCAGAGAATCAGCTCAAATTTGGTCTTTTGCTCGAAAAAGCCGTGATGCGCCTTAAACGCCTGGACCACTTGAAATGCTTTTTGCATTAAAGTCATTTCATTAAAACATTGAAATAAATCAAAACACAGGACGCAGTCAGGCAGAATAATCAGAACTAGTTTATGATTTCAAAGTGCTGAACAGAAAATCCAGTGAACCAAAAGAGAAAGAAAAAGAAGAATCGAACAGGAAACTCAAACCAAAGAGGGACATTGAAAAACAGCAACTTTTTTTCTTTTTTGTTTCTCTTCTTCAAAAAACAATGCACAACTCGTACCACAATATTTGAAAAAGCTAAAAACACTTCAAAATATTAGTTTTGTATATATATATATATATATATATATTTATATTTATATTTATATCTATATAATTTGCTTTTATTCATATTTCAAACTGCTGCCGTGAGTGTGAGTGGGTGGTGGAGGCCCGGGGAGATCCCCATAGAGCCGCAGTCTGAGACACAAACACAGGTCGAGCTGTTTTGACAGGCTATGGCAGCTCTTACAGCTTATAACACACCATGCATATGATCCTGGCTTCTCTAAGTGTACACACAAAGACAGTATGCAGCCATGTCCTCCACGCGCTCGCACCGCCTCCACAATAGAAACAAATAGAAAAAAGAGCATGACTGCGGAATGTTTCACCCCTGGACATACGGCTATCTGTCGAGCACCCTCCACCCCCCGGCTCCTCGCTGTCCTCCGGGGGAGCAGGTAGGGTGTGTGTCTGTGCTTCTAACCCTCCTCAGGGTGTAAGTGCTTCAAAAGCAGATTTCTGTCCGTGTTCATTCTTCCATCCTCCTGTTCCGCCTATGATTTCAAAATGAGTTAATAAAAAACAAATCAACAACAACAACAACAAAAAAAACAACATACTAGAGCAAGTTCAAGTCTGGGTGACTCAGTCATCAATCGTTAGTGCACAGTATCTCCTCTGCTGTCGAAGGCCAGGCGGAGACTGTCTCTCTTTCGTTTAGCTACTGACAGTACAGGACAAGTCTTTGTATTAAAATAATTTAGAGTTTGAAATTAAACCGTTACATCTCCACCGTTTCATTTTGTGGGGAGATAGCACTTAAAAAAATTGCACTTGGAATCAAGAGCCCGACTCAACAGCCACTTCCATGTGTTTATGAGAGACCTGTGTCCTGATTTGTGTTGTTTCTGCACGTCTACGCTGACGCTGTCTGACCTCTGACATTTCAGTACATTTCAGTATGAAAAACGCCCACTTGCTTCTTTCAGCGGGAGGAACTAGAATACACAGCCACTTGTGTTTCACTGGGACATCTTCAGCTTTCGAAAACAATCAAACACAGTGAAAGCACCCCCTTTCCCACTTGACTAAAAAGAAGTCCTCACAAGGATAAACAGTACTCATAAACCCTCTTTCTTCTTGCTGGATGAGCCGCCACCCAGACAGCAAAAAGTCCTTTTTCTGTCTTCCTTGTCAGCCTCGTCGTCCTCCCCCGTATGAGAAAACAGGAGGAGCAAATAAAAAGTGGTAAAGCGTTTGAGTCTTTTACACTGGTGAAAAGCATTTAGTTGGTTGTCCATTTGAGTGAAAGGCGCTCATGATTGGTTTTCCTGTGAAAAGCATTTGATTGGCTCTCTGCTCTGCATCAGTCAGAGGGGAGGGAGAGTCTCTCTGTATGTGTGTGTGTGTGTGTGTGTCTGCATGCTCCTTGGGGGGGAGGAGGCCTGAACAGGAAGTAATGTCATTTTTTTTCTCTGTGTATGGTCAGCCTCAGTAGGGCAGAGTGTCCAGGAACCTGTCAATCAATGGAGGGGGCTGGACCAGGTCTTCCAACTTCAGGTAGAAGATTCGTTGAAGGCCCTGGGTCCTCTGGGAACGGAGCTCCGCCCTTAAACCAAGGATACGACTCAGGGAGGGTGTAGCCTTGGAGGTGGAGGAGGAGGAGGAGGAGGAGGAAGGGCCACAACCCAGGTGGTCTCTGAGACAACAAATCACTCGGTTCTGCAGGTCCTCAACCCGCTTTGAGTCCTTCAGACCCGGGACTTGCTCTGTGGAGAGACAGACAGAAAATAATACATTAAACAGCAAAACTCACACCCGTGGACAAAAACATACACACACACATAAACATCAGAGCTCATCCAGCTGACAGAGCATTAGCTACATCTTTTTTATATTGAATCCCACCTCATTAGGCCATATGGCTAATGTTCTTAACAGGCCCTAACTTGTCTCACTCACTACAGATCAATACGCAGTCTAACCTAATAAGCCCCTTGTACACTCTGTTCACACTGTGGACACACACACAGAACAATATATGCGTGTGTGTGTGTGTGTGTGTGTGTGTGTGTGTGTGTGTGGATCCAGCTCATGCCTTTTATAAACATTTGCACGCATGCAGAGACACAAATTGTCGCTGCAATTTAAGACACTGACAGAAACAAAAGTGCTCAACAATTAGCTGATTATTCGGCCCTGTGAGCAGCCAAATTAAATTAGAAACACACACGCACGCACACACACTGCTGCCCATAGCAACTCCTATGGCACCCGTACGAGGCTTAATGTGACACTAACTCATTCTGCAGAGAACAGGGTGTCCATCCCCCCCCCCCCCCCACACACACACACACACACTGTGGTCTGCAGGGAGTCTGTCACTAAGACCAGTCTCACTTTGAGGTATCCATTATCAGAAGCTTATTTATTGTTTGTTTATGTGACTCTTTTGTTTGTTCTGTGTTTGCTGCCGCAGAGTCACTCCAGCCCTCCTTTTTCACCGCGGCTTTCAGACCTCTCACACACTCTTTCTTCCCTCTCTCTCCACTCTCCCTATCGCTTCTTTCACTATGTACACGGGCTCCCGGGGAGGGATCGATGACTGCCTTTCTGCACAGGCCACTCTGGAGCGGTCGATCGCCCGGGTGGCTCTGCCGTGGCAGTGCGCTGTGTGCTTTGCCGAGGTGGCAGAGAGCCACTGAGAACAGCGCAGACGCCATTCCAGAGCTGTGCTCCGCGGTGGGCTGGTCGATCAGGCACAGAGTTAAGTGCTCCCCCAGAGAGGGAGGATGGGGTTGAAGGGCTTAGACGGAGGAAGAGAAGGTGGAGGAAGAGGAGGGCAGGGTTAGGTAAGGAAGCCGAGGGGGGGGGGGGGGGGGGGGTTACCAATTACATGCTTATAAGCATTTTCTGAGCCTGACATGAAGCAGTAAAAAAAAAAAAAATGAAACGTGAACGCGTCCTCTGTCACTGTGGGCTCCGTTTGTCAGTGATTATTTCTAATGTTCTTTAGCCACTAAACTCTCGTCTCTTGTGTTGCGTCTCTTGTGTTGCGTCTCAGACGTGCGGTCGCAGAGAAAGCCGGGACTCTAGTCCTTCCATTTTTCACACATGCACACTGATTAGATGGCCAGGTGTGTGGCAGGTGCAGCAGGTGCTCCTGGGTATCGGGTTCTTGTTTCAGGCCGAGATGTGTGAGAACAAGCGTGTGCGTGACGTAAGTGGATGTATCCACTTGATCACTGTCACATTGAATCACCCACAGGCAACGCTCTGGACAAAGGGAAGACGGTGTGTGTGTGTGTGTGTGTGTGTGTGTGTGTGTGTGGATTTGTATCCATATATTTACGCAGGAGCAACAGCTGACTTTGAAAACGGGCAGTTTTTTTTTTTTGCCAATGTCACATATAATGTATTTGATTTTATTTATGATGGTGATAAATTACGATGGTGATTTTTAAATTTGAAATCTGATGATCACGAGCTTGTGTTATTACCTGTGAGCAGCACAAGGGCAGCCAGGCAGGCGAAGGCAGAGGCGTCCAGGTTTAGGCTCTGGAGGTGGGTGGAGAAGTCCCGGATGGAGTCCAGCCACTCTCCGAACCCACGAAGGCACTGGAACCTGTGCAGCACCAAGCCGTTACAGAACACTAGTTTATCCTCTGACAGCACTGACCTGAGGCACAGAGGGAGAAGGAGACGGAGACACCGGTTAGATCTCTCTCCCAATGAAACGCTGCAGTTTCCCTCATGTATTGTAAATATGCCCTGTGATACTGGGGGAAGGAAACAATTACAATAAAACAATGAGAAAACCTGGCAGTACTCACACACAACCAGGACACACATCAAACACAGGCATGCAGCCGATTAAGGTTGTGTTTTCCAAATTATAGCATTTTAAAACATTCCTGTGTTTCCTTCTGGCAGGGCGGGGTGAGGGGTTAGGGCAGAGGACTACTATGTGTGTGTGTATTTACAGATAGGTAAACTATTATAGCTTTAATGTGCCCGGGCTGTGGTATGCAGTGGAAACACAAAGCCTTAATGAGGAAATGAAAAGACTTCTCAGATGTATTTAGCCATCAGTTACTCACGACACACAACATCCCACTCCTTTACCAGTGAGCAGAGAACAAACATTGAATGAGGGAGGGCTGGGACTACTCTTTTATTAGTCCTAAAAGAAACGTGTGGTTTTCTTCAGAGAGATAGAAAAAATGTTTTGCTGGAAGATCTCAAGAAAACAGGACAATGGTGGAAAGTGTGTGCTTGGAAAACAGCTGATAGTGAGAAGGAAGAGAGAGGGGGGGGGGGGGAGGCTGGTGGGGTGCCTCAAATTACAACCCGCACATAAACATCGGTTTAGCAGTTATGAGGAGAGGACGAAATACCATTTATGTCTAATTACCCTGACTGCAGTTTAAAAGGGGCTCCACCCCCTCCCAGCAGAACATATGCACACAGATGCTCTCTCACATCACAAGCTCTGTCAATCACACACTCTTATACGCACAAACACAAAACACATCAGTGTAGCTGTCAGGGACAAAAGGGTCATCCAAGAGCAGGGGGGGGGGGGTAATTAAGAAGTAGGGATGCATGCAGGTGTTGGGAGAGGTGGCAGGATGGGACCTGTTGCTGAGGAAAGACACTTCTGTTTGTTTTTTATATTAATGGTCCAGCATTATGATTATGGAACTCTGACATTTCCCCTTAATTTAGTGCATTTATATATACCTTATTGTAAGTCACTTTGGTTTTGGTCTGCTAAATGCCCTAAATGTAAATGTATATTAATTCAAATGCTGCATCCTTATTTTGATGTAAAAAAAAATCTTACATTTTTCTAATATATTCTTCACATTTCTATAAAATGTAGCATAAAATAAATAAATAATGCTTTTTGACACGATGCATTTAAAAAATATTAACTGACATATTTCCACACATTGGAATAGATTTAATATTTCACCACGAATGAATGGCAGGAATTGGCCTTGAAAACGCAAAAACTTTGGAACAACATAGAATATGAAGCCAAATCCACTATTATGAGTCCAAGCATATAGTTCTACTTTATCCACCTTCAAAATACTATTTGACCCATGCCTGAAAAGACTGTACGGACTAGCTGGTGAACAAGCAGCCAAGCACACACACACACACACACACACACACACACACACAGCTGGATGACTGCCACACATTCCACTACCTCCTGACTACACTGTCACCACGGTAATCAACCAATAACCACAGAAACTGTTTGGTAACGGGGTGCTTACAGCAATGCCAGCCCAGAAGAGCGGAGCAAATTTACTCTACACACATTGGGCACACACACACACACACACACACACACACACACACACTCACAGGCATACAGACGTACGCTAACGCAGGGGTCTGCAAGGCATCTGAGTTCAACACAGGGTCAACGCAGGCCTCAATGAGATAGGAGTGCGGACCGCATCCTTTGCTCTCACGGGAGACAAAGCAAGACAGTGCTGTGTTTGTGTGTTCTTCCCTCTGGGCTGTGGGAGTTTGGCTGATGGGAGGATGAGCAGTGTGCGTGAGCACTTGTGCGTTTGATAGAGGCCCCTATGAGTCCACTGTTCAGCATGAGTCAGACTCCCAGCCTGATCCCCCTCCTGCTGGGACTGTGATGCCACCACCCAACGTCTACCCACCCTGCACCTGGACCCTACACCGGGAGGAGGAGAGAAAGTTGGGCCTCGACATCATCAGTGTGCGTGAGTGTGTGTGAGTAAGTGTGCTTGTGTGTGTGTGACTTTGTTGGTTTTCGGCACTAGACGACAGCGCAGACAAAGGGATGAGCTTGTAGCCCAGCCCCTGTCCTCCCCATAAATTTAACCAGCCGCATGCCTTACGAGAACAGACCGGTAACCGGGGCGATTCGGAGGCAAAGATGGGCAAGGGCAGTCATAATGGCACCACAGGTATCCACGAGTAAGACACACACATGCTCTCTCTCCCTCTCAAACACACACACACTACTGGATGCATGAGGCAAATTAAGTCGATTCCCTTTTCTTTTTTTTTATATCAGTCAGCTGAATTGAATGTGTATTTCCTTCCATAACAGCCCTTTTCAGTCTCTCAGCTGACTAGCTTTTAGATGGAATTGATCCCGTCAATTCACAATTCACAATGTTAGCACAGTTTTAGCCGGCAGAACACACACAGAGCTCTCTGTGCGTCAGATATCAGACGAGCGGAGCGGAACTCTGTGGGTGTAGCTGCTGTCATAGCTACAGATTCCATTCATAATTTGGTTCGAATGGCGATTACTCAGCTCCACTCCTCCTACTCTGGAGATGCACCGACACACCAGGACACAGCTTTGCCAGCACGGTTAACCACTGTACTGGACTGTAATGGTAAAGGATATTAACTGCCTGTTGGTGCTGGGCCAAAGGGGGTAAAGTTCCTCATAAAGTCTTAGGTGTGTGGTGGAAATCTTGTGGAAGAAGTTTTAGATGTGCAGGAGATGGACGGAGACTTGTGTACAAGTTTAAAAAAGTGAAATTGAACGTGCTAGAGGTGTCATCCAAAGGCTGCATCTCCCCTTCCTTACCTGTGAGCCAATCGCAGGACAAACAGCTCCAGGAAGGCCGAGTCTATGAGCAGGTTCTGGTCGTCACGCTGGAGCTCAGAGAACCCAGGCAACCGGTCGGCCCAGCATCGCGTGGTCTCCATCGAGATGGTGAGCAGCCTGTAGAAGAGCTGGATGTGCTCGGCATCTGAGGAGGAGGAGGGAGGGTCGGCAGCACTGAACTGTGGAGGAGGAAAGAGATATATTACTCCACGAATAAGAATAAACAAGCCATATTTCTCACTGAATGCACTTTCCTAAAATGAATTAAAAAGAAAGAGAAAAAGGTGTGTGTTTGGGGTACCTGGCTGTAGTCGAGGTCCCGGGGCGTGCAGTGGGAATAAGCCCTGAGGAGAGCGGAGAGCAAGCTGAGGGGGGGAGAAGGAGGAGACGCTTCTGACTGCAGGGGGCTCTTTGGTTTGGAAGGCAGACGGCCTCGGCGCCCCTTCAAACTATCAGTACGCACCACTGTGGAGCAGAGGAGATGGGCAGCAATGAAGAGGTTGTTCAGTCAGCACAAATAACCTTTATCCTCGAACTGATAGGCTTGTCATCGGTATTTTACAGCGGTAGAACTGACTGCAGTCCTTTTTCCACATGAGCTCTCCAAACCCCCCACACAGGAGGCCACCAGCCAGCAGAGGGCAGTGGAGCTGTTCTGCGGGGCCGCGCACGTGTTAATGGGATGGAGTAAGTGTGTGCGGGTTTGTTTGCGTTTATGCGAGCATGTGTCTGCGTGTGAAACAGGTGAGAAATGAGGGCAGTGTGCGTGCCACATTTCACATTTCACATCGTCTCCGCCGTGCAGCAGATTATATATATATAGTGTGAGAAGTCCGAGCCCCTCGTGTCCCCTTCGGAGCTTTAAAACAATCCGGATCCAAGAGTTTAAAGAGAGAGGTGGCCACTAATTGGTATGTATGTTCTACTTTCGTTCCTCCAACCAGAGAGGACGAATTAGTGCTCCGTGGATGTGTGTGACGCGGCCACAGGCCAGGTCATTACCGGCCTAATAAACCCTGATTGCAGGAACAAACTTTATCACCGTGGACTGCAGGTCAAATTTGTGTTGCACTTTTCTGGTCTATGTGCCTTCCTGTCTGTTTAGAGCGTGGTTATCAGGTGTGTGTGTGTGTGTGTGTGTGTGTGTGTGGTCGCGGTCGCTTCTCTTACCTTCCTTCACCATGCCGACGCTCAGACACTTCTGGAAGCGGCAGTATTGGCAGCGGTTGCGTCTCCTCTTGTCCACAGGACAGTTCTTACTGGCCAGACACACGTACTTGGCGTTTTTCTGCACGGTGCGCTGGGGGAGAGAAGGCATTCCGATAATCAGCCCCCAAACACAATCAGCCACCTAATATTTGATTTGTTTAATTCAATTTCTGTTTTTTTTTTTTTCTTTCTCCCCCTTCCCCATCAAAGAATGAAAGCAGAAGCTCGCAGGTCAGATTTTAATTACGCGCTGAAAGGCGGCGTTGACATTAGTATAATTAGATAAAATTAATTTTCCAACAAGCCTCGCCTGCAGGAGGGACAATTTTATTAGCGCCGGAGCCGACAATGGGGACCGAGCGCGTGGCATGCCGAAGCGGGTCCCGCGAGACAGGAGGGGGGGGGGGAGGGGGGCAGCGGCCGTAAGAGCTGCGTGATCAGATTGTTTGTGAAGCTCGCGGGTCAGCTCGTTGCACCTCCGAGGCCTCGCGCATCCCGCCTCTGTCAATGGGCCCCGCGGGAGCTGTTTTCTCCTCGGTTGGCTCGCGCGATTATTACTGACCTTATTAAAATGAAATCAGAAACGGGCCACGTGGGGGCCGGCTGCACTCCGCGCGTGGATGAGAGACAGTTTTAACAAGAGATAGCAGAGTGCATGCCTGTCCGGTCTCGTGCGCGCGCCCACCAACGGGCCAATCCCGTGCTTTTGGGACTGGAGTTGTGTATAAAGACAAGTCAACTGCTATTAAGATGTGTTCTCAGTGCTCTAATGGTTCAATGAGCGGAATTAGAGACGTTTTCACAGTTTGACACTCAGATTCTTCATATTGCGAGTTATTGTGCAGTGTGGTAATGCAGGAGAACACTATTTAAAGTGCACCGTTCGGTAATTGTCCTATTGTGAATATGAAGAAACCACAGATACTATCAGTGACTGTGTAACCTCGGTGAGGCCTCCCGGGGCATGTTGCCAGTGTTTACAGGCGTCTTAGGGCACTGGACAAGCCTTTGCCTGTGGTGCGAATCCGTTACAACGAAACGATTACAATTACACCATAATTATTAAGTGTTAACATTAAGTGTTTACATGTATGGCTTTAGTCCAGGCAGGACAGAACCAGAACAAACTCTAAATTAAATAAACGGAACACACGGAACGTGTCACAGCGTCTCCTCTTCTTTAACGCCTCTAAAACACATCAAAACAAATAAATCCAATTAGGAACCCCTCGCGCCACACATGCCCGTGCCCCCGGGAGACCAATAACACACCAATTATTCCATATGCTCCGGCGCGAGTGCGGAACTGGCGCGTAATGGGCGCCAGCGCCGGATGAGAGCTGTTGCCATGGCACCGCATATCGCTCTGAATGTATCGCTCTCTTCCCCTTAGTGGTCAGTGATCCGTGCGCGCCGGGATAAGTTAGTTATGGTCATTAATGTGGTCGAGGGAAAATAACATCCGTTAAGTGGGAGTCCGAAGAGGATGACGCACAACGCATAAACATGCCAACAGTTACTTTACAAGTTTTACGATAGTCGTTCATCATGTTGCTGTTGTCTAACACCGAACTCAAATGAACACGCTGGAGTTCAACTATTTGTGTTTCTTCCAACTGTATGAGCTTGTTTTTTGTTGTTGTTATTGCAGCACATCCGGGGATCAGGTGAACGTGGTGGAAGGTGAGTTGACCCTGGTGGTTGGTTGAGGGAGAATTTTCTTTTTCTCAGTGACCTCAGGGCCTAATTTAGGAGATAGCTGGTTCCAATAAAAGCCTGGGTTTGAAATGATCAATTAAGGTTCTGATAAATTAAGCCCTCATGAGCTTGCCTGTCTCCTGCATGTCTCTCTTGGTATCTCTCCACTATTTGTGTGTGTGTGTGTGTGTGTGTGTGTGTGTGTTTGGGGCTCTTGTGACCTTACTTTCTAATAAGCAGCATGGGGAAAAACTGGCGTCTCAGAGCAGAGACACTACATATCAGAGTTAATACACTGGAACTAACTAGTCTCTGATAGTCAGATCAAATTATCTCAATATGGTTAGTTAATCTGTAGATCCTCATTCTGTGCATCAAGTCCCTCTTTAGACCGGCCTGTGTGTGTGTGTGTGTGTGTGTGTGTGTGTGTGTGTGTGTGTGTGTGTGTGTGTGTGTGTGTGTGTGTGTGCGTTTGAGTGTAGCATATATGCTTTGTTCTAGTTTCATTTTATCTGTCACGTAATTTACTCCAATGTTAGCGGTTGAATTTCCCTTTGAGGACAAGAGATTAACCATTTATGTGTGTTTGTATCAGAAACTGAAATTTTGGGGTGATAGTAATGTTTGTGTGGGCAAGGCCTTAATTCAAGGGAAACACGCTCGGTTAAACATTGACAGTCAGAGTTGAGGAATGAGTTATATGCGCTGAAAGCACATTGACAAACGCACATGCTGTGGGTGTTGTGGGGGTTGTATGGAGGCATGCAGAGGCAAATTCTTGACATGTAACATGTGCTAATAGCCTTGGCTTAAATTAAAAGCCTTTAGGGACTTTGTTCCCCCTCTCCTGCCCCCTGTCTCCTCTTGCCCCTCCTCTCCGTGGCTTCTTAATCAGAAGCAATCTCTGTCTGCAGAGGAAGTGAAAGGGTATTTTGTAGTGAAACAATTATGTGTAGGCATCTCAGGGCTGATTTTATTGTGTTCTTTGTGGAAAAATCTAGACTTAACTTTTATAACCTAAGTGCGAAGCCACGCACCTACACGTATGTCTGTGAGTGTGTGTGTGTGTGTCGTGTGTGTGTGTGTGTGTGTGTGGGGGGGGGGTTTATCAGGATGCATTTCCTGAATGAATGAAATGTTCAACTTATGTGCAATTAAGAGATTTTTTGTGAAATGATGTGCTATTATGTTGCCATCTTGATGTCTTTTTTCACCACTAGACTGCCACTAACAATCTTTTTTTATGACTTGTGTGCAAGCAGGGGAAATAAAAATGATGTGCAATGAGCTGACCATGTATTTTGACTGATAAAAGCAGCCAAAGTAAAAAAAAAAAAACTCTGGTTAGGACAGTACTTGCATAAAAATCATACAAAAATACATACAGATAAACCCCTTTTAAAATGTTTTTCTTTCCAGCATGTTTGTATTATACAGCTGAATCTAGTTTTTAATTTTCAAATAATCTTATTCTGAATTATTCACTAAATTAATGGAAAGCAGTGAATGGACTTCATTATTCTGCCAAAAAACAATAAATACAGGGATAGAACTATTTGTTTAAGAGCTAAAATTAATTCACAGTGCCTAAAATTGCACTAATGAAATAACAACAATTTACAGCAAGCCTCTACAATGGTTTAATGTATAATAACCATTCAATGATAATTAAATATAATCAGGACATATTTTTAGGGGACAATAAAACCATCAGGATGATGGAGGTAATGGCTTGACAGTATGAATATGAAAAAGAGCAGGTTTGTGAAAGTCATGTTTCAGCTTCTGTGCTCGTATCCTGGATTCAGGATGAAACAGCATGAAAGAGCATGTACATGGTACTGTATGAATATGCGGCCGTGTGCATATGTTGTGCGTGCACGGTTGGCTGCATCTGCATGTAAAGGAAACATAGCGAGGTTTGACAGGCTGTGTGGCTGCTGAGCTCTGCAGCAGGCAGACAGCCCGCGGCCTGCTGCCACCAGACGCTGCTTTCATTAATTACTAAATAAAAACAAATTGTGAAACTAATTGAAAAGAAGGATAATTCATTTCCACCTACCAGAGGCATTATTCAATTACCTCTTTGTTTGCACCCTCCTTCTCGCTGTCTCTTAATTTCACTCTCTTTTCTCATGCAACCAATAGAATGCTTAACAAGCGTGCCGAAAAAATCCAAATTTACATTTTTTTTCCAAAACAATTCAAAAACTGCGCAAAGAAACTTCAGTGATGCTGCCTGTGAGTTTGCTTTTATTTAAATGTTGTCACGTTTGTTATGCTTTATGACTTACATGAGAAAATCTGTCTGACTAAAACTGCCACTTGGTGATGTTAAACTATGAGTTGTGTGTGTGTGAGCACGTGGTCACATAGGATGTGAGACAGCGAGCTGAGAAGTGTTATATTGAGTCATTTGACGGACCAAATCTCAAACTGACTCATATCGTATTATATCAGTGAATTGTAGTCAATTTCGTGGCCACTGATTCACTACGAACACGCTGAAAGGGAACTTTGATTTCAAGTAGGATTCCTTTTCTCTTGGACTCTTCATCCACTTTATTTCTGAGAGGCTGAGCATCGAGCTTCCCTGTTCGTCTGAGTGAGAGTGCCTTTTTTTATCATCCTGCGTTCTCACATAACTCGTGCGACCTCGCAGACCCACACAGACGCACACGCACAAGGTGCCCACTTGGTTGCCGGGAGAGACGACCATGTGGGTGCCTTGTGCTTTCACAATGACGCTGAAGACGATTGAGAGAGTGCAGAGACGGACGCAGAGTGGGAGCGAGGAAGACGCACGCGGGAAACATGTTTCAAATCAAATATGTCAGTCACGTTGCAGCCACGTCAAGGGGGTTATTTCAAGGTGGAATGTTAGTTATGAACGTGGGCGGGACTGAAGGCACAGAGGAACGGAACATGAAGAGTGGGTATTTTATACATTTAGGAATCTAAAGAAGAATCATATAGAAGTCGTTATGTTGTTATGGAGGTATTGTTGCAGTTTTAAGCTTTAATGGCAGTTTTAAAGTAAAACTGAAAGCGTGAAAGTGCAACGAGGTGTAACACTCATTTGGCTTAATTGCTTCTGGGGTTTTTACCTTGAAGAAGCCCTTGCAGCCCTCACAAGTGCGAACGCCGTAGTGCTGGCAGGCTGCGTTGTCCCCACACACCGCACAGGTGCCCTCTCCTTGGGGGCCACGTTGGGGAGGCGATGGCAGGCTGTCTCCTAGTAGGGGGCCACAGGGACCGAGAGCCAGGGAGCGGAAGGCGAGGCTGCTGCCCCCGGTCCCGCGGTGCAGCTGGTACATGGGCTGCTCCAGCGGTGGACAGTGAGGATGGGAGACAGAGGAGGAGGAGGAGGAGGAAGAGGAGGAGGTGCGAACCAGTCCTCCACCCAGACTCTCGTAACCACCGCCGCTGCCGCCGCTGTGGGGGGGCGAGTGCTGGTAGAAGTGCGGAAAGCGAGGCGACTTGAGGGGGCCCGTGTCCAGGCCGGAGCCCAGAGAGTGGTGCGACGGAGGGGCCAGGTGGTGCTCCTCCCACAGGAAGGAGGCGCCCGGCTGGTGCGGCAGGGACGGTGTGGTGGGGGTGGACGGGGGAGACTGTTTAAAGTACATGGTGGAGGAGGACATGACCTCCAGTGGCGGAGCGGTTGGGTAGCTCTCCTCCTCCTTTTTGATGGGCCTGTTTGTCGGCATCTGGTAGAGGCAGGAGGACTTGGGCTCGTAGCTCCCCTCCACAAAGACGTTGAAGCTGGGGAGGGAGGTGGTGGCGGTGGCCGAGATCTCACCGCCACCCAGGTCCAGCTTGGTGTAGTCAGGGGTCATGAGGTCAGAGCTGTATTCGCCCTGGTAACTGAAGGGCTGGCTAGAGTAGGCCGAGCCTGGAGGGGCGGGCCCGTACTGAGCCTGCACACAGGGCATGTCTGGCAAGGAGACAGAGCACACGTAGGTTAGAGCTGCGTGGCACATCGGACCACATTTATTCCAAAAAAAGTCATTGAAAATGCATCTTAATGTGATTAGTACAGCAAATAAGACAACGATCATAAGTTAGTGAGGAAACGATGTATTAGTTCACCGCTGATTTAAACAGAAAAGCAGAACTTCAAGAAGGAGATTGCCCACAGAACACAGTACAGGAGCGGCCCTTCACTAAATCTACAGCCACAAGCAAGTCTGGTGCCAAACAGGGTCAACCATTAAACAGTGCATGACTAAAAAATTCTGCACTACTTTATTGGAACAGGCAGTTTTTTTTTCTTTCTTCTTCTTCTTCGTCTTCAGCTCTCGAGGTGTCAGAGATTTCGCAATGTTATAAAAGTTTTCTGAATGCACCTTTCAAGGAATATAAAAATCTTTCCATTTACTGCCTGGCAATTTCCTGCTTTAACACTTCTTGCACTTCACTGAATAAGTAGAAACATTTGGAGCACGCACACACACCAAACCCAGACGCTGCTAATTCGCCCACGGTTAGTTCAGTTAGAGAAGCTGCAGTTCGTCAGTGCGCAATGCCGAGGCAAAGCTGTCAAAGCAAAGAGCCGATCCGCTCCGAAATGCTGAAGTATCCGTGTGTGTGTGTGTGTGTGTGTGTGTGAGGGGGGGTCTACTCTGGTTAGTCAGATGGTAAACAGATGAGATAACATTAAATAATAATGGAACCCCATGGTGATGCTGGCTGCTTGCTGCACAACCCACATATTTCCTCTAACTGCTACAGACGCCAGTCGGTATGTCTTGACGTTTTTCCCCCCTTGATTTAATTCTGTCGCAGCAGCACCATCACCATCACCATCACCACCAGCATCATCATCATTTAGACTATATGGTCTCGTCTTATCGAAGCCCTTACGTAATCCACTCCACCTGCGTTTGCGTGCATCTGAGCGTGTGCGCGTGTGTGTACACGACGAGTGTGCGCGGGCTAATCAGTCATGAGTGTCAGCACAGCCAGGGTTTTGTGGTGTTTGCTCGTCGCTCCCGAGCAGGGAACTGTCAACACGGCGCGGCTCCCATTGACGCCCAGCATGCGCGCGCTCTGCCGTAATCGGCCCCGTTTAACGCGCGTCATGTTTGTCTAGTCAAATACGGGACACATCGGGACCTGCTGTCGTTACAGCACTCGCAAATACCACAATCCCAAACGGACGCACGCAGGCTCGGTCATGGAATCACACGCTCCCCCCTCCTGTTCATAAAAATAAAAACCCCGGTTCCAATAATCCTTTTTCAATAACATAAAAGTCCAGTAACTTCATAAACACCCCCTTAGTAGCCTACCTTTTACTAATATGCTGATAATAATAATAATAATAATAATAATAATAATAATAATAATAATAATAATAATACATATTTTAAAAATAGCCTACAACTTTTAGTTTGCAGTCATATTTTCCTAATAAGCTTATCTGTCATTGCGGAAACAGGCTGTGACACATTCATTTTAGCTTCTCTAACACAATTAAATAATACCTGAGGGGCAGCATGCGTTTTGGCTGCGGGGGCTGGACGAACAAAAGGATGACTCAAAGCGTTAATTAAAGAGGGGGGGAAAGGACGTTCATCTATAGCTTTATTTGTTTATTATATCTTTTATTTGTTTCATATTTCTGAAGGTCTTTGGTTACGTGTGTTTGTTTTAACAGTGAGATTAAAAAGTCAGACTTCACCTGGTGGGGGAAATGACAATAATCCCAATTTAATCTGTCTTTGGTCATATTTAAGAGAGAAATCAAGTCATTGAGTATATGACACAGCATGTGCATACAGTATGTCTCAATTGGGACTTTAAAAAAAAGATAGGATATGAGTCAAGCTGTAGGCCTACGTGTGCTTGACGTCATCATGTTTTTTCTCTCTCTTTCTACAAGTGACCGGCTCTCCAACCCATGTGGAAAAACACACACATGGGCGTCATGGGGCCTTTTATGGCCTACACCTGAAGTACTTCTGCAACTGACAAGCATCAGAGGAAGAAACCCGTGAGTGGAAGAGAGGACGGCGGTTAACTTTGTGGCTCTCCGTGCTGTGTCAGTAGGTCAAGTCTCAGATCGGTGTTAGTGTGTGTGCGTGTGTGTGTGTGTTGAAGACTCATTGCACCTGTCACATACAGTATTTTATCAGCAGCTGTATGCACACATATACTTCTAAGTGTTCACCTTATATACTCCTGAGAAGAGACGAAAGACCAAAAGAGACGAGAGGCTGAGAAAAGTTGTAAAACAAATAAAGGCTAATCTGACAGCAGACAGATCCTTCAAACTAGACGGACTGTGATGTTTGCCTGCGTGAGTCAGGTGAGGAGAGATGCTTTTGACGAGTTGTTTTTACGTACACACATAAAGGCACACACACATACGTGCACACATATTCTCATCCCTAATGATGTTCAAGATGTCAACATGAACCTGCATACGTTCGTTCTGCCAACAACATGCGCCCTCATCCTGAAAGGAGCCTGTAAAACCACTTGTGTCTGCAAACGTCCCTTTCCCTTTGGCGCTTTACATTTGGTGGCGTGCCACAGCCTTTACTCAGTAACACACACACGAGCGCTCACGAGCGTACACACACTCACACACAACACACACACACACACACACACACACAAATGGAATACATATAGAATAGTATCTGTGGAGCATTTTTTATTGTTATGCCACAAACTTGTAGGAAACTTTCTATGCTCCCACACCATCATCACATTGCCCTTATTAGCCTCCACTTCCATGCAAGCAAGTGTGTGTCTGTGTGTGTGCGCGTGTGTGTGTGTGCGTGTGTCAAAGCAAGAGGACAGACAACCCAAGCAGAGTCAGACACAGGTGGTGCAGCATAGTGAGGCGAAGGGAAACAGACTCTAACCTCGAGGTGTGCATTTCAACTGGACAAACTGCAGCTGTTCCAATAACTGAGCGCGCTTGTTCATTGTCAGAATGCCATAGATCTAACAAATAAAAACATGAAGTTGCAGACATAAATACAAAGACACAGGATTTTTAGTCAGTGAATAATGAGATTATTTTTATTTATTTTTAAATCCATTCAGTGGCCTCACACAATAAGTAAAGTGATTTTCACACATTTGCATACGCAGGCCCACACATTTGCACAGTGTAACAATTACACCACCACTGACTATAATGATGTATATTTAATCCTCATACTTGAAAGCTTAATCATCTGTTTAATTTATCCAGGACAGATGTGGAGATTGAATATTAGTTTGACAGGTCCAGGATAAAATAATATGTCTATTTAATTATACAAATAACTAAATAACTGAAACAATACACAAATATATCATTAGGAGGACCTACATCAGTGTGATTCTAGATTATAGTATTTCTAGACTCAGAAGTCTCCTATATCTGCCAGTTTGTCTAATGATTGAAATGACAGTTCAATCCGATAACCCACACGCTCGCGCGCGCGCGCACACACACACACACACACACACACACACACACACACACACACACACACACACACACACACACACACACACACACACACACGAGCTGAACGTACAAAGAAAAGATCACCAGCATATTCAGAATTTGTTTGCTTTTGAATTTTAATAAGAGTGTACAATACCTAAAATATAACTTGCTACCTTTACGTTAAATTCTGATTAAACATCTCAGTAGACAACAGACTTTCAGCGGCTGTTGGGATTTTTTTTCCTATAATAAAACACTAAACATAACTGAACACCTTTGACACCGCGATAGATGCACAAAAACAGACCGTTTACGCATCAGCGGAGGGAAGATAGGTGAAGAAAGAAATGAGAAAAAAGAAAGAAAGAAAGAAAGAAAGAAAGAAAGAAAGAAAGAAAGAAAGAAAGAAAGAAAAAGAATTGCTGAAATTGAAAGTGACGCGCTGTGGTCTGTACCTGGTTGAAGAGCTTCGCGCTGAATGGTGCTGGGTGTCCGGGGGTGAGGGCTGGCGTGGCTGCGGCCGGGACAGGGCTTCTGGAGCGGGGAGGATTCGGCGGGCGTCGCAAAAGGAGTGTCCGATCGCCGTGGCTCCGAGCTCGGCTGGGCGCGCTCTTCCGAACCTGTGTCTGGAGGAGAGACGTCGGGGTTACAGCCAGTGATGCAGCGGCAGACTGAACTAAAAGGTTAGCACCGACATCGCCGGCCAGCGATCATCACAAGGCAGCAGCACGAAAGAGAAGTGGGTCTCCAACCCTCCCAAACTTCATTTAACAAATGTCTCCTCGGAGTTTACAACATCCCCAAAACACACTGAACCCAGATCACTGTTCGCACAATTTAAAGACAATAACTAACAACTCGCTTTTACAAGTGATTCCATGAGCGAGCCTGCGCGTCCGTTTACATTGTGGTATCTGAGAGTGCTGTAACAACAGCAGGACCGTATTTCATCAGGCAACAAAAAAATAAAAGTAAACTTTTTGCGAAAAAATATAATCCGACATGTAAAGTAGCTAAATCGGAGCAGAAAGATGAAAGGGCATGCAAACTTCTGTGTGCACATCGGAACAAGATGCCAGTCGCTGAGACGGTAAATCCCTACACATGTAAATCCTTTGCACGACAAAGTTAAAAGGAAGACTGGTGCATTAAAAAGGAAAGTATTTGGCATTAAGTATGGCACGGCTACAAAGAGAATATCATGAACCACAATTGAGGACTTTTAGGTCATTTCAGGACTTACGTGGGCGACAAGTTTCATTCCAACACTGCTCTGCTCCGTTATTATTAGCATTCTCATTTTGCAATACAAAGACAAATTCGACCAGGCTGAAAAATGGTAAAGCGTTTCTACAAATACAGACCTACAAAAGTGACAACTTTTAGAAAAGCAGTCTGTGCCAGCGCCTCCAGGCCATCGCTTTTCTTGCCTCGGATCACCACCGTATTCGCCTGCTCAGGGTTCATCCAGAGGCAGAGACAATCTAGAAATGTGAGAGTCGGACCTGAAACCAAACCAGCGGACTCCTGTGCGCCGTGCGCCTCCGACTCCCTCACTGCAGCAGGGCGCACTGTGGCCGCCGGATTTCAAAGCACAGGGCGCCCCCTTTCTGTCACACGCGCTCTTATATAGCATACTCTCTCTCTCTCTCTCTCTCTCTCTCTCTCTCTCTCTCTCTCTCTCTCTCTCTCTCTCCCTCCCTCTCTCCCTCCCTCACACAGACCCTCTGGGATACGGTCAAGTCGCGAGACCACTCAATCTCCTGGTATGCATCTCGGCCGACTCTCGGGGCTGCAGGCACCTGCAGCCTGCTGTCGTCTCATATCTCTGTGTCAACAGATCAAACTCAACCACTCGGTGTTGGAGAGCGATCCCTTTACTTCAAACTCTTACAGAGCAATTCGGAGAGTAACATTTGTACGGCTCCTTAAATGAGGGCAAAAGACAACAGAGTAAACAAACAAGTCAGGCTCTATAACGTTTATTTGATTAGGGTTGATTTGGAACACTTAACGCCATTATTCAATTCTGTGTGGAACCATTCGAGTGCGCCTATAAAGCAATTTGCTTATGTTAGCAGCAGAAATAAGATATTCTAGCCTCATTATTTCATACGGTTATGAAGATGAGAGCGCAACTGTGCGTAAATGTGCTCTTATCAGCTCTTGAATGGGAGTGAAAGGTAGTGAAAATAGAGCCATGTTCACTTTAAAACTTTTTTCCCTGCAAAGTGAGACATTCGGTCTTTTATTATTTATTTAAAAAAAAGAGCAAACCCATCCTCTCTGGGTTTTTTTTCTCAGGCCGAGCCGGTCGGTGGGGCTCTGGTCCTGCGCGCACCGGTAACCAAGAGAACGACATAAGAGCTGCAAAGCACGCGCCCCGGAGCGCCGGTAGCCCCCGGTAGCCCCCTCGCACCAATAACCCCGGACAGCGCGGGGCTTCCAGCAAACAGAGACAGAGAAAAGAGGGACATAAAGGGGAGACCAGAGAAATATGTGAGTACGGTAAATCAGCCCTGAGAGGGAGACTGTCAGAAATCCCTGCGGGCACGGTTGCGTGCGTGCGTGCGTAAACCTGAGTGTGTGTGAAAGAAAGAGAGCAAGAACAGGGAAAAGATCCTTTATTCATCAGCTTTAGCCTCTTGTCACACATTACGCAGATAGCCTAAAGACTTCATATGGAGGACAGTGCCTGAGTTGTCATCAGATGTTTCTAGGAAACAGGGCTCGGGATGTGTGATGTGGCTTTATGATGAATGGCGACGAGAGAAGAGGCCGTGTCCTCGCCGAGACAGTGAGGCAGCTGATGCGACTGACCAACCAGCCAGGCGACAGCTCTATACGCCTGTATGACCGTGGACCTCGGGCCCTAAACGGCGAACCGACCCTAATGCTGTGTATAGGTTTCACACGGGAAGGTGGTGATCAGGGTCTATCAGTGGCGTTGTGTATAAACACAAACCCATATCTCACAACACTCCATGTACACTGATTAACAACAGAACCCCCCCCCCCTCTCTCTCTCACACACACACACACACACACACACACACACACACACACACACACACACACACACCTGGCATGAATTCAAAGAGCTTTAACTCTCTCCCCAGCTCCTGCCTGAATGTAGGTTATAGACTATTCTCCACTCAGACCATTAGTGCGTCTGACTCGACTATTCATTGTGTGAGTGAGATGCATCTCATTTCCATGGAAACCGGAGAGGATATGACACCTTCCCAGGGCAAATTAAATTCAAATCCAGCTTCATTTCGCTCCGTGGAGACAGCGCACAGAGCCCGGCGACACGAGCAGCGCATCGGAGCGGAACGCATCAACAGGTTGGACGCACAAAGTTGGGCCGACCAGACACAGCTGGTGACAGAAGCGCATAGATTCAGCATGACATCGGATTCAGGCAGCCTTACACGCTATAAACATGCACACACACCGATAAGGGTTCATATGGTTCTTCACGAGTCTAAGTAGCTCCACTATAAGGCAGGAAGTTAGAAACCCATTCATTCACAGCAAAGGCTACTTACTGGTATTCTGTAGCGATTCCGTCTTTACATGTGGTAATAACCCCGCATGAAGTATCCCATGTCCATCCAGAATAATCACCAAGAGTCGAAGTAATAAAAAAATAAAATAAAAAAAAGTTTCGTCTTACTTTTTCTAAAGGAGTCTACACAAAGTAGAACAAAAATCAAAGAGAAATGATTTACAAAAATGTAAAAAGTCCCAGATATAAGGAGCGCGCCCGCGTCCGTTTCCGCGAGTGTCAGTGCTGATGGTGCTTTGCAAAGTGTGGAGTCGGAACGCCGGTTTGTTTATGTGCGCCGTCTGAGGGGAGAAAGTCAAATAGTGCATTTATGTGGGCTCTGCCTCCACATAGAGCGGCTGGTATGCGCTACGTCAATGTGACGCCATGGGAGAGGTGACGTCACCCCCCCCCTCTCTCTCTCTCCTCTACAGTACCAGACACATAAGCCCCGCTCACTGTGCCAGACACACACACAGGAGAGAGAGAGAAAGAGAGAGAGAGAGAGAAAGGGAGAGAGAGAGAGAGAGACGGTTGGTTTGTTGGTTACAGAGCAGGAAGCCGAGGGGGATCCGGCGGGCGAGCTTGCACCATCGTTAAGGCAGACACCTCCTGCATTTGTCAGGCTCGACACTCTATTCTAATCTTTTACTGATATCATTACAATTGAAAGTAAATGGAAAAAATTCAAAACAATCTAAATATGAATTTGCTTTAAAATGAATGAATTAACTAAACAAATGTAATCAGTGAAACATGTAAGACTTCACTTAAGTATTAAAAGCTTATTAAATCACACAAATAAAAGACCAAAATACCTGTTAGTCACCATCACATTTTTATAGAATAATATATATAGTTATAGTATGAGTAGTGAAACATAAAAGTACTTTTCAATTTTGAGGTCATTTCCCTGAGTAGTTTCATTGTATTCAACTCAATCCTATCTGAAGTACTTCAGTTTTTTAAACGACCTTTCCTTAACTCAATTTATCTACTCATTTTGTCTATTATGAGGTATTACAGTATGGAGAAAATGATCTAATTAGATGATTCAAACCCCCCCCCCCCCCCCTCCAAATACAAATCAATGTATGTCAGTAATCTCCCTGAAATCAGATAGCAGCGTTATTCTGTCAAGGCATTGACACGTATTCAGAGAAAAAAATCCAGGCAGATTGCAATGGCAGAATGTTTTTAAATCTAATAGCCTACATTACCCCTGACTTGTTAAAAAGGTTGTTTTGTAAGATGTGTCTTAAGTGTGTCTGTATGTTGAGCCACTGCAACCTCCTTAAAAGTGTGTTAAATTAATTTGGTCAAGAGTGAGGAAATACTTCGGTAAACCAACCAGATAAGGCACATTTGTTTTATGTTCCGGTTGACAGGACGTGAGAAGATTGAACCATGCGGCCCGGCAACCTCAAAATTAAAAAGCGTCTCCGGAGCCGCTCGGAACAATAACTCCCAGCAGCCAATCAGGAGGCGCGTATTTTTCAGCCGACGTCCTAATTCTGACCAATGACGACCTCCGGAGGGCGGGGGAAGCCTTGACGCACTGAGGCTCGTGATTGACGCAAGCCTTGTAGCTAAATTTAGCACCTGGCGGACGGAGGAAGAGTGAGATAGCAGAGAGCCCATTCATTGTGCCGGGGCGGGCCCGACTATTTTGGCGTTGCGATTGTGATCCAGCCAAGCCAAATATAGTCGTAGACAGGTATTTTTAGCCGTACAGCGTGTCCCCGTTTCTCACCCGGGATAGCGACATAGGATACAGTGTACTAGCCGCCGCTGCTCCCCCTCAAAAAATCCGCACACTCAGTGTTAACCGCTATCAGTATGTGAATAGTTTTAACGGTCAGCTGATCTCACCGTCATGCCCAGAGAGAAACAACTGCCAAGAGTAATCTCAGTGCTGGCAGCGTCTCTCTGCCCGCTCTGCCCCGCTCTGCCCCGCTCTGCCCGGGGGACGAGGTCGGAGAAGCGGGGATGAGACCACCATAGACCCGCAGATATAACCTCCGGTTCGTCAAGCAGACACACGCAGCAGGTTTGTGAATACTGATGACGGTTCGGAAGAGTCGCACAGACATGAGACCGACCTTTTTATTGCTTTCTTCATTCTGTTTTAGCTGAGTGAGAACGCATTGTATTCGGGATGCACATCTGCAGCTGGAGACGTTGCATTTAGTTGTTGGCTAAAAGGACAGCGTGCAGACGCGCACACGATAAGCCAACGTGAGTGCGCGTGCCCCCGGGGAAACCCCTCTCCCCGTGTTGCACCTTGGGGGAAGAAGAAACGTACAGTTGCCTGTGCGTGCGTGCCTATAGATATAGATGGATACAAGGGCCGTTTCAAGCACCAAAAACATACAATCACCCAACTTGTTCCATTCTTCCCCCTCTTCTCTCCCCTCATTCAAATACGCAGCGTAATGCGCAGAAGACCCAACATTCCAGTCATGCCCAGTTTGTTTGTAACACGCTTGAAGAGTGAGTGGTGATTAACGCTGGAGGACACTGGTCAGTCCCACATGCCAGGATCAGCTGCAGGGCATGCAGATCACATGCCATCAGGCCTCAGCTTAAAAACAAACAAACAAAACCAACTCCTGGATGAATGTATTTAATTACAATGTGAAATTCAACTGGTTTGGTTGAGTGTGTGTGACAGTAGCATACAGGTGCATTCATTTCACTTTGGCCATTACAGATTTCATGGATAATCCTTATTTTTCATTCATTATTGTATTTTAGCTCTCTGGGGTTGCCCTTATGTGTTTATCATGAGCTGCCACATCAGGACAGTTTTCAATAAATGTCATTGTTAATCATGTTGATTTAACAGGGTAAAGCATATCCTATACGCACAGATCATAAGTTCTTCCTCATGTCCTCGTCGTTTTAAAAAGCAATATCTGGGTCATCCTGGGTAAGCGCTTTATAAATGGATCAACTTGTATAAATGGGGCTTTCATGTTTATTATTTTTGTGAAATGTTCCTCATTAGCACCAGAACAAGTGCATGTCAATACCTTGCTTGTTCATGTTCTCTGTCAGTATCTATAAGCCTGCTGTGGTCTTTCTAATAGACTTATATACTATAACTCATCAGCTTCCTCATTTTTCTGCTGTCTCTGTGTTTCACCTGGCCTCTCTTCCTGGCTGGTCAGGGTATCAGCTGCCTCGACTGTGACGTCACCATGGCGACGCGTAATCCAGATTAACCTGCTCTGTTATTCCGCCAGACATGGAAGTGATTAGAGATTATGACCGGCTCCTTTTAATAGAATTTAGACGTGCGGGTAATCAACTGCGTCCAGCGTCGCGTGTCAGGTGACTCATTCACACGGACAGTGAAACGCACAAGCACCGGTTGTTGTAAGGAGGACAAAGCTTTGATCCACATTAACTTCCTTGGAGACTGACACCACACTCAACCACGAACAATACAAGCTTAACCTCAAACGTAACGTACACCTAACCCTAATTTAAACCACCTTAAATTCCCTCAGGGCCCTTATGTCTCTGAGAAGTTTGTGCTCCTGAAAATTCACCTGTTTTGTCCACATAATAAGTGATAAGTGATTAGAGACCGGTTCTCCTCATACTGAGGAGGTGAGAGCAGAATCTAGTCACCACACGTTGCCCCCACTCCCCTCTCTACCTTCCACACTGCACTTACACAAACAAGAGAAGGCAACAATCAAAACTTGCTGCAATTTGCTTGACGTTGTTTTTGCCTTTTATTTGCAGGCTAAACTTCCGAGTTCCACGTGAAGCTGCCAATTTGTGCCACACAGCAAAAACATCCGGATGAATGGTGAGCGAATCTTTGGACTCACTATTTCCTGCCAGACAAATTGAATTTTCAAATCAAATGATTCTTTTTGTGTCTTTTTACTGTGGCTAAAATCAGCCAGGTTGCCTGTCTGCTGCCTCTGTAACAAACTGTTCAAACTCTGCAGGGTTGTCAGATTTGTCCGATTTTTCGAGGAATTTAGATCTTTTACATAAACAGCGTGTCTGTGGGGCTGCTGGTGGCCATCGTTAGAGCAGCTGTAGTTCGTACACAGCGCTGGAGCATCCTCCGGCCTCCTGTGCCGAGCTGCTGACTACATGGCGGGCATATTGCGCCGGGACACTCTGAACTCTGGCTTATCACAAAGCATAAGTGAAAAGTGATTGTGTCAGTTTGAATGAGCTCTCTATGTCTACGGCCAAGGCACCGGCACTCAGCGCCGCGCTGACATCGGAGAAAGAGGAAAGTGGAGAAACAGAGGAAGGCTTTTATCTCCGTGTCACCAAATCTGCTCCGACTGTACGTCAGAGTGCAAGCGAGGACGGGGAGGGGCGGGGGTGTGGGGGACTGCTGGCGCAATGGCAGGGTGCTCAATGGTGGCATTCTTCCTTTTCTGTGGACACACACACACACACACACACACACACACCAGGGGGATTCCCCCCGGGAGTACCCAAGTGAAGTAATACAACCCATCACTGCCTTATCACACCAGTGCCCAAAGACAGGAGGAAGGAGTGTAGAGAGGTGTTCCATGAGCCACGGCACAGGACGTGTACTGTATATCACTCAGGGATTGTGGGCCATTATGTGATGTTATCATGATGTGTATTTACACTGTGCTGTGTGTGTGTGTGTCTCGATTGAGGGAGAGAAGGGAAATGCGCAGCAGCTTGTACGTAACGTTCTGTAGTTTCCCTCA
>CM056834.1:21155000-21177500 GCA_029853015.1 Chelidonichthys spinosus | reverse complement strand
AATACATGTGTGATGTGCAAAACAGCTAAATCAAGATGATTTTAATGGTGTGAAATATGATTTTCTTTAAATAAAAGCATATTTTAACATCTCACTGTATGGTTAAAGAGATCATCTTAGTAGCTAATTGCATAGGTGTGTAAGGCCTACTATTGACTATTGAGACCATAAACTCATGTTTACAATGTTTACTAAGATAATAAATCAAGTAAGAAGGGTGATTTTTGTCTTCCATGCATTCGGACTTCTTTTTGCAACCAGCTGAGTCGCCCCCTGATGGGCAATAGAGAGAATGCAATGTTTAAGGCCCTTCAGAATTGCCATCACGTTTCACAACCAGAGGTTGCTTCCTAATTGTGATGCTATGAGTCCACATAAATATGAACATCTGGAAAAGTACTCCAAACCACCTCTGTGGTAGTTCCCGCTACACTAGCTGTTTCCAGGACAGATTTTGTCATGATGACACACACAAACACAACCGAGGTGAAAACAATACCGGCGTCGCCGTTGCGGCTGGTAATTAAACTAAATGGATATGTTCAGGGGAGGAGGCTAACTGTATACAAATCCTAGTCTCCACTATGAAAAAACAAACTAACAAGAGTTAACATTAACATCATGCAAACAAGAATAAATAGGACAGGTAACATTAACATGAAAAAGGGAACATATGATAATAAAATGGTTAAAATGCTCTGCTTTTACCTGAAATCCAATGTACATGAATGCAGTTGTAATTATACATATACACGTTGCATAATTAAATTAAATTATAGTGTTTTTATATAGAGTGATGTAAATTATACACTCTACACCCTAGCAGGTTAGACATGTTTGGTTCATTCAGGAGTGACCATGATTAACCTCATAAACTTTAAAAGGCATCCTCATAAATTGTACATTATTTTATTCCTTGTTCTTTCTTGTTCGTTATCGTGTTGCTCGTCTTGCTTCACTCTCTTTTATTGAAGGACCTAAAAGCCACTGTGCTATAACATGATCTTAGCGTGGCTCGTTTGTGAATGACATCCTGTGGGTTGCACAAGAGATTAATTCTCTTATTTAAGTTGGTTTCCCCTCTGCCTTGACCTTTTTGTTTTAAAAAGTTCACCTCCTCTGATTCACCTCATCTCAACTCTGACATTTCAATTTCATCTTCTCACGATCGAAAGCTCAACAATTACCTGAATACGGGAATCTACCATGCAACATGGCTTACCGTGGCTGCTACGTGGGTGCCAACAATAAACCCACCTATGGGTGCCATTGTGAGGTTCCCCGAAGTTGCTGGTGAGCAGTGAAGGACACTCCCAGAAATTTCCATAAGAAAGACACCCTCTAGTGCAGAGACGCGCATCAGTCCTCTCATGATGCTCCGCCAGCATGCATACCTGAGGAGCAAGTATTTACGCGTGCCGCTCCCCATGACTGGAAGTGCTGACTTGTGTGGGAGTGCAGTGCCCAAAACTGTTAACCTAATTTGTTGCTGATGTAAGAGGTTTGGAGGGAGTTGCTGCGTCTGAATGTATAATTTTGGGAATATTGTAATCAAAAATCAGTTTTGCTGGAAGTACGTCGACATCCAAACGCCTACCTGCGTGTGTAATGACAAGCTACAGAAATCCTGCATCATTTCTAGACTTTTACTCCCAGTGTCCTCCCACACCCCCCCCCCCCCCCCCCCCCCCCCCACCCACCCCACCCCACACACACACACACACAACCACATAGTAGCGCTCCAACCGGGCTGTAGGTTTTTGAGGTTTCAAGGATCTGCCGAGTCTTGAGACCACCAAGGTTAGCCTGTGTAATGCCCAGCTGCAGTCTGCCTATCCTGATCCAGATCGGGTGTGATTGCGATCCTGGGATCTGCAGCTTTAAGTCCCATGGAAGCATGCAAGCCTTGCTTGATGACTCCTCTGTTAGATTATTCATACATTAGGGTTTATTTGGGTAAATGACAGAAGAGCTCATCTATGATCCAAATCAAGGTATGCTGACATTCAGTTGGGCCGAGCTCCAGCAACGTAGAATCCTACAATTCCCATAATGCAGCTCAGCAGCATTATTGTGTTTATTTTTCCAAACTTTAGAAAAACTTCATTACGGACCAGAGATGTTAAACAGCAGAGAGTCAGTTAAAGATAACTTGAGGTCTCTTGGTGATGAGTAAAGATATTGCTGTCTACAATGAGTTGTACCTTACAAGTCACCAGTTGCGTTGATGTGTATTTGTGAAATATCTGCGATTGTGACAGTGAGACATCAGAGCAGCTTTAGCTCTTTTTTCTCAGGCGAGGGAGACAGCACTCCTCCCCTCGCTCTCCGTTGAATAATCTGCTTACTCACAGGATGTGATTCACCTAACTAACTCCGTTAGAGAGAGGGTTCTGTTGTCTAAATGTTTGCTCGGTAATGTTGTGTAATTTTTTGGAAAGTTGTGCTCTTGTGAGGTAAATAACTTCATTTGAGCCTCAGTCTGGCTGGCTGCTGTAGTGCTTTGAAATGCTTATCCAATAACTGGCCGAGGGGTCGTTAGAGAAGGACACAGAGTGACGTTATTGCTTTATTGTCATGTGCCATGACTGCACTGAACACACAATTCTGATTGGCCGGAGAGTGTGCTTAGCTCTTGATTAGTAGCCTTAATAACCATAAACCCACAGTTTAAAGGCAACGTGTCAGCTGGTACTTGTCCCACATGTTGTTAGGGAATATTTATTACAAGATGTTGACCCAGAATATGACAACCTATAAATAGATCATAGTGCACGTGTTTTGATCGCTGTATCAAGTGGCTGTGTTGTTAGCTGGATCATATAATTCAACCCATAAAGTTATGAAAGAAAAAGCGTGTAAACAGATCAGATTTACCTTCTTCCAACAGTGTGTGGAAACAACAATTAGCGACTTCTTGTCTGTCATCAGGGTTCCCTCCTCACAAAAGGATATCTAATCATATTGAACATGTTTAATATTAGTGATATGGGGCCAGGATGGACGTCTGAGTAGATCAGGGATATAAAAAAACACTGGCAGTCTTTTATTGCTTCCATGCAGCTACACAGTTGTAGAAATGTACAACTGTGTTTCGAGTCACCCACTTCCTCATATGTGTGCTTCTAAAACACAAGATACAAACAAAACCGGAACATTGTTATCACAGAAATGCTCCGCAGCGCCACTAGTGGCCAAAGCACCTCACTGTACCTTTTGATTAACTTGTTATACATGTATATACATATTTTGTCTGCACACTCTCAGACGTTTCACAGACCAGACTCGGGTCACTAGCAGGTCAGGACTTCCGACTGACCCACTTCAAGGCCAACAGCATCCTCCCCTCCTCCCCCACAGCGCTGTGTTGTGGGGGAGTCTCTGTTCCACTCTCCTATCCCTTTCTCTTTCTTCCTGTCTTGCTGTCTCTACGTACATGCGCTCCTGTCTCTGTTGCCCTCCCTTTAAACTCACCACTCAGTCCTTCCTGTGTTCCGTCTTTCCTCTTCCCCTCTACTCTTTCCCTTCCTTGTGTTTCCTTCGCTCCATGAGGGGGAACTTCCACTGCAGCCTCTCTCCAGGAACAGGCTTCCACTGTGGAAACATAGCTATCATGCTGCTCCGGTTCCCTTTCCACGCCAAGCAGGGGAGGGAGGGGGAGCTGGGCTTCATGTCCACACACACACACACACACACACACACACACACATATCTACACAAGCGCGCGCACGATCCCTTTTGATCTCAGCGACCGTCATCAGTCGGCACTCCTATTCAAATGATATTCTAACATCCAGCGAACATCCGAAAATAACTGCGATATGCAAAGCACAGGTCTATCTATGACACTGTGTTATTTTTAATCTTCCCCTGAAAAACACCTGCTATAATTGGATGCTTTTCTGCATTAATGGATAGACGAGACACGTAGGCAGGAAAACATACACACATACACCCACCAAACACAGGAGGAGTCATCATATTCAAAGCAGACAGGAATGGAAACAGAACACGCGTTAGCTAGTGGCGTAACGGAGTAGCATCACCTCAACAATGACCGGCTTTCATTGTGTGTGTGTGTGTGTGTGTGTGTGTGTGTCTGTGCATGCAAACAGGCATATGTAGCTCTTAGTGATGTCTTTTCCATGGTCAAGGTAGTCCTTTTCTCCATGAACGTATCTGGTCTTAATATAAGGTATGCCTGGGACTTATATAATTCTTGGCACTTTAAGTTTCTGTGTGTGTATCTGGAAAGCTCGTGGAACTGCAATTGTGTGATTGAATGTGAGCGTGTGTGTCCGTGACGCCTTGGAAGCTCTCCTGGCGGCGGCGGTGGAAAGGCTCCACTGCCACTCCGTTCAGTGGGGACAGTATGGATGAATGGGGAGCCGGGCCTCTGATGGTTGGATGGCGAAGAGGAACCGTTAAACTGCGGCAGGAAGGCCGTTTTCAAATGAGATTTGTTTGGCTTCGGGGTTTAACTTGACGTGACAGGCTCACGTCAGTTCACTTTGTTGTTGTTTTTTGGTCCACAACTAAACAGTTCAACAACCATTGCACGGATTGCCATGGACTTGTGACTAAAGACAATCATGGTTCCCAGAGGATGAATCCTGATGACTTTGTTGATCCCCTGACTTTTCAGGAAGTGGCAGCAGCAGGTCAACGTTTTCACTCATACAGTGAATTATCTCAACCTCTACTGGATGGATAACATAAAATGTGGTACAGACATTTATGGTTCACAATTAAAATACCCCAATGACTTTGGTGATCCCTTAAATCTTCCTCTTGTATCATCATGAGCAGTGATGGGAATAACGGCATTATAAGTAGCGGCGTTAGTAACATACTTTTTTCAGTAACGAGTAATCTAATTGATTACTTATCTCATTATATAACGCCGTTATCGTTACTGCTAAAAAATGTGTCGCGTTACTTTATTGAAGGCAGATGTTTTCCATCGCACCTCTGAGCCGAGTGACAGAGAAATGTCTTCCTCCATGTCCTTGGTGAGGGCGGGAGCACGACACAACCGCAAAAGTGATGACGATTGGCTGGGGTTGAGTAAAATTCTATGGTAAGCCAATCAGGTGGAGGGGTTGGGCGGGTGCTTAGTCTGCTTACTTACACTGTGTGCAGCACAAGCGAGTAGTCGACTAGATCAGACACACACAAGTTACATTACGATAAAATGTCATATGGTAGCCAATCAGTGAAGAGTAATGGTCTTATTTTATTGTACATGCTTACAAGCACAATTGCAGTAGTGACTAGAGGTGCAGAACAACAAAGTTCATATATTGTAAATACATCATGTATAAGCATAGTAATTATAATACCATAGTCCATCACATTTTATTGGATGCCAGTCTCACATTCCCACAGCAACATTAAAATTGTTTAGATTTGTGCACTGTGGATTTCTGTTATATATATATATATATATATAATTATTTGAAAGTAACGCAATAGTTTCTTTCCAAAGTAACTAGTACTTTAACTAGTTACTTTTTTAGAGTAACTTGCCCAACACTGATCATGAAGTTGACATTTTTGGTTTCCAATGAAATTTGGCAGCAGAATGCGAAATGAATGAGTAGAATGTTTTTTTTTTTTTTATTATGGAGAGTCTCAATAATTCTTAAAGCAATCCAATCCAGGATCCCGTCCATAAGTCTCACCTTTGGTGAAGTTTAAAGTTTAAATCATTACATTTTTAAATCATTGTTTACCCTCTGTGTATGGCCTTATAGTCTTATTTTGTGTGTTTATGTTATCTACTGTGCAATATTTGCTTGCAGTGACTAGTATATGATGTTACCGTACTGGCTGAGGCTGGCTAGGTGGGTTATTTTAAATGATGACTTTGAAACTCCCAAAATACCTGTTCATGTATTTGTATATTTCAGGCTGAACTTCAGTTTGGAGACATGAGTCTCTCTTGTATGTCAGAGGTGTTGCCCTCACTTTGCATTATGGGAAGTCCCCGTCATTTGCATCCTGGGGAAGGCTGCGGTAATGAGCGCTAGTTCGCTGCATTAACAGACCGATTGAGGGCTTATCTGTCACCCGTCATGGCGCTAATATAACGCTGTCAGAGGTCAGAGTGTCTGTTCTGTGCCTCTCTTTGTTTCCCATTGTACATTAGACAGGAATCCATCCTGAGTGGCACCGTATGTGTGTGAGAGTGTGTGTCTCACTCGTAGTGGAAACTCTTTGGGAATCTGTGCCATGGAATGTCTGGGCAGGATTCCCTCTTTTTCCCCAGCGGAGTGGACCATTCACACACCACGTCCTGTACGCAACATGAACACGTAGCACAGCGAAGCACGGAAACACATCGTCCATTCGTGCTGATCTAACCTCATCGCACACTTCACGAGATCTGTTCTTCGGCTACTCAGTCCACTATCAAATCACTGAGACATGAACCGCCCCAGTCTGTCCGTCAAATCTGCCTTTTTTTCTCTACTTTATCTGACTTCTTTGCTCCTCCTCCTCCTCCTCCTCCTCCTCCTCTCCTTCTTCTTCTTCTTCTTCTTCTTCTTCTTCTTCTTCTTCTGTCGTCACTGGAATGCAACTTCAGTTTGACCTTGTGACTCATCTCTCCCACGCTGACCACGCCAGTGCTCTCTATGCTGTACCGACGCACTGCTGACCTCGATTCTCATACAGTGCACACACACACACGCACGCTGACACACACACACACATGCACGCTGACACACACACACACACATACACACTCCTATGCTCTCACACACTGTTGCGTCACTCTCCTGTGGTGTGGCCTGTAACTACTAGACAGCTGTTCCTGCTTAGCTGTCATGTCAGCCATGATGTCAGGACCTTGCTGCGTGTGATTGGCTGACGTCTGAGTGCATGTGAGAGATACTATGTGGGTGACTTTTGCTCTCCGTGGCACAGAGAGTCGTGGTCAAAATGGTCAAGTGATCTGCGACCTCCTGCCCTACGGTAGCACTCTTACGTCTTTCTCGTCACCGCAGTGTTAAAATGTGTGACGCGGGGGCGAGTTGCACTGTTACACATACTAGTGACCCAGAAAGCCCGTAGACTTGTTTGATCATGAAGTGAAAATGGTGAACTTTAAAGTTTAACCCAGTGTTGTCTCTAGCTTTAGAGATGAAAGATCAGGAGGGAAGGTTAAACCTAAGAATGGGTGATGAGGTTCTGTTTTAAAAGATACAGTAAGGTTTATTACCATTGGGCTCTCATTTTGGCTCACTATTTATAGTTGTGGTCATAATTGTTGTCACAACATTATTTGGGTACTTTGGTGACATTGCTACGATGAAGCCTGATGGGGCAAAAACCTGGGGCCTAATGTGGCAAATCCCCCTGGACTTTCGTTTTCAATCCCTGTTTTATTTTGTAATCCCTGCCTCATGTGTCCTGTGCTTGTTTGACTTCCTGTCTTGGTGATCCTTCCCCCCTGTGGATCACCTGTGTTTACTTAGCCTGATCAGTCTTCCACTGTTCCTATTTTTTCAACCACCAATGAGCTTTCAGCGTGAGTTGCTCTGTGACATGTGGTGGTCACAGACATGCTCCAAGGTCTGCAGTCCATCAAAATGGGGAACACATTCAATATCTGAAAATATTTACTTAATGCAGCCTCTGGTAATCAGCTAGCTCGCCTCCAGCCCAGCGAACCAGAGTCTCTGCTGCCCGGCGTCAGAGGGCAGAGGACGTCTCACCAGTTCCTGCCCGGTGTCCGTCTTCCAGAGCTGCTCCACCCATCGGCCTTGCCTCAGGCTGCCCGTCTTACTGCAGACCCCTTACCACTAAACACCGTGATAATGCAATAGGACGGAACCCGACCTCCTGGTCCTAGTACTGGTGAAGACCTCATGTCCTAATGTTTGTATTAAAAGCAGTTTTGCACCACATTTAAAAAGGATCAGTAGGCCGTGTGGCAGCAGAAGCAGATTCGACAAAACGCTGTTTTAGGGAAGAACTGCATTTGTGTGAAACATGAATAAAATAGACAAAAGTGTGTCATTCACTTATTTAAAAAAAATATACCAATGCACGGATGAAAATAGTGCTTGTGTGTCCAGTGATGGTCACCATGGTGAAGTCCTACTAAAAATCGTCATGACAACTCAAGCAATCGACAGCCATGTTGTAAGCCAAAACACGTAACTGTCTCCCACGCATCAACACCATTCACACATAGCTCATGCGCACACACACACACACACACACACACACACACACACACACACTCAGACACACTCACAAAGACGCCCACACACACAACAACGTATATGACGGATTTGTGTTTTGAGTGTCAAAATAGAGTTACTTGTTTATGAGATATAATTAGTGTGTACCCTGTCAGAATGATGAAGACATGAGGGCCTGAATCTCAGCTACTTTTAAGAAAGCTCAAGTCCTTTTATGTCTTTAAATGTTGTCTTCTTTTAACATGTAGACAATCATACAATATAAAACCAAATGCTTGAAGATAGTTCTGAATTCTTTAAAAATGTGTTGAAGTTATATTGATGATAGCCAGGTTGTTTTTTTCATGAATTGTGTCTTTGAGAGAGAGGCAGCTAGCAGCATGTCTGAAGGTGCTGCCACCCTAGGGGTTCTCACCACCAGCTCACCCTAGTCACCTCCAAACACACACACACACACACACACACACACACACACACGCACACAGCCCCCCGGCACGTACACTGCTCCACGGTGGAGACAGAGGGCCAACACTCATTCATTGCTATATCTGACCCATTTTCCTGTGTGCATGGTAGACGCTGGTGAGCGGCCCCGCCACCTACCCCTCCTTGTTTCCACTGGGGTGGAAAACACTAGTGGAGTGGGGAAAAAGAGGGGAGTGGGAGCACATGGGTAGTGGAAGATGAGCTTAAGGGAGGAAAGTGTGGGGGTGAGTGAGTGCGTCCATTAAACCCCCCCAGAGATACACCGGCGGGGTGCGAGGGGATTGGCCCTTGTACCTCGTGGTAAGTGTGCGCATGTTTTAATGCGTCGGTTGTTGTGTGTTTGTATTCTGCATGGCAAACATCCTCCGTCTCTCGTTCTTTCTCCCGTGGCATGATATCCTGCACTCAGAACACCAGGAAACATTTGTTTCTTTTCTGGCGGTATATTTACTTGTATTTTAATCACTTTAGTCCTTTAAAAATGCACCTCTGTGAATGACTGTTACACCCTCATTAAGCTGGGGGAGCTGCAAGATTCTTGCAATTGTCAACGTGCCCCGGAGATTCACCCAGATGTGGGTGTGAATGGGTACAAATGCTCTGAATGAGTCCCTGGCCCTAATCTTTCCCTACATTTGCTGTCACTCTTCCACTAACACTGTCAGATTTAAGCATTAAATGGCAGAGAAAAAATACAGAGACTGAGAGTGGCTGTATGGGCAAACCTCCAAAAACACTGGATCACTTACTACATTGTTGCACTATCAATCTCCACATCTCCAGTTTGTATTGTATGTTTCCTGCTTAAGCTCAGACAGTTGGGTAATTTCATTTGAGTATCTCAGACTTGACTAAGCTCAGCCACAGAAGACATTACAGCTTCATTCACAGGCAAAACGATACTCCCTATCTTCTATAACTTGCCATTTAAAATCAATGGAAAGCACCTAAAGCAATGTCTTTTTCCTGAAGAGACTTGAAAGTCATTGAGACATTGAGTCATGTGATCATCATGGCGGATACTGAATTATCTGTATTGTCATCCTCGTGCTTCGGAACAGAACTATTTTCAAAACTCCTTCTTTGCATTCAAGCGTTTGTGGGGAACTCCGACTTACGACATCAAATGCCAACAACAACCATTTCAAATGTAAGAAACTGCAGCATCATCATTATATTTGACATGACGGCTGTTTCCTGATTCCACTGGTTTTGATTTTCAGACAACATTCGTGCGTAACTTGTGAATTGAATGTTTCTCAGCACTCACTGCTTCCTTGGATGCAGTACATAGAGTATTCCAAGAAGTACATGTTTGTAACTTCATGTGAAGACATAAAGCTACTACTGCTGATATTACTACCAACACCAAGTGCAGATGGAACCCAAGAGCCTGGTCTGCTCCTGATGTCTGCCTGAAGTCTGTTCAGGCGTTTTTTTTTCTCGCTCCTGTTGGACTGTAACACTGCTTCTGGTGATGTTGGGACTCTGAAATTCATTGACTAAGAAAATCATGAGCATTTTCTAGTAATTAAATTGAAGTTGTGTGCAATTGATTACCTACAGTGTGTAGTAATTGTGCACCTTCATTCTAAAAACACATGGAAACAAATCTAAAAACTGATATAGAAATGGTAGCCAACAATATAAAGACTCTGTGGATTATAGATGATGGTTTGAAACAGACACGTTTGAACTGTATTTCACCAGTTTTTCAGTGAAAAACAAAAATGCAGAACAGACTGGATGACACCTACGTGTTGCATGAAAGGCCGTTTCTGTGTCCTCCTGCGGGGGTTGAGGTTTAAACCGTAGGACGGGGGATCACCCAGACAATCTGCCATCTTTTCCTCTGAACCCTGTCGTCACAGAGAGTGGGTTTCTGGTCCGGTGATCGAGGTGGTGACAACGTCGCCCACTCGAGTCTCACTTGCTGGTTTCATACTTCATGTCATGTGATGTAAATGGAAGTGAAAACACCCACTCTGTCCTCAGTGCCATGACAGTCATATGACATCAGTAATGCAATGACGGGGCTTTATTATCACCTGGTAGCCTCGCGGCTTGTTTTCGGTTGATTGGTTGATTCGGTGATGCTGATTTGAGACGGTGTGTCTGCATATGGAAGCCAGTTTCTGATGACCTGAGGATGTTCTGTTGGCTGCAGGTCTGCGCATTTTCAGAAGAGCGTTACCTTCAACACGTTGCACCAGATCCACCGTGGAGAGTCAGTGTGAGTGTTTGCTGCATGGAAGTGTGCACTTTCACTGCTTGCTCCTCTATGTCAGTGTGCCTGTAATTTGGCTATGTGCTAATCTTGAGCAATCGGACACTTCCGCTCTTTTCTAAAAATAAACCTGCCATTGCATCACTTCCTCTTTCTGACACACACACACTCACACACACATAGATGCATCTAACTGAACAATGCTGAACAATTTCCTTATCTGGCATTGCGTGGCAACCATGTGTGTGTGTGTTTGTGTGTGTCATTGTGTGTGTGTGTGTGTGTGTGTGTGTGTGCAACTGACTGACTGACTGAGAGGAGTGAGAGTTGGAAAGTGGTGTCTCACCACGTGACGTAGGCTTGTGGTGTTTTCCGAACCAAAGAAGTGGAACCAGCAGTGACGGGGATGTGATGGCATCATCAGGCTTTCTTTCTAGTCTCACTCTTCTCTTTTGTTGCTTTCTTTTTGTACGAGTCTGTATTTCCGTCTCTCTTTTTGTCTGTCTCTGTACAGTGTCTGTCTCAACGTGCACCCGTCTGTCTGTTTTCCTCTCCGTCTTTATCTCGCTTTGCCTCGTCCCACTGTAGAGAAGTAGGCGTTTGCTGGCTGTTTTTTTTTTTTTTTTATGAATGGGATGTGTTGTTTACTCTCTGACGGAGCTATTTCTGTCGGTGCTGATGATGAACACATACAGTGTGACCACACTTACTTCCTCTTCTATCGCCCTGCTTCCTCTCATTGGCTGAGGCTCTCCTCTCAATGGCAAAGGCTTTGCGTCTTTGAGGTAGTTGTGAATGTGTTTTTTCTCTTTTTGTGGGAGTGTGTGTGTGTGTGTGTGTGTGTGCATGTATATGCATGTGGGCCAGAGTGTTGTATCTCAGCAGGCTTCTCAGAAGTAATTGATACAAAAAAACAACTTCCTGTTTGCAAGGGTGAGAAAGCAGTTAAATGTTTGTTATTTCCAAATGATGTTTCACAGCTCAGGGCAGAATGAACACATTTCTATTTCAAAATCCGGCTGCAACAGTTTCATATCAACATCATTCAACGATGAAACAAAGACTGAATCGTGGACTACTAATATTTTGGCGTATATTAGCATATATAAGGATGGTTGTTTTCAAATGTTTCCCTTTTTACTTAAAAAAAAACAAACTGAAAAGGGTTTTAATTGATTTTCATTTAGATTTTGTTTAATTCTTAACTAGAGCATAACAGTTAATCATTTTTTTTTATTCAGCCTACTGCCATTGTAATTTTAAAAATACTATATTTTATTGTTCCTCCTGTAATATTTTTAAAAGACACCGCAGAGATGTCCTATACATCATATTCGACTCAGGAAAAATCTTTGTTCAAGAATAATTACATAAAACGTATCATTATCTTTAATATCAAATTATATCTCAATTGCTATATCAGTCAAAGTTATCACAATTAGATATTTTCCCACATCATTCAGTCCTTTTTCCAACACGATTTGTTGTTTCCAGGAACGGCAGAGACTGATCACTTCATTTTTCAGGAAACAAGGTAGTAAACAAAGTATTTTAATCAACAGGTTAGGTTTGTCTTCTAAATTTGATTGTTATATATAATTGTAATGTGACTTCCACGCGAATTTTCCTATTTCACTTATCTGACTTTCACCCATTTTAAACAGTCAATAAACAATAACAATAAACAATCGTTAGTTGTCTAAGCTGAGTTATTTAAAAACCCTGTTCAAGTTGACATAATATTCACATCTGTTATCTTAATGCCACTTTTGGAATATTGAACTATCAGCTCTGTGATTTGTTAGTCGGTTGCTTCACCTGCATATTGAAGTGGTTTTGTGAATGCCGCCGGGAGTGTTTGTGTAACTTCCACGAGGCCTGAAACATATTACACATGCAGCATGTGTACATGTGCTTGTATGTATGCACAGACACGCTGGAAGGCCTTCAGCGCTCACCTCTTCTAAATGAATCCACCACACTTTGGATAATGTTTGCATGTAAAGCCTGAGGTTGTCTTTTTCTTTTGGATGAAAATAATAATAATAAAGTACAGTCCTGTACCTAATTACCCATGTGCTGTACTTACATGCTTGTGTGTGTGTGTGTGTGTGTGTGTGGTAGTGGTCTGTGTGGAGGAGGCGTGTGATTGATGTGTGAATGAGACAGACTTGAAGGGATTTGGGCTTAAGGACAGGTTGTGTCACCCAGCGTGGGGGTCGCGGTTACGTTCTCTTCATCCTATTGTTATGTGACGTGGATGAAATGCAACGTGCGGAAAGTCGAGGCCTCGTGTCTGAATTCCCCGTAGTGTTGTGTTGGTTCTTGGAAAGTTTGCATGAAGAGCTGAATGTTTAATGAGCATGCCATAAAAGATCTGTGGTAACAAGACGTATACGGCGCTTAAAAACACAAACACTAGGAGCGCACATGCATGCATGATAATCGAACTGTCATGGATTTTATATCACAGTTAAACTCTGTTTGAGTGTGCTATGTTTTTATCTGCCTCTGAGATTCCTGGCTCCTCCATTATATTAGCTGTGAATGGGATTTCTTTTTGGAAGCTCTTTTGACTGAAATCATTGTCCCGCTGAATGTTAACCAGTGTCATCTGTGGATTATCCAGAGTGAAGAGAACACTGTTTCTTAAGCTATCTTGTGGTTTATTTATTTATTTAGTGTCAACTTGCCTCAGGGGCAAACTGCGTGTATTTTTTTAAATCTTTGCAAAAGCCTAGAAAAGGGATTTCTTTTTTTGTGTGTGGGCGTGACGTCACGCCAATGTAAATTCTGGATATTAACGGTTGTATCAGCGATTCTGGTTGCCCTCACTTCCGTTGCGAGATCCAAAACAAACAGAGCCAGCTGGCCCCTCCCTCCCGTGTTTTGAAAATGATCATGGACGTGCATTTTCATGAACGTGCCACCCACCCCTTGTCTGTGATTGGTTGGAACACTGTTTATTTTGCTTTTGAGGTGTTGGTAGTACCATCTGTTTTTGTGTGCAATCTCGGAGCCTAGGCTGCCTAGAGAGACGCGTTTTTTTGACGGCCTGCTTATGGGGAGGGCAGCTAGTGGATCGTGAGGTAAAAACAGATGAATGTGATCATTTATGTTTCGGCACAGAGTCGCTGATACAACCTTTAAGTGAACTGGATGCTGCCCCTGTGCCTTGCTGCCAATTTGTCCCAGTGGTCATCTGTGGTATTGCAAAAAAAGCCAAAAAGCCTTTTCCTACTGGCAACTATGATAAAAGAAATGTCTGTAAAACTGTCAACAAGATGCCTCAAAATGCAAACAATGTCCTTTTTTATCTTTTTCAAATTAATAAAAGAAACTAATGTGCATGTGCAGTGAGCTCCACAATGCAGAAGCAACAACATTTTGGCTTATTTTCTAGTCTGAGTGATTTACATTCATATGAATCAGTGTCATTTTGGAGTCTGGTCTCCAGTTCTTAGAATTTATCCACGAGGTGAACTATGAGCCAATCTGAATGGCCAGACATCAGAAGAGAGAACAAGGGAGAAAATATGTTTATATGGGTGAATGGACCCTTTAACACACTATGTATTTCACTTATGCCCTGTTAGAAGTCCATCCATCCATCTTCTACCGCTTATCCTGTATTTAGGGTTGCGGGGGGGCTGGAGCCGATCCCAGCTGTCATTGGGCGCAGGCAGGGTACACCCTGGACAGGACGCCAGTCTATCACAGGGCCGACATGTAGAGACAAACAACCATTCACGCTCACATTCACACCTACGGGACATTTAGAGTCATCAATGAACCTATCCCCATCCTGCATGTCTTTGGACTGTGGGAGGAAGCTGGAGAACCCGGAGAGAACCCACGCTTACACGGGGAGAACATGCAAACTCCACACAGAAGGAACCCGGGCCGACCCGGGAATCTAACCCAGGACCCTCTTGCTGTGAGGCGAGAGTGCTACCCACTACACCACCGTGCAGCCCTGTTAGAAGTCTTGTGCTTTAAACTCAAAAACACACAAAGGCTGCAGGACCAACTTGTGATGTTCAGTAGGGACCAGACAGGCGTTTATATTGAGGGAAATGTTTTTTAGCGGAAATCAGCTACATTAATAAATACATGTCATTGTGTTTGGTAATTAATTCAAACATGTCAAACATATATATCAAAAAAACCTGCAACAAAGTTTTATGATTTTTTTTTAGAACAAGTTCTCCGTCTGCTCGGTCTCCGATGTTTGCCAAAATCCAGTATTGACATCTTCGCCTGCCAGCTGCGTGTGTTGTGTGTAGATGTGTGTGTTTGAACTGCTCTGAGGACATCCAGTTTGAGTGTTTCTCCTCCAATGCTCTTTCCGGTTGAGGAACAGTAGTTTTTCTGTCGATGGGGCTCATGGATTGGCACATTCGCCATCCCTGCCCCCACTCACTCGCCCACACATGCAAACACGGGAGCAAACTAGAGTCGGACTTTTAGTTACCGCATTGTTCAGGTAGCAGAGGGGGGGATTTTGAGTTAAAGCATTATTGCATACTTAAGTAACACTAAAAAAGCTTGACACTAGAAGTGTCATATTAAGAACGGCATTATTTCGGTGTTGGTTGATGGTTTGTAGAGCACATAAGGACAGACACACAGAGAGCTCTTTATAACGTAAACCACAGCCTCATGCATTGGACTAGAAGAACATACCGTTCCTTCAAGTACGTCGCCGATGCTGATACCACACACAGTCATGAGAAGGGTCTGTGTGCGGGCCCTTTGTGAAAATGGGTTTGTGTTCTGGGTTCCAGTGCATCCAGGGCATATAGACGTGATGCTTGGTGCATGATGACCCAAATATGGATCATACAAAGAAATGGTAGATCTACTTAGATTTGATCTTTTTAGGATGCTCAAGAGAAACCCTCCCTCCATCCTTTATACCCTCTTGTTGCCCCGGGGCTTCTCCGCATGACATGGCTGACTAAACTGTCCTCATAAAAAGGTTGTGGTCCCAAGTAGAACTTAACTGACTGGGTTATGTAACCGTGGTGATGGGCACACCACCGTGGGGGGGGGGTTCTTGGGCTGTCCTACACAGGAGGATCCGTCCCCACACTCATCGTTACCAACTTTGCCTGGTTGGATCCCGTCAGCCAAATGAATCTTTTCCTCTGCGTCTTTCCTCTTCTTGCTCAGTGACGTCACACACGTGTCGCTGTTTGGCGTTGTCATGGCAGCAGGCCTGGGGGTCACACCGGTGACCGTACAGCTGTCTTAGAGAGTGACGTCACAAGCTCCGGCAGCTTTACTATACGCAACGGGGCCACGGTAAGCTGGGGAAGCCCTCACACACACACACACACACACACACACACACACTAATCTAATTACGACGTTAGTTAGTTGCAGCTGGGCCTTGTGGGACAAATGCTGATCCAACTATATGTGGATGGATCGGCCAGGTAATCCGGGTGATTCCCGGCTCAAAGGTGCACTGCGCCTGCGTATCAGGAGGAAACCTCGTACGCACAAAGGATCCCCCTTGCTATTTTTGTGGACGTACACGCTGCCTGCCCGGTGAGTCAACAAAGATGAGGGAGAAGCCAAGAAGCCGCTTTCACTCCGTCAGCACAGTTGCAGAGAGCGAACCGGAAACCCAGAGCTTAGCCAGGGTAAGAGACTTTCCCCTACGCAAAGGCTCCGTGCACACAAACCTCCTAATCACATGCCAGGAATAGTCGCAGACATACACACAATGGAAATTATTGAGGGGAATGCAGAACAATAGACGGATGGAAGACCTTGGGATGCTGCTTTCATCCACCAAACAGGCATTCACGTCCATGTGCTAGAAAACCATTGATACCATTTGTTGTGTGCGTGTGTGTGTGTGTGTGTGTGTGTGTGTGTGTATTCTCTAAGAGTCTCTTCATCAAACAACACACCAGAATGAGGCACACTCCAAACAAGGCCACAAGTCCATACAGAGGCTCTTCACTAACACTCGGTGTGTAGTGAGGCTCTGCAGAGCTGTTCTATTCTCTTTAATCCCTTCTGCACACAAACACACCCTGCATACCGTTTTAACGGCTGTTTGAGCCGCCGTGATTGAGCACAATGGCCCATCCTCTTCCATGTGACGAACTGGGCCGCACACGTTGAAGTCACACTCACGTGAATGCACCGCATAAACAAACAAACGCACGCACGCCCGCCGGCGGGAACAATATGTCAGCGCCACCGTCCACTTCTGCAACAACGCTCATGAAAAGGAGCGTTCGTTGTGCCCGCCGTGTGTCGGGTCAGGCCCTCCCTTATGCTAATGTACCATTCATCTGTGTCATAGACGGATAATGACTCTCAGCACAGAAGCGCTGCTGAAGACACTCGGAGTAAAACGCCGCTGTCCAGCTTCTGTGTCTGTATGCTCCAGTTTCTGTCTGTCTGTTTCTGTCTGTCTGTCTGCCTCTCTGTCTGTCTCTGTCCGCCTGTTTGTGTCTGTCTGTCTGCCTCTCTGTCTCCATGCTCTCCTCCTCTGGTCTATTTCCCTTTTTTTGGCTCTGTCTGTTTCCCTTTGTCTCTCTTGTTGTTGTTGTTTGTCTCCATTGCTGTGTCTCTTCTACAAGCCGTCAGCTTGTACGGATTTACAAAGAAATTAAATCTATTCAACAAATTTACTAGAAAATGTTTTTTCCTTTTACTCAATGGCAAACCTTATTATTTTTACTGTCTGGAAAACAATACATTTAAAGTGTTTCCTTTATGGTATGCCAGTGAGGGCTAAATGTAAATGTTGTGTCAAAGTTTTGTTTCTGTCAATTCTGCATTAATGCTTATTATTCATCAATAAAATTTGCCTTTATTTTTTTATTAAACAATTGTGGAAATCAGAAATCTGTGTGACAGTCTGCGTCTTCTTGTGTGAGGCTGCACAGCTACAACGGGTCTAGTGGGGACGTTAGATCTCAGTGAAAATCAGTTCAAACCAGTGCAGCTTCTCAGAAATCTTGGCACTTTTTGGGCTCTTTTTTTGGAGCCTTATGCATACTGTAGTTTGCATGTGGGGAACAAAAATGTGTGTCTGTGTGTGTTATGAAGTGTTTCATCCAGTCCTGGACAGCTCTCTGTGTTTCCCAGGCGAGCAGCATATGTTAACAGTTGTCCAGTGTGAGTGAACGGCCCGTCTGACGTGGAAAGGGAAGGGAGGAGAGAAAACTGAGGTTTCAGCTTCAGGGGATGTGGGGGGATAGCACATAGCCCTGGGGAGGTTTAACGATGTAAAGTGTGTGTGTGTGTGTGTGTGTGTGTGAGCGAGCGAGCGCGTCTGCCTGCCTGCCTGAGGTAAACTAAGGGGATGTTGATGCTGATGTGTTCTGATGGACTCTTACACAGACACAGACCCTGCCTGTGACTCACAGACGAGACACACGTATCCCCTGTGGGACAGCCCGAAGAACGAACACACACACACACACACACACACACACAGACATTCATATGCTTGCCAGGTTAGATATCTTCGGGAGCCACTCATGGATCTTGTCTAGAAGGAGAGAGGGATTCAGTCGGGGAGAGCAGTGCGGGCTCGTCGGTACGTTTCTGACGGGCAACCTTAACGGAGACCGAAGCTTTGCACTTGAAACATCTCATTGTGTCGCTGTGATTTTTTTCTTCTTCTGCAATGAATTTTTCTCCAAAATTGGATTGGGGGTTTCTTGCTCACCTCTGGCTCACCCTTACATTGGCATAAATGTGTGCCAGCACAATGTTCTGTTCTGTTAGGGCCTATACTGCCTATAGTTTCGCAACAAGAATAGTCCTTATTGAGCAGCTGTGGGAGTGCGAGGGAGTTTTCTGGGTGTACGGCTGACTTTTCTCAGGGCACTGACCGCAAACAGTTTAGGACAGTGACCAAAGGCCTGATAAAGATGGATGATGAGACTCGATGGGGAGAACGAGGCGACACTCAAGTCGTAGCTCTGAGCCAAAGACTTTGCCTTGTTCTCTTTGTGACTCACTGAAAATAATCAGACATTAAAACATGAGTAAAACACTTACATTAGCCCTGCACGACTACATAGACAAATGTGTGTGTACATTTGCAAAGATGGAGACCAAGATACAAACACAATTTTGCAGACACAGAAAGAGCCGAGGGGTTAATATGAGCCGTGTGTGACGCCAACCGTACGCTCATTATAATAGTGCTGGGAGCCTCCAAGTGACAGATATCACACACACATTCACATGTACACAATGGACGATCAGGAAGTCATTTTGCGATCAAAGTGTTCATCATAAGCTTGTGTATTAGAAGAATGACCTCGATCCCGTCAGTCAGCTGTTAGACGCTGCGTTCGCTTCTCTGTGGACTCAAATCCATAGAGTTCTTTGATGGGAGCGAGAATATCTTTGAAGGTACCTGCGGTGGTCGTGAATGTGTAGCGTAGTAATTTATTAGTATCTTTCACCCTGCTCAAAAGTTTTCAGCAAGCTGCCAGCTATTCATATTTGAATGCATCTATTGTCCCTCATGGGCTATCGTTGTGGGAGCCGGTGACAGAGGGATTCCTTCCAGTGGATTCTGGGTGAGAAAGATGAAAGAAAAAAAAAAGAAGCATGCAGCCTAAAGTAGAATAGTAGAATATGTTGGCACTACAAAGCCAGCAGGAGAAAATGGCAAAAAAAAAAAAAAAAAAACTGTGCTGTGAAACTAAAATGGAAAAACAGGACCTCAAGGGGACTATTCACTTCTGCTGTGAGTTTCCAGCAGTGGGAAACGAGCATGAATGTGTGGTACATTGTGATTTAAAACAAATCAGGATTGGATAAATGGACCGCTCGTTCGCCAACGTGCAGTCAAAATGTATTATGTCTTTGTTCTGACAAAGGCATTGTACAGAAATATGGTGTGTGTGTGTGCCTGTGTGCGTGTGTGTGTGTGTGTGTGTGTATGCCTGTGTGTGCACGTGTACGTGTGTGTGTGTGCCTGTGTGCGTGTGTGTGTGTGTGTATGCCTGTGTGTGCACGTGTACGTGTGTGTGTGCGCCTGTGTGTGTGTGTGTGCCTGTGTGCGTGTGTGTGTGTGTGTGTGTGTGTGCCTGTGTGCTTGTGTGTGTGTGTGTGTGTGTGTGTGCCTGTGTGTGCATGTGTGTGTGTGTGTGTGTATGCGTGTGTGTTTGTGTGTGCCTGTGTGTGTGTGTGTGTGTGGGGAGAGGCCGCCCGTTGATCCCAGCGGAGATGAGAGATGCACAACTGTGTTACTTGGTTAATCTCTCGTTGTGTGTTTGTGTGAGTGTGTGTGAGTGTGTGTGTGTGTGTGTGTGTGTGTGTGTGTGTGAGTGTGTGTGTGTGCTCTGAGATATGTGTCATGTTCTGTCCCGCTGAAGTGCTCTAACATCCTGCCAGGTGTGCCTCTGTGCCGTTTGAGATGTCGTGTTAAGATCAGGTCCAATGTCTCAGCTGTTGTGACAGAAATCACGATAAATCCAAAAAACAGATGATCCAAACTACATGTGAAAGCATTTTAGGTTTGTTTTATTAGTTTTGGCCATCAAATCTATCAGTTATAATAGGATTGTACTCAACAAGATAAAGCTGTGCTGCAGTGATTTTAGGCAGATCCGTTTATCAGTCAGGACAGGATAAAAGTCAGGATATCGTGGCTTCTGCTGCAGCACTTTTCATGTTTCTATTGTTCTGTCCTCCATCGTAATGGAGGTGTGATAATAAATAGCTGGAGAACCCTCTTAAAAGATTACTTCCCCACAAAATGACGTTGGTATATGAATAACTCACCCTGTCTAACCTTGAGTTCTTCAACTTGAAGTTAATGGTGGCCGCCTTTAACAACAGCTAAAACAGCCGTTTCCAAACACAAAGTATGCAGTATAATCGAGGTCTCATTCATCCAGTCACATGCTCACTGCTGCCCGACACACACACACACATTTCTGTTAAAACCTTAATATTCAAAACACTTCTGCATAAGCAGACTCTGGGGCTCGTCTTTGTGAGTCCATAGTGTTGGGAAGTGCCGAGCATATGACTGGATTAATGAGACTTCGGTTAAACTGCACCAAATCGAGTTTGGCTGTCGTCGAACTCGGCCCCCATTTACTTCAATTCATCAAGACTTTTCTCTGTTTTCGGATTCTCCGTTCACAGTGAAGGCATTCTGAAGAGAACAAAGGGGAGAGATAAAATCATCACACAAAAGATCTGCTGTAAACAAACAATCCAACATATAGACCAACTTACTGGTTCAACTTTGACCTACCATACCTCCTGTATTTGTTGTTACTGTTGGGATTGCTTTCGGTTTCACCTCCAAATTGAGTGATTTAGATGATAATCAGGCTGAACTATTGTTTGACCGTCTGACAGTTTTTCGTGTCTTGGCAAACTGGACTGTAGTGACATTGTGTTCACGGATCTCGGCCATTCCTTTGGTTTGTACAATGTTATCGTACTTGATAGAAGACAATGACCGCAGCCACGAAGACGAGACCAAAATGACAAGTTAAATCCTTTAAACATTCCTGTGTACACATTTATCTGTCTCTGGTGTCGACATGCAGGAAATGTTTTTTTGAACTGATGGTACAAGCAACGAAGAAAGTGTGTCTCTAATCTGGCAGATTCAGCCTCCGTCCCTCTGCATTCCTTTCATCTGTGAGCCGCGTTCCTTTTTTCCGCTGCATGACTTCATGAGTGCAATGGCCCAATCGTAGATTATGTTTTATTGGACGTCGGACTGCTATTAGACAATCGTCTGCAACTCGTCTATAGCGAGGATTAAACCTGACCACTTGGGTATGTGAGGAATCTACAGCATCATCACATTCTGGTCTGATAACACAGGAACATCCTGATTCCCATCACCTGCGATGGTGTAACGAGTGTGTGTGTGTGTGTGTGGGAGTGAGACATGTTGTGTCCTCATACCATAATAGGCTCCTCCGAATAACTGTCCCATAATTCTACTCTCGTGAATAGATGCAGCCGGCTCTGGCCTCAAAAGGAAGGGAGAGAGAGGTAGATGGTAGCTGTAACTCACTTTCACTCTCTATGTTTCAAACACACACACACATACACACACAGTCCGCTGGACTTTAATGCACCCTCTATGTCAGACAGCAAAGTTTCCGGAAGGAATTCCAGGCATCCCAGGAACTATCTTCCTGAGTCCTAAAGTCTTAGTATTATGCTCATCCTGTCTAGATCCTGAGCCAAGAACTACACAGACCAGAAAGCCCAGATATCCACTTGGATGAGCTGAATTTACGTTGTGACTGAGCAGCAGGGAATGCTGCTGTAATCCCGGCCGCACCGAACCTCGCGTGATGAATTCCAACGGCGATGCTGAGCTGGCAAACGCACACCTATAGAATATGTGCCAGGAAGGCTGAGAGGAAGGAAGACGGAGGGAGAGATTAAAGATAACCTGTTGAAAGACAGGTTTACGCCATAGCTCCGCTTACCCTCACGCTGTGATCACGCCTGTCCGTGTCCAACCCACAGCCTCTCGGGTTCATTTTTCCACAATGAGGGTAAAGTGAGGGTCGGCACTCGACTGTGTTTACACAACACAAC